>OX359292.1:58317530-58797530 GCA_947179395.2 Pulicaria dysenterica | reverse complement strand
CAGGTTTTCTGAGGAATAAACCAACTTCTGAAAGTGACTGTCCTTAACTTTTGTTAATTGTCATAGCAAAACACAACATCAGAGGAATTTAAAACTTAACTGGAAATTTTGTCTCTAATAAAATCATTTTCATTCTAGGAATATATGTAATTCCACCAATGTTCTTTCTAGAAATGATTTTGGTCTGAATAACATGTGCACCAAGCTGAACAATTTATATACTTGTTCCGTTGTATAAACCCTAAGACTTGTCTAGATTCTTAAGTAACATAACAGGAACACCATTGCATTTCCACCTCTAAATTTGAATTTTCGTACACTTTGCGAGTAAAGGAAAAAAATAATGACTCACGTGTTAAATATTAGATGATAAAGAATGGTTTCCTGTTTTGTGTATAAAAAACACTTCTATTTTAGTGTTACCTTTATCTAACCAACTACACTAATAATATAGTTTCAGGACCATTAACAACGTCTATCTCTTTATCTCTGAATTTATATTTTTAAATATATAACATATCATTTTTTAATGATACATTTTATTTTAACTCATATTTTATAAAAGGTTTCACACATCTTTCTAATAAGATTGAAAATGCTTTAACATCAATAACTAAACACTTTGAATAACATATTCGAGTTGACTACTCAGTTTATCACCATAATCCCAAAAAAAACCCACTCAGCTAAGTAAAAGATTACTTACTCACTACTATTAACGGATAACAAAAAATTAAGAATATACTAATTTTAAAAAATGTCATATTACAATAAATTTTATACCAAAACGTAGATAAAAATGAGACGGTTGTAAATATATAATTATTTTTCTCTAAACAAAATGTATCACAAGTACAAAACATAATCTATAAACAATCAATAATTAATAACATTAATATACAACTTTTGAAAAAACCCCTCACATTTTCTTAAAAGCCCTCATATTTTTATAAAACTCCCTCACAATTTTCATATAACCCGGATTTGAAATTGAATTCGATGGCATTAATCTTTCTAAAATTATTGTTGAAATTGAATTAATTTGAAATTGAAGGTTATGATTGGTTGATTAGGACTTAATTTATGAATATTTTAGAAAAATTTGTAAGCCTATAAACATAAGCGAAATCTTTGTATGCCAACTCATCTATAAACATAAGCGAGATCTTTGTATGCCAAATTCGAGTCTCATTCTCTTTTTAATAGATACAAATTGTAATGAAATGGAATTACTAAATGAGACATAACACCATAAGCATAAGATGGGGATACCAAGTAAAGGTTACAAAGGTGTGAAAGAATTACAACTTGATCGGTCATTAGGGTTTTATAAAGATCATCAATTAACAAAATTTAAGGTATTACATAATATCTCATATATAGTTTTCAGGTTATTCTACCATATAAAAACTGGTATCATGTATTCATGTGATGACTTTAAAAAAATAAAATTAAGTAGAACTTATAATATTTAATAATTACAGCATTTAGTTTAAAAAATAAATTTATTAGATACTTAAATATAATATTAACGTCAACTATTATTATAATAATATTATAAATGTCCAATTGGTTATTGTAATATATTACGATTACAAAGTTTGCTTAGAATATGTTCAAAAGATTTTGAGTTATTCTATGTCATCGATCATTATTTAATTAATATTTTCGAAGAAAAAAATTCTTTTCATTAATAGATTTTTTAATTTATCTCATATTTTTACATATTTTTTTCAGTCCAATATCTTGATTTTAACAAATGTATGAATAAAAAATATTATTAGCAGAATATAAAATCTCTAATTATTAAAATAGCTCATTTGTGTTATAAATACTAGCAATGTACCCGCACATGCTGTGACGGTAAATTCTGTTTTGCAACATGTCGTTTTCAAAAATATAACGTTTAATTCAATGCCACAAAAAAAAAATTCAGTAACATATCTGTTTTTTTTCTTTAAGTTTTCTTATACTTATATCAACTATTTTAGTAATTTTAAAAATAAATTCTATAAAATATTAAAAATATATAAAAATATTTATATATATGAAATAAGGAGAGAGAAGTTAATAAAATTTTGAAATTTATATTGATGTAGGTGGATAATTGTGTTTGTATAAAAAAGTGTGTTAGTGAGAGAATATATTTTAAATAAATAAAAAGTTAAAGTTTATTAGGAGAGAGAAATGTTAAAAATTGAGTGAATGAGATTAATTTAAATATAAAAAAAGTGAAGATTAGAAATTGACATAATTTTAAGGTCTTGAAAGTTAAAAGGAGAAAGAGTGTTAAATGATTTATATAGTAGTATGTATAATTATTTAATAATTAGATTATAGTAGGAAATCCATAGGAAAGATGGTTTAAGATTATTATAGTTTTGTTTAGTTTGGCTTAAGATTTTTAAGGGTATTTTGTTTTAAAAATTAAAAGGAAGCAAAGATAGGTATGGATATAACTTTTTTTCAAATTAAAACAATTTCGTATTATATATATTGAGTTTTTTCAAATTAAAACAATTTTGTTTATATATATTGAGTTGTGTTCGATAAAGTATATATAACAAATATAGTCTTAAAATTTAATATGCAATCACATGTGATTCTAATATACAATCACATGTGATTTGTAAAAACATCACATGCATTTGAATTACGAAAATGTCTATCCTCTCAAAATTTTAAAATGCAATATGGACCATTGATATTTTTTTTTTGAAAGGCAAAGAGATATATACCATTACCAAAACCAATCACAGTACAACCAAATTTTATCCACTAGAGTTTGTAAGCAACAAACTCCCTCTACACTACAACAAACAACAGCAAAACAAATTTTAATCTTACAGCATTTAAGTTAATAATTTACCCAACTTGGATTTAACCACTCAGCGCAAGATATTATTTCATTACCACTCCTATGACGGATCCAATAGTACGTCTGTTGCTGAAAAGCAGTAAACTCGTTTCGTAAACCCTTTTTCTTGCCTTCAAACACAGCTGCGTTTCTGTTTTTCCAAACCAAGTACGCAAAACTCCAAATTAAACCTTCCCACATGCTTTTAATATCACCTTTCCAACTTGCCTTACCTTCATATTTTAATAAATCCTTAACCGATTCTAGGTTTTGCAACGGGTAGTCCCACCAGTTAAACACTTTGGTCCATAATTCCTTCACCTCACTACAGTTAACCAATGTGTGATCAAACGTTTCCACCTCTTCTTCGCATCTAGGGCATAACACCGACTCCACATCCACTCCCAACCTGTCTAATTTTTCTCTAACTGGAATTTTTTTATGTCTAACTCTCCACATGAAAATCACTACTTTTTTAGGAATCCATTTATTCCATTTTGTAACTGGTACATTTCTATCAATATTTAGATATCTAGAATCGATCATACCTCTTAGAACCTTTACCAAAAAGCAGTCTTCTCCCTCCATCCACCACTTGTGACCATCTCGATTGCTTGATATATGACGCCAACCTCTAATCAACTCTTGTAACCTTTCCCATTCGCCGGCCTCTCTTCCTCTGATTGATCGAGTCCATCTCCATTTCCAGCTCCACTCATTTGCCTCCCATACCACACTATCTTTGACTGTAATTTGCTTACTTGTTTCTATCCTGAAAAGGCGTTTGAACTCATCACAAAATCTGAACGGGCCCAGCCACATGTCTTGCCAAAATCTTATCGACGAACCATTTCCTAGCTTTTTTTCAATCGAAGCTCTGACATTTAAACCAATTTTATTGAGCTCCTTTCCAGCCTTAATAATGATTCCCCATGTAGATCCTCTTCTCACAACCCTCTGTCCCTTATTGTCTTCTTCCAAACCGCCGTCTTCACCATAGACGCACTTTATTACTTTCGTCCATAACGCTTCTTTTTCTATCGAAAACCTCCACCACCATTTGCATAACATTGCGTTGTTAGCTGCAAAAAAGAACCAATGTTAAGCCCCCCCCCCCCTTCCCACCCCCATTTAACGTGGTTTCCCATTTGACACGACAGATAATATTTTTTGAGCCCTCCCCAATTCCCCAAAAAAACTCTCTCCTCACTCTCTCAAGGTACACTAAAACACTCTTTGGGGCTCGAAACAGCAAGAACGTATACAACGGGATACTACTCAAAACATAATTCACTAAGGTTAACCTTCTCCCTATCGACAACACTTTTGAACTCCATTTCCCTAATCTGCTCTTAATCTTTTTTATCACCTCTTTCCATCCCTCCGCCCTATGTAAACCTAAGTATTTGAGGGGCAAGTTTTCTACCCCACATCCTATCTCCGCTGCCCACCGTTCCACGACTTCTTTCTCAACACCCATACCAAAAAGTTTGCTATTTTGCATGTTTAGCTTTAAACCTGCAGCTTTCTCGAAACACTTTAGAGTTAGTAGCAAATTACCTAAATTAATTTCATCTCCTTTACAAAAAAAGATAATGTCATCTGCATAATGTAGGTGTGACACCATCACTTTTGACCTTTTTCCCACCTCTACCCCTCTAAATTTACCTCTTGCGATGGACTGTTTCAAAGCCACGTTTAGAGCTTCGACCTCATAGTAGCCCACAAAAACTCCCTATTGACGCTATCATAAGCCTTCTCATAATCCACTTTAAAAATAAACGCACTGTTTTTTTATTTTCTTAACATGATTAATTACTTCGTTTGCAATTAATACCCCATCCAAAATGAATCTGTTTGAAACAAAAGCATTTTGTTCCACCCCTATTATTTTATGCATCACTTTTTGAATTCGTAAAGCTAATATTTTCAAAAGATAATTTTGTAATAAGACCCTACCAAATTAATCGGGCTATATTCATTAAGACATAAAGGATTTTGGATTTTCGGAATTAAGGCCATAAATGACGAGTTACACCTCTCGCTTATTTTTTCTTTTTCCCAAAACCATTTCAAACTACTCAGCAGTTCCTCTTTGAAGGGTTTTGAACCTGACCAAACCACCTAATGACACAAACTCGTCAAACCTGGGTTTGATTCTACTGGTTCAATCCTAAAAGCGGAACTGGATTGAACACAACCGTCTAAACCCCAAAAAAGGTTAGGATCTTTAAACTTACATGATCAACATAGTTTCTTGCATAACAATCCACAGACTAGGTTATGAGGAATATACCTGATCAGAAAAACAATGGGATTGCTAAAGATAGTCCACCACTACTGCACCTCCGATTGAACTGGCTGCTAGACCACTCCTGGATTCACCCGAACAACAAACCCGAAAGCTTTGTGTGTGTGTGCGTCGAACAACTAAAGTCGCAGAACCCTTGGGGTTCTTTTCGATTTCGACTTCGAGAGAGAGAGGCCGAGAGAGAGTGCGGCGGTCGAGGTCGAGATCGACCGTAAGGGAGACGAGATCTCGAGAGAGAGAGTGTGTGGTGGCTAGGGTTTGTATTATGCTTCTCCTTCTTAATCCTTAATGCTTAAAGGATATATATAAGGATTAGAATGGACCTAAGCCCGTTTAATTAAAAGCCCACTGGTTTTAATTAAACTTTCAACTCTTCTCTTTTTTGACCCCCTAGACTTTAATAGTTAATTAATTAACTATTAATTAACTGGTACGTTAAATTTTAAAACTTAATATTTAATTCCCTTTAAATAATAAATAACTATTTATTATTTATTCCTTTCTAATAATTAATCCAGACTGGATAATTATTTATATCTCTCAATAATTAATACTACTGATTAATTATTCGTTTATCTCTTTAATAATTAATCTAACTGATTAATTATTTTCTCTTTCTCTTTAATAATTAACCTAACTAATTAATTATTTCCACACAGACTTATGGTGAAATCCAACTGTTCTGAATTGGGTGTGTAGCAGTGTGACCCTTTAGTCTCTTATAACATTGGATACAAAATGCCCGTAAATTATCTCTGCACATAATCCAACAGACTCCCACTTGTGCAAGATAAGTAACAGTTACTGCACATTGTTAGCCTAAGGAGGTCCCTAGCCAGACACTTAGGATAACCAGGTTATAAGAACTCTTATACCCCAAAATAACTTGTGATAAAACCTCATAAGCAACCTGCTTAGAAGCAACATGTTATAAACTAACTGTTTATAAACTAAAACTATCATAAACTCCCTGTTTATGAATGGGTACGTTTTTATATATACAAACTTGCATATATATAGGTTTGTCCCTTGCAGCGCGATATTTCAATTTTGAGCATGAACATGGAAAAAGTCAACTAATAGACTCAAGAATTTGTTCATGACATACTTGATTTCAAAACTGCGTGATAAACGACAAAGAACATATCAGTTCGTTTGGGCACGGCCGTGCACTTACCAGTTTCTCTAATCAGTCAAGGGCCCGGAAATATCTCTCCTAAAAAGGAGGTGCAATTACCATCTTGCATATTTGCATTTGGCAACACGGCTCCCACTGAATCTAGACACGCCCCTTATGACCACCCTGTTACGGCGTGGCGTTAGAACGCGCTAAGAAGACAACAGTTACCGCATCTCAAACCAAAAACCTCAGGCTTAAGGATAACCTATGTGATAAATACTTTTGACACGAATCCACGAAGTATTTTTCACGGTGGGTCAATCCAATATTCGCAACCCTAACGAATATCCGTAAATTTTGGTCCGCAAAAACCGTTTGCAGCTATATTCGATAAACTATCGAATCTACCCCAAAATTACGATAACTTTATAGCCCTATCAAGGTTCCCACCAAGATAAGTAGTCACGGATAAACCTAGTTTATTCCTGGATAAACCAAAACATACAAAATTGTGAAGAACAATTAAACTAATTTCTACACCCTTCCATATTCCACCCTGGAATAAAGGTGCATAATTTCTACCATTTCATTGACTCGATTCACGGTGTCCATCTGAATTACTTATTATTTTATATTGTAACTTATCACAGATTACAACGAAAAATAATATGATAATAAACCTAAAACTAAAGACTAGTATCTAGAGGTACTCTTTCTTGGTTTTGCTAGAAATCGTTCATGCAACCTAAGAACAATTCTAGACTTACTTATTTCATAAAATTCCTTAAACTTGGAGAAAACTGGAAAATAATCCTTAGTTTCTGATTTTATAAAATAACCTTCCTGTAATTAAAACTTTAATTACATTTGTAGATAAATTAAATCTTACTAGATTTATCCATTTGAAACGATAAAACTTTCTTACACCTACTTGTAAGTGTAACACTGTACTTTTTAAACATATAATTAAATCGCATGCGGAAGCTAAATACATATAATTAACTTAATTACATAATAGATACAAAAGATTATCTTCTTTTATACACCAAAACTTTTTACAGTGTTAATCCAAAACAGGCTCTAAACAAAAACTTTGACATCAGAGTGTGGTCTGTCCATATTCCCAGTCCAATCTTCAAAGCTCACCAAAGTTAATCTGCAAAACAGTCTAGTGGGGAATTAGCACATAGCTAAGTGAGGGAATTAATATCTAATCATAAACAAGGCAAACATGCCTAAACCCAAATAGCTCATGAATCCCAGGAGAACCGGCGGTGTTGCAAGCCCCTACAACCAAGGTCGGCCAAAACCAAGGTTTACCGATAGCCCTGCTAACAGTGATAACAATACCAGCCTTCTTGTGTACAACATATGCACCACAAGATCTGATACGGTACACCCCAAAGCAACAGGCCCAGTATCATACTGATCTCCAAATAACATGTATATACAATCCAAACAAGAGTATTCCAAATAGGATATCATATCCTGTATATCAAGAGATATAAACCCACTCACCAAAGTCTTCAAAGATATGAAGTACACTCAGGTGACTAACTCACTGAGTCTTCTCAGTTCCTGAGATTGAAGTAACCTAAGTCAGTATTCAAATCATAATACTGATACAAAATAGATATCATATCTAACTATGTAAATCATGTATGTACACAATTGCATATATACATATTCATCATACAATAATCCCAAAGATATACAAATCATTAAATCCGATTGAATCCAAATCCGATCGAATGGAAATCCAAGTAAAGATCTAAATCCGATAATACCAAATCCAATAATATCCAAATCCGATAATATCCAAATCCGATGGAATGGAAATCCGAGTAAAGGTCTAAATCCGAGCAAAGGTTAGAATCCGATAAAGTCACAATCCGATAAAGTCACAATCCGATAAAGTCACAATCCGATAAAGTGCTTAGGCAAATCCGATAAAGGTCCAATACCGATAAAATGGGAATCCGAGAAGAAGTTAAGGCATTAACATGTCTGATTTCATACTTAAAGTCATAAATCCGATCAAATGTTCAAATCCGATAATCCAAGATTCCGATAAAAGAGTTAAGGCCAAATCCGATAAACATGAAATCTGATAAAAAGTCCAAATCCGGTAAAATGTACAAATCCGATAAAATGTATCGGAATTCACCAATACCGATCAAATCTATCGGAATTCATCTAATTCCGACAGATTCATCCCCAAATCCGATAAATTCATAAGTTATTCCCCAATTCTGATTTCTAACTTAAATCACTACTGATTTTAAGCATGCAAAACATATATGTTTTCCAGAATCATTCTAAACATATAAACAACATGTATAATGCATAAAATCTAACATGCATACAACCTAAGTCATCAATTCATTAGCATCCATCAATCGGAATTCAAACTATGTTCAAAACCGAATACAAACATTAATCTAACCAATTCAATTTAGTAATCTAACCTTAACAATGAGCTGAAATCAGAACTCTAATTGCATATAAGATCAAAATCAGTTTGTTGATTCCTTCTCTTCTTTGATTTCGGCCGAGAAAACAAAACACACACACACACACTATGTTGCTAATTGCATGTAAATGAGAAAGAGGTGATGAGGTGGTGTCTAACTCACCAAAACCGGCCACCTCATAATCCCACTAACCCAAATATTAATTTTAAATTAATTACCTAAAATTAAGAAACAAACAATTATTTATCAATTAAACAAAATAACACATAATCCACATAATTAAATTAATCCTCAATATTAACTTAATTAATCACCTCAAAATTCTAGGCCGGGAAAGTGGGTGTTACAAATCTCCCCCCCCCCCCCCCTAAGAAGATTCCGTCCTCGGAATCTCATCGCGCTCAAACAAGGAAGGATATCGGCTTCTCATGTCGGCTTCGGTTTCCCAAGTTAAATCAGATCCCAAACTGTGTTTTCATTTAACCAAAACCAACGGTATCTGCTTCTTTCTCAGCTTTGTAACCTTTCGATCTAACAGTTCAACTGGTTCTTCTACAAGTTTCTGATTAATATCCACACGAAGATCTTGTATCGGTAGAACCTGAGTCTGATTCTCTACGTTGCACTTACGCAGATAACAAACATTAAAAGTGTCATGAATTCCAGCTAACTCATCTGGTAGTTCTAAAACAACAGTCTGATCATTAACAACTCTTCGGATTCTGAAAGGACCAATATAACGGGGAGCTAATTTCCCGCATTTACCAAATCTGATAACACCCTTCCAAGGTGATACGTTCAAATAAACCATTTCTCCTTCAACAAATGATACCGGTCGACAACGTGGATCAGCATACATTGTCTGTCTATCCCTTACAGCTTTTAGCTTTTCCCGAGCAATAGCAACCTTATCAGCTGTCATCTGTACAATATCAGGTCCTGCAAATTGCTTTTCCCCAGCTTCTAACCAACAAGTCGGAGTTCTGCAAGGTCGACCATACAACATTTCATACGGAGGCATACCGATACTACTATGATAGGAATTGTTATAAGCAAATTCCACCAAAGGCAGATGTGAATCCCATGATCCTCCGAACTCTAACACGCAAGCCCGAAGCATATCTTCCAAAGTCTGGATAGTTCTCTCTGACTGACCATCTGTTTGCGGGTGATATGCCGTACTCAAATTTACCCTGGATCCCAATTCCTGTTGCAATCTGTTCCAGAAGTTATATACAAACCTCGAGTCTCTGTCTGAAACAATAGATATAGGCACCCCATGTCTAGACACTATCTCATCGATATACAATTGAGCCAGTTTGCTTAAAGAAGCAGTTTCAGCTGTAGCCAGGAAGTGTGCACTCTTGGTCAATCTGTCGACAATAACCCAAATCATATCATGCCCTTTCTGTGTTCGTGGAAGTTTCGTTACAAAATCCATTGTTATGTGATCCCATTTCCACTCAGGTATCTCTAACTGTTTCAACGATCCGTACGGTTTCTGATGTTCAGCTTTAACTTGAGTACAAATGTGGCACATCCCAACAAAATTGGCTATATCTGTTTTCATAGTCGGCCACCAATATCGAGTCTTCAAATCATGATACATCTTCGTGCTACCCGGATGTATTGATAATCTGGACTTGTGAGCTTCATTCAGAATTAACTCCCTCAAATTACCAAACTTCGGTACCCAAACACGTGTATGATAAATCCTCAAACCACGTGAATCGGTAGTTAACTCTTGCTGACGTTTAATCATCAGTTCATCCTTTAAGTTCTCATCTTTCAAAGCTTCTAGCTGTGCAGCTACCAATTGATCCACTAAATCAGACTTAATCTTCAATCGCATAAATTGTACAGTCTCCGTAGATCCTTTTCGGCTGAGTGCATCTGCAACTACATTTGCTTTACCCGGATGATACTGAATATCGCAGTCGTAATCTTTGATCAGTTCTAACCAACGGCGTTGTCTCATGTTCAACTCCTTTTGTGTAAACATATACTGTAAACTTTTATGGTCGGTGCAGATCGTACATTTAGTTCCATACAAGTAGTGCCTCCACAATTTCAGTGCAAATACCACGGCAGCTAACTCCAAATCATGAGTTGGGTAATTTCGTTCATTTGGTTTCAACTGTCTTGAAGCATAAGCAATTACTTTACCCCTCTGCATCAAAACACATTCCAAACCGGCGTGAGAGGCATCACAATACACAACAAAATCTTCGGAACCCTCAGGCAACGAAAGAACAGGCGCTTGACACAACAATTGTTTCAAAGTCTGAAAAGCAACTTCTTGAGCTGAACCCCATAGAAACGGAACATCCTTACGAGTTAATTTAGTCAACGGACCAGCCAGCTTAGAGAAGCCTTTGATAAACCTGCGGTAATAACCAGCCAAACCAAGGAAACTATTTATCTCAGTCGGTGTTTTTGGTGCATTCCAATTCGTCACTGCTTCTATCTTAGATGGATCCACTTTAATACCTTCTTGACAAATCATATGACCCAGAAACTGAACTTCACGTAACCAAAAATCGCACTTCGTAAGTTTGGCATAAAGCTTGTGTTGTTTCAGAATCTCCAATACTTGTCTCAAATGCTGATCATGTTCATCCTCAGTCTTTGAATATACTAAAATATCGTCAATAAACACAATGACAAATTTGTCTAGAAAAGGTCTACACACACGATTCATCAAATCCATAAATACTGCAGGCACATTCGTTAAACCAAATGGCATTACTAGGAACTCGTAATGACCATACCTAGTACGAAAAGCAGTCTTTGGAATATCTTCCTCTGCTACCCTGACTTGATGATAACCCGATCTCAGATCAATCTTCGAGAAATAAGAAGCCCCTTGTAACTGATCAAACAAATCATCGATTCTGGGCAACGGATATTTATTCTTGATGGTTCTTTTGTTTAGATCTCTGTAGTCAATACACATACGAAAAGTTCCATCCTTTTTCTTAACAAACAAAACTGGTGCACCCCACGGCGAAGAACTTGGTCGGATAAACCGCTTATCAAGTAACTCTTGAATCTGTGTCATCATCTCTCAGATCTCGGAAGGAGCCAAACGATACGGAGCTTTCGCAATCGGCGAAGTACCAGGAATTAGATCTATCTTGTATTCAACATCCCGAACATGAGGCAATCCCGGTAAATCATCTGGGAATACTTCCGGATACTCTGACACAAACCGAACATCGATAACCACTTTATTCTCTTTCTTTGCATCAATCACGTAGGCCAGGAAAGACGCACACCCTTTAGCTAGAGATTTTCTAGCTTTCATATACGAGATGATTGGAAAAGAAGAAGAAGAAGAAAATCTATCCCCACAAGCCACGGCATGCGACCCGTCAACCAAAGGAATAGTAATCAGTTTCTTGTGGCACTGGATACTAGCCCTATGGTGACTTAACCAATCCATGCCTAGTACTAAGTCAAACCCCGGAATAGGCATCAGTAAGCAATCTACAGGCAGACTAGTGCCATCAATATCTATAGAAACCCCAGTCACAGAAGAAGTTACATGCACTAACTTACCATCAGCTACCTCTACTTCTAAAGGAGAAGCAATAACAGTAACAGGTAGTTACAGTTTGTCACACAAAGTTACAGACATGAAAGATCTATTTGCACCCGAATCAAATAACACACGAGCAGGCATAGAGTTCACGATAAACATACCCGTGATTACATCACTGTTTTCTGTAGCTTCAGTGACAGTCATCTTAAAAGCTCTACCTTCCGCAGAAGGTGTGGCTTTCCGTTTCTGACCTGCAGACGATCCCCCGACAGATGCTACCCCCTGCCCCTTCCCCTTTGACCTCTGCTTTGTGCAAGCCCCAGCTCTATGACCTTCCTCGTGACAGTTCCAGCAAACATTGGTTTTGAACATACAAGCAGATGGTTCATGACCAAACTCGCCACATCGTAAACATCTTTTCGTCTAAACAGTACAAGGACCAGTATGACTAGGTTACAAGGTTTACACCATGGCTTATTCTGATACGAACCCGAACCCTTTGACTTCTGGTCATTCCGATTCTGGTTACCCTGTCCTTTACCCTTGTTGCCACTTTGATTTCCACTGAATTTCTGAGACGATCCTTTCTCACGATTCATCCTCTCTCTTGCTTTCACATCGCCCTCAGCAGCACGAGCAATTTTAAAAGACTGTATCAGTGAAGTTTCCATCCTGGTGTTACCCCGATACTCAGGTAGTAAGGCTTGTACAAAATGATCTATCTGGGAAATTTCATCCGGCACCCATTGTTTGGCAAATCTCAACTTCTCGTTAAACTTTGCAATCAGCTCATCTACTGACATCTTGTTGTCCTGAGCTAAATCCATAAATTCCCGCTTCACTTTTGACAAGTCATAAGTATTACAGAATTGCTCATAAAACTTAGCTTGGAATTGATCCCAAGTTATGGAATTCATCACTTCCCTAGACAAATGAGTCGTCAAAGAATCCCACCAAGTTGTGGCTTGGCCTTTCAACCTTTTGGTTGCAAATTTAACTATATCTGCCTCTTCACAATTACAAGTATCTAAAGCCTTAACCGTTTCCCGCAACCAGTTCAAAGTATCGGTAGGGTTAGAACTTCCAGAGTATTCAGGCGGCTGGCAATCCATGAAATCTTTGAATTGAGCCTTTGATCTAAAACCTCCCTGATTAGGGTACCAAGGGACAAAGAATTTTTGTTGTGGCTGGTACTGCTGTTGGGTTTGGTAGGGTTGAGACACAGGAGGCATAGACACGAATGGTAAAGTTCCAAAGGGTGTTGACATCGTGTTAAAAGGTGCAACAGAGTAGACCGGAGGTGGTATTGCCTGAGTGAATACTGCTGACTCTCGAGGCATTTGGATAGTTTGAGTTGGCTGTGCTGACTGAGTCTGTTGCTGTTGCTGTTCCAGTTCCTGGACCCTATCCCTTAAAGTTTGCAAAGTATCTTCTAACTGCAACACGTATTCTTGTTGCTCTTATTCACCATTGTGAGAAGTTCCTGCCCTGTTATGTTGTTCATTTGCTGCAGTAGAGGATTGATTGTTCCCTCTGGGGGACGTAGGGGTAGTTGTCGGATTCACGTTATCAGCCATTATCTATGCTATACACAGCATCTCACCAATTGTTAGATATAATCCGTTAGTTTAAACACACTAACTACCCTCAAAG
Organism: Pulicaria dysenterica; assembly: GCA_947179395.2. Classification (NCBI taxonomy): domain Eukaryota; kingdom Viridiplantae; phylum Streptophyta; class Magnoliopsida; order Asterales; family Asteraceae; genus Pulicaria; species Pulicaria dysenterica. The sequence goes on along the minus strand of OX359292.1, from coordinate 58,783,571 downwards.
CTACTCTACTAATTACCCACCCTAAGAATACTGGACTGACCAGAGCCTTGGCTCTGGTATTGCACAAATTATTTATGCAAATCCTCAAACCAATGCTCTGATACCAACTTGATACACTGTACTTTTTAACCATATAATTAAATCGCATGCGGAAGCTAAATACATATAATTAACTTAATTACATAATAGATACAAAATATTATCTTCTTTTATACACCAAAACTTTTTACAGTGTTAATCCAAAACAGGCTCTAAACAAAAACTTTGACATCAGAGTGTGGTCTGTCCATATTCCCAGTCCAATCTTCAAAGCTCACCAAAGTTAATCTGCAAAACAGTCTAGTGGGGAATTAGCACATAGCTAAGTGAGGGAATTAATATCTAATAAAAAACAAGGCAAACATGCCTAAACCCAAATAGCTCATGAATCCCAGGAGAATCGGCGGTGTTGCAAGCCCCTACAACCAAGGTCGGCCAAAACCAAGGTTTACCGATAGCCTTGCTAACAGTGATAACAATACCAGCCTTCTTGTGTACAACATATACACCACAAGATCTGATACGGTACACCCCCAAGCAACAGGCCCAGTATCATACTGATCTCCAAATAACATGTATATATAATCCAAACAAGAGTATTCCAAATAGGATATCATATCCTGTATATCAAGAGATATAAACCCACTCACCAAAGTCTTCAAAGATATGAAGTACACTCAGGTGACTAACTCACTGAGTCTTCTCAGTTCCTGAGATTGAAGTAACCCAAGTCAGTATTCAAATCATAATACAGATCCAAAATAGATATCATATCTAACTATGTAAATCATGTATGTACACAATTGCATATATACATATTCATCATACAATAATCCCAAAGATATACAAATCATTAAATCCGATTGAATCGAAATCCGATCGAATGGAAATCCAAGTAAAGATCTAAATCCGATAATATCCAAATCCGATGGAATGGAAATCTGAGTAAAGGTCTAAATCCGAGCAAAGGTTAGAATCCAATAAAGTCACAATCCGATAAAGTCACAATCCGATTAATTCACAATCCGATAAAGTCACAATCCGATAAATTGCAGAGGCAAATCCGATAAAGGTCCAATACCGATAAAATGGAAATCTGAGAAGAAGTTAAGGCATTAACATGTCTGATTTCATACTTAAAGTCATAAATCCGATCAAATGTTCAAATCCGATAATCCAATATTCCGATAAAAGAGTTAAGGCCAAATCCGATAAACATGAAATCCGATAAAAAGTCCAAATCCGGTAAAATGTACAAATCCGATAAAATGTATCGGAATTCACTAATACCGATCAAATCTATCGGAATTCATCTAATTCCGACAGATTCATCCCCAAATCCGATAAATTCATAAGTTCTTCCCCAATTCTGATTTCTAACTTAAATCACTACTGATTTTAAGCATGCAAAACATATATGTTTTCCAGAATCATTCTAAACATATAAACAACATGTATAAAGCATAAAATCTAACATGCATACAACCTAAGTCATCAATTCATTAGCATGCATCAATCGGAATTCAAACTATGTTCAAAACCGAATACAAACATTAATCTAACCAATTCAATTTAGTAATCTAACCTTAACAATGAGCTGAAATCAGAACTCTAATTGAATATAAGATCAAAATCAGTTTGTTGATTCCTTCTCTTCTTTGATTTCGGCCGAGAGAACAAAACACACACATACACACTATATTGCTAATTGCATGTAAATGAGAAAGAGGTGATGAGGTGGTGTCTAACTCACCAAAACCGGCCACCTTATAATCCCACTAACCCAAATATTAATTTTAAATTAATTACCTAAAATCAATAAACAAACAATTATTTATCAATTAAACAAAATAACACATAATCCATATAATTAAATTAATCCTCAATATTAACTTAATTAATCACCTCAAAATTCTAGGCCGAGAAAGTGGGTGTTACAGTAAGAACCTTGAAATTAGACTCCCTGTGTATGCCAACACTAATCTAATATCACTACTAAGAATGTTAAAGAACATCCTATTTTATCATTTCTAACGTTAACCAACCAACAACATTTAATTAAGCTGACTTACTGAACTTAATGAGCATAATTTTTTTTGTTTAAGTCATAACTTGACTCAAAAACTTGCAATGATATCTTTATCGAGTACCTCTCAATAAATCATGCATTCCTCGGATTAGTTCTTTCTCAAGAACTTACTATTTTAGATAGCTTCTAAAAACATCCGATAATTACATACTCTAGAAGTTCAAACTTGTATTTATCACACTGGTTAAAAAAACTTTTATTAACATTGATAAATACATTAGTCAGATGCTCCCACTATCTTTTATGAAAAAGTGCATTACTTTAAAACATTCCTTTAGGCTTTAGTCAATCCTTGACTACCATGCCTAAAACTTGTGTTCCAAACACATGTTTTAAAAGTTAGTTTTTGCAAGAAATTCGTTTTATGAAACCAAGAACTTGGATCTTTACATATCCATCTTTCTAATTACAGAAAGTGGTTTCATCAAACTTGCCATGAGTGTAAAACACTTGTGAAGACACTTTAAATTTCTTTCCAAAACATTTAGTATAAAACTTCCTTGATTACCATAATCATTTTTATACTTCCTTAAATGTTTTATCAAAAACTATTTTCACTTAGAAATAATAACTATCATTTCTATTTAGTTCAAAACTTTGAACATTCACTTTTCATAAATAACTTAAACACCTGTTAAATTAGAAAAATTAACTAATTTTATAAACAATACTTGTTTATTAAAGCGTTTGAAAAAGTGGAGCCATCATTTATATAACTACAACAAATCATAGCATAAGATTATTATGATACACCAATCAAGTCAAGACTTGACTTATTGGTATTCTTTTAGTCACAATTGGACTAATCCTGATTCATAAAATAAGAACACGTGCACGGATATATAACTAAATAATTAAATTTTTATAAACTCAAAAGTATTCATAAACCAACAATATAAAAAATTGTTCAAATAAACTTTAAGAGTTTAATAAACTAGGAAATGTAAATATTAATAATATCCGCATGCTGCATATGTGATCTCCTCATGCTGGGCCGTATCACTTTCCATCTCCTCCTGCAATAAACGATTGCAAGACGTTAGAATACTCGTAAAAAACTTTTACAAGTGGAAAGTGACAAAGAAGCTAATCACGCAATACCTGAGGAGCCAGACTTGCCTCCTGCCTCGTGACCTTTCGGACAATCTCGTTTCCAATGTCCGGCCTCGTCGCACCTGAAGCACCGATTCTCGGTCCTTGCCTTATTTGGCTTCGACTTCTTGCCCTTGTTGTCGTTATTAGCCCTGGGTGCACTCTGGCTGGGCTGGGCCTTGCCCTTTCCCTTTCCGTTGCGCCCTTTCCTCTTCTTACGTCCACCATGTCCCACCATAAGAATGTCCTTAGACTTGGTCCCGATACTCTGCTCAGCTGTCTAGCTGTCTTGAGCATGGAGTGTAACTCAGCCACGGATTTCTCCATTTTTTTCATTTTGTAGTTGACTATAAAAGGCTTATAGTCATCTGACAACGAGTTGAGTATCGTATCAGTTGCTAGCTGCAACGGTACTGGGTGCCCAAGTCTCTCTAGGTGGTCCATGTAACCTTTCATTTTCATGACATGGTCACTGACCGAGGTCCCCTTAGCCATCTTGCACGAGTTAAATGCCCTAGTGGCATCATAACGCTCAGTGCGGGCTTGCTCCTGGAACATGTCCCTCAGGTGGCGGATCATGTCATAGGCAGGAGGTTCCATCATGCTTGATTGTAACTCTGGACTCATAGTTGCAAGCATGAGGCAGCTAACATCCAAGGCGTCATTGGAGCGCTTCTGAAAAGCCTCCCTGACCTCTGCCCTGACATTGCTGGCAGGGGGATTTCCTAGAGGTTGTTCTAGGACATGCCACTTTCTCTCGTGCCTCAGCACGATCTGGAGATTTCTCTCCCATGTGAGAAAGTTGACATGCCACTTTCTCTCGTGCCTCAGCACGATCTGGAGATTTCTCTCCCATGTGAGAAAGTTGGACCCGGTGAGCTTATCCTTCTCAAGGATAGAGCGGAGAGAGAGGTTATTAGTACTAGTAACGTTGGTTGCCATCTACAAATTAAAACCTTGGTTTTATTAGTAATTGCAGATAAACTTTCTAATTATATATCATCAAACCCATAAATAATATATATTAGACCTAGGACCCATATTTCACATACTTGACGCAAGGTTTGGGCACTTCCCGCCAAGTTATGCTATTTCTGCTAGGTAACACCCTGTACCAATCGTACCTAACTGATACGACTCCTAGAACCTCGTAGAGCACTTAGACCCAGTCTAGTATGTTTAACTCTACTCTAGTGCTTTTTGGGCCGGGACTCCCGATTATCGCAGAATCTTTCATGCCCCTTCCCGCAATGGTTTGAACCCGGATGCCCAAGGTTTGGGCACTTCCGACACCCGAGTACCGTTTAACAGCAAGGGTGTACCATTAGGTGGATAACACACTGATCTAAGATTTTCTTGGGTTTTATAATTAAGTTTAAAAACTTAATTTTCCAGTTTTTGAAAAACCATTTTAAAACTAACTGTTTTAAAAATACGATTTATATGTGTACCTAAACTAGGTGCACAAAACGGCCTTTATAAGTTCCAAACTTACAACCTTGACAAAAATCTAAATTTATAGAATTTAACTAACACGACTGGCAACCTGTAGTCGTATTCTAGTTTGTCATAAAGCACGTGGTTTTTCACTGTTTAATAACAGCCTGTTATTAAATCTCTTTTTATTTAGCATCATATAAAAGTCGCAAATCTATATGAAAAGCAGTAGATAAAAAAAAACACAACCACGCAGATAATAAGAGTAAACATATAAAACCCTATAGTTTTGCCAACTAATCCTAAGGTCAAACCTAAGGACAAAGTGACTTGGATTCGTCTTTCTTGACATGCTGCTCCCACTAGCCTTGACACCTCCCCGAAGTATTCGTGCTTCGTGTGAGAACACCTTTTTCTTGTCACCTTCTTGGAGATCATCTTGGTTGAGGGATTAAACTATTACTAGTCTATTACAAATACAATATTGAATGGGGTTCTAAGTGGCACGCAGGCCTCCCCGAATCAGTACAATATTACAAATAAGAAAGGGATTGTAATTGGCACGCAGGCCTTTCCAAAAACCAAAATAAAAGAAGAAAAATAATAATAAAAACGAGTCCTAAGTCGGCAAAACTATAGCTATATGTATCACAACCACACAATTATATATAAACACTATATATGAAAGTCATCCACGCAGTTATAATATATAAACAATAAATTGTGCTGTTAAGCACACAACCTGATTTGTTTAAACTTTCTCATTTACCCTTTGATTAATACCTATTAACCAAAAATGAGAATTATGATCTTCTAATTTATTTGACCAAAATAGTTTTTCAACAAAACTTAAAAACTTGATTTTATTCAAAACTTGAATGAAAACCTCACGTCAAGTTTTATTACTAATTTTCCAAAAACTTAAAACCGACAACTTTTTGGTCATTTAAATATTATTTGTTTCTCCATTAATATTATATAAATTTTATCCTTTTAGACTTTATTCAAAAATGACTTAAACTAGTCATAATAAATAAAAGTTTAAAATATATATTTTAACTAAACTAATTAAAATATATAACACTAGTTTATATAACGCCTTATTAATTTTAAAAACCAAAATTAATAATTCCTTTTGTATTAATCCGGAAAAACCATTTGGGCTTATATCTCCCGTCAACCCGAGAGACCCACTGGGCCAAGACCCTCTTGGGCCGAGAACCCACTGGACCGAGATCCTCCTTGGGCCGAGAACCCACTGGACCGAGATCCTTTTGAACCGAAAAACTTCCTTGGGCCAAAACCCTTTGGGCCGAAACCCACTAGGGTTTAGCGCCGCTAACGACTGTCACGAGGCCCATCTGGCCTTAGCGCCGCTATCTTGGGCCGATATCACTGGGCCGCAGTTTACTGGGCTTAGCGCCGCTAACTCCTCTTAGCGCCGCTAAACCTCTTTTAGCGCCGCTAACAATTATGGTCATGGTTTCAGTTTGTGTTTTCCGATTTAACAAAATATTTTAAATCCTTTTTAACCTATTAAAACTAACTGTTTTAATATACTGATTAAAAACTGGATTTAATTCAAAAACCAAAAACAATTAATTATTAATATTAAGAAAACTTGTTTTATTAATAATTAATTATCCTAAAACTTGATTTCAACCTCTTTAAACAAAAGTTCAAAAAATACTGGTTAAGATAAAGTTTTAGATAAAAAGTTTTATCCTTTTTAACCTTTTAAACACAAAACTGGTTTAAACCTAACTGGTTAAAATCAAACCTTTTATTATCTAGATAAAAACAGAAAACTTGTTTTTACCACATTATGGTTTTCGAAAAATTGAGGAGAAGAAACAAGATGAAGAAGATCATATTAAATATCAAACAAACCAACTAACTAGATTATCTAGGTTTGACTAATTAAACAATCTGTTTAATATTCTTGATCAATCTTATTCTGTATTCAAAAATCATAAACCTTTTAACCATTCAAACTAACTGTTTGAACTTTTTTATTAATAGGATTAAACCTGGTAACAAAAACAAGCTGTTTTTAATACCTTCTTGATTTTCGAAAAAGATGATAACAAAAATAAGATCAAGAACAAAAACCTTAAATCTAGAAACAGATAGAACTAGAAACTATGGATCATAGAGCCGAGGCTCTGATACCACTGAAGGGTTTTGAACCTGACCAAACCACCTAATGACACAAATCGGTCAAACCTGGGTTTGATTCTACTGGTTCAATCCTAAAAGCGGAACTGGATTGAACACAACTCTCTAAACCCCAAAAAAGGTTAGGATCTTTAAACTTACATGATCAACATAGTTTCTTGCATAACAATCCACAGACTAGGTTATGAGGAATATACCTGATTAGAAAAACAATGGGATTGCTAAAGATAGTCCACCACTACTGCACCTCCGATTGAACTGGCTGCTAGACCGCTCCTGGATTCACCCGAACAACAAAACCCGAAAGCTTTGTGTGTGTGTGTGCGTCGAACAACTAAAGTCGCAGAACCCTTGGGGTTCTTTTCGATTTCGACTTCAAGAGAGAGAGAGAGGCCGAGAGAGAGTGCGGCGGTCGAGGTCGAGATCGACCGTGAGGGAGACGAGATCGAGAGAGAGTGTGTGTGGTGGCTAGGGTTTGTATTATGCTTCTCCTTCTTAATCCTTAATGCTTAAAGGATATATATAAGGATTAGAATGGACCTAAGCCCGTTTAATTAAAAGCCCACTGGTTTTAATTAAACTTTCAACTCTTCTCTTTTTTGACCCCCTGGACTTTACTAGTTAATTAATTAACTATTAGTTAACTGGTCCGTTAAATATTAAAACTTAATATTTAATTCCCTTTAAATAATAAATAACTATTTATTATTTATTTCTTTCTAATAATTAATCCAGACTGGATAATTATTTATATCTCTCAATAATTAATACTACTGATTAATTATTCGTTTATCTCTTTAATAATTAATCTAACTGATTAATTATTTTCTCTTTCTCTTTAATAATTAATCTAACTGATTAATTATTTCCACAAAGACTTATAGTGAAATCCAAATGTTCTGAATTGGGTGTGTAGCAGTGTGACCCTTTAGTCTCTTATAACATTGGATACAAAATGCCCGTTAATTATCTCTGCACATAATCCAACACACTTTTAGCAAATACCAATACCTTTTAATAAATTTAAAATTAATTCCATCCGGCCCGACGCTTTTGAACTACCACAGTTCTTGATTGCCTCCCAAACCTCCTCTTCTGTAAACATCTTTTCCAGCTCGTTTGCCTCCCAAGCCGGCTCACGGTCGCGCATGTGAGCGGGAGTCGTGAGAGAGATTTTTTTTTGTGATGTGAAGCATGTGATGGATGCGGGGTTTGTGTGATGAAATGAGGTAATGATGGGGAAATGATGTGGCGCTGATATGGAGCTGATGTGGCTGTGTGAAGGGTGTGATGGATGCACATGTTCTTAGTGGAGACAAATTACGTAATATAAACTTAGAGAGTATGTTTATATGTTTGAACGATGGACCTTTATTACAAATTTGATCATACTCCCAATCACTAAACTATTGTCCCGACGCCAGTAATAAATTTTCCTCTTAGAACAAAAAACACATTAAATACGATTCTTTCCTTATTTTTACTTTTTTTGAATTTCTATAATAAATTCAATAGCCACAAATGTAAGTCTTAAATGCAAATGGATACTTGGTTACATACCTAGCCTTAAATGCAAAATGATCATGGAACACAACCTGTACAAATTATATAAATCGAAGTGATAAAAACTAGAATTTATATATTAATAAATTTTACAATCCATACTGCCATACATCCATTGTACTAATTAATTTTGCAAATACTATCAAGAGAGATTTTATATCCTTCTAGTAATACATCTATTCAACGACTTTAAGTTTGGTTTTTTGCTTGTTGGCTCGGAATAAGGATTGCAAGAAGATCATATAGGTGGACTGGTTTCAACATCCAGATGTGGTCGTAAAATCGAGCGTAACTGGATGATTGTTTGTTCGGAATCTTGCTAAAGATTTAAGTTGGTTGTCTGTTTTTTTATTTCGTCCGCATAGCTCTTCAGTTTTGTTTTGCTTTTTATTGTCTGCTCAGTGCCGATACTGTAGTTGTATCAGACTCTCAAGTTTTGAAATAAATTTTATCCAGATCTATATCATATTTAAAACAAAACCAATTGATGCTTACTTGGAAATTGTCATTGCATCCTAATTTTAAATCTGAACTAATTTTTTTTTTTTGAACTGCAAAGATGAACTAGGGGAGTGCTTCGGCATGGCCATCACACATCCTAGCCCATCCAAATATTATTAAAACACAGCTAGCAAGGTGCTAGAAACCAAGTACAACAAGAAAACCACATAACATAAAAAACAGAAAATTTAGAAACAATCAAAAGGACGAATCACCCACTCTGACCACCTATATTTCAATAAATCTGAGCTAATTAGCCTCTATGTTTTGTTTAGGTGACATGATTTGGCCTCAACTTCTATTGTGAGCCAATGCTTCTTATTTAGTTAAGGGTCTATTGATTTCCAGACTTCAATGAGGTGATGATTGCTATTTCATGTGTTTTGTTTTTTTTGGAACGGCAAATTGTTACTCAAGGAGTGCTTCGGCATTGCCATCACACACCTAAGAGCAACAACGAGAATTTAATTAAAAACAGGGAGCTAGCAAGGAGCTAGAAACCCCAAAAGAACCAAGTACAAAGTCCAAAGAAATACAAACGCCAAAAGAGAACAACAGCCCAAACAATTAACAGCCACGAGTTAAAAAAGAACACTTGTGTACGGCGAGATACACCAGGAGCTCCAATTAAACTCCACTCCGGATTTTCCAGATCTGTTTTTAAGCCAAAAATAGGAGAGAGCTTGAATTTGGTTGCCTGCCAGGGTCTCCTTGTCGTTGGTAGAGGAAAATACCTTGCCATTCCTGATTTTCCACACGATCCAAAGATACGTATAAACTACCCCCATAAATACTTGGAGTGTGTTACCCTTTAGATGCAATGAGGAGCCCCATTGAAGCAAGCTATGGATGTCATGTGTTTTGTCTTTAGAGTTTCTTATCAATTATGAGTATGAGTTAATTTCATTCAATGCTTAATGGCTCAGGAGTAGACTTCAATTGGGTGATGGTTGCTTTTCTATATGCTTTGACTTTAGAGCTTCTTCTAAACTATGAGGATGAGTTTATTCAATGAGTCAGACGATTCCTATTCCAGATGGTGTCCCTTTAAAACTTCATTCGCTCCTATCAATGCTCCTGTTGTTTAGTATAATCTGTTAAGGGAGGTTAACGTTGATGCAAATGGTTGGAGGATTAAGACCCGTGTGGTGCGTTTGGGGCATTAACATGTGTATGTGAAACTTTCTGAGAATAACAACATGGATGATGGATATGGTGTTAATGCATGAGGATATACTATCGTCATTCAATGGTTTGAAGTATCTAAAAATCTTTGATATATATTTGCATTCACTACTTGCTGTTTCTCTTTCCAAGCCTATTCAATTATTTTTTGATATTAAGGGATGGGAAGTTTAGGTGCTGTAAAATGAAATCAGATGTCAATTGTCGCCCATTAACATTTTTGATAAGTTATGTTAAATTTTAAAAGTTAGCCATCTATTTTAAAAAATTACAAATCAATTTCATCACTAGAAATGGATACTATTGATGATGATAAGTGTTGTGAACATAAAAATCTTTAGATAGATGATTTGTAAATAGTGGAAGATATTATTTACTTTATATCTCAAAACAATGTATTAATTGTATATCTCTTCAAAAAAAATTAAATTTGGTTAAAAACTTTTTAAAATATAATATTGTTTTACCTAAGAGTTTGAGAGACTTACAATAGGTTTTATATCCACTCCCAACTTAAGCATAGCAAGCTATGTACCAACAAGACATGCAAACATGAAGATAGTATGAGCACTTTTTTTCTTTTTCTTATATAATCAATATCAGATGTGTATTATAATTCATAAGAGAGATGAGAGATGTGCATACTAAAAGATTGGAAAATATTTTGTAGTCATTAGACAATGTGCCAATTTTGTTGTCAAGTGGACTTCTAAACGGGGCGGGGAAAACCGAAAACCGAGCTAGGTTAAAGAGTATATCATTAATTTTTAGTAGGGATGGCAAAAAAACCGAAATCGATGGGGAAAACCGAAAACCGACATAAACGGGGCGGGGAAAACCGAAAACCGATTATTTAAACGGGGATGGGGATGGGGGGACGGGTTTGATGATCCCCGCCCCGATTACCGAATAACGGCCCCGATTATAAGTTAATACTAATTATTTAGATATTAATATGCATAAAATTATTTAAATAGAAAATATACAAATTTTTATACATTTTCATACAAACTAATTTTAATCGTTGCTATTATTTGAATTGTTTGTTTTGATATTTTTATGCATTTAGATTCTTTAAAACTTTAATTTAGGTTCATATATGTTTGTATTCGATACTGTTGTATAATTTAGCATAATTGTTTTCTAAAACTCGTGGTAAAATCATAACCCTAATGATCCACGTAGTGAATAAACACAGTTCCACTTTAACCGGTATCTTTGCGGTGAAAATTACAAATTTAATTACAAGTTTTATATTAAATGGGGATACCCGTTTCCAGTGGTTTTCCCCGGTTACCGACGGGGATCCCCGTTTAAATCCCCACGGTTTTTTAAGCGGGGATGGGGACCAATCCTCGGCCCGAAACCGCCCTGTTGCCATCCCTAATTTTTAGGACTATGTTATGGGCATATGGATATGTAAATTCAAGTTTATTTTTTAATAAATCTATTTATATAATTTCTATCTCAAAATATGTAAGAAAGTAAGACAAGTTGTTTTATTGTACGTGAATATTTTGTCTGATATCATAATAACCAGCTCTACTAATATATACATTTATCAAATAAAATTTAAAATAAAACCCGTGTTTTTATGGGATGTACACTAGTTATATATATAAATCATCATTATTAACTGATACGTTAACATCTCAACTTCTCATCCGATTATCATGTAGAATATTAAAGTTTAGTAACTAATATAGAACAAATAAAAGAAATGCATGTTTTGGAGTTCTTTAAAAAAACATCTTATACAAATTTAATAAAATATAAACTAGGAGAAATAAATATTAAGCCATTTTCAATAATAAAATTATCTATGTTGTTAACAATATTTAATTTAACTATTATTATACTCGCACATTACTTAAAAAACAATGAAACAAGTTAAATACCGTTTAATTAAATAATCTCTGAAGGAAACATTTAATGAATTGTTAATAACAACACAAATAAATTTTCCTTTAATATTTTAGACCATAATATACTTCTTATTAGAGCTTATATATTTTCTTATTATTTCTTTTTACTTATCTTTTTACTCATAATATAAACACAAGTGTAAAGATCAATAGAGAAGGTAAAAAAAATTAATAAATTCCGCTTGTCATCTTGTAATAAATAGAAAGACAAAGTAAGAAAAATAGTAGAAAAATATATATTTTTCTACTTCAAATATTGAAAGTAAAAGCAATGAACAAAACCTTTTGACTTTGTTATATTTTAGAGAACTAAACAACAAAAGTGTTGGTGTAGCAAAACCACCGAACAAGACTTTGAAGAGCTTCCACTTTAGTGATTTGAATATATTGTACATGCCATGCAAATCAACCACCTACCAAAACTTTCTATTGTGGTCTTGTGGATACCTATTATATAGTATGTAAAGGTTGTATTTTAACCTTGGTATTCTTTTTTATCAAGTTAACACAACAGAAATAATATTTCATATCTTATAACGTATATAACTATATAATATCTCATTCCAAACATCAGGAACACCCGGAAGACACCAATGTACACAATCTGCAAACCAGACTGGGTTCGCTAATTCCACCTCTGTAGGAGGAACCCAATGTCTTTTATAAGTAGAAGGGTGTCCATCTTTTCGATACTGTGAAAGTTGTGTTATGTTTAGAAGTTTGATCTGTAAGCCTTCGTTTTCAAGATCTTGTACCACATATTGCGCTGTTCTCATTAGATCAGTATCGGATCCCTTTCCCCAATACCCTTGTTCGATTATGGGCTCCGTTTCATTGTAGCAGTTTTCTCCCATTGTTTTTCCCCAATCTCCACCCCTAGAATTAGTAGTAACAAAAGATTAGTACATGGTAATATGGTGAAAAGCGCATATTAGGTTTGCGAAATATTTCTAAGTTATTATAACGGGCTTACTCTTTGTGATCGGGCGAGAGGCTTATGAAAAAGATTCTAGTTTTCTTGCGATCAAGGTGAGTGACCAACCAATTTGACCATGTCTTCAAAGCCATTTCATAACGAGTGACCCTTCTCGATTCTACAACAGTTTTGTTTGGCTTTTCGAACGATCCCCACCTAAATACAAAGATTGATCAAGTGTCACAATATATTAGCTAAACGCTTTAAACTATAAACAGAGACCAATCGCAATAGACTTTAAAGGTGTTTGAGTTAGCTTATTATAAACCGCTCATACCCCCTCAATAAGCTATAGTGAATGAAATACTTACAAAAGTGTCATATTAGGCTCTAGCCACCATGTATACGAGTCAAAAATTAGCATATCGGCATCAATCCAGTGTTTGGCATGTTGCTCAATGCTCTCAATTTTCATGATCCGGTCACGAACACGATGGTTGACCGGATCATCACAGTTTGATTCGACCAACAATGGTTCCCAATAAAAGTCAATGGAAACATTGTATTCCTAAGATGCACATATAAATAATAGTCAAATAGATGTCACATTTGTCATATATATATATACAAGTGTCAAATGTTATAATTAAAAAAAGAAAAAATAGAACTTACAGATGCTCTAAAAGTGATCAAAGAGCCATGCCATTCTGCAACCTTATGTGATGGTTCAGTGATCCATGAGTCAATAAGACAAAGGAGTGAAACCCAATGGTTCTTGCCTAATGAGTCCCCTACAAAAACAACCCTTTTGTCTCTTAGCTTCTCTAACAGTGCTGTCCCATTAAACCTGCAATTGTGTCTCTAAAAAATGATCAAAGGTACAACTTTTAATGAACAGCTAGATGCTTCTAATGCTTTATGTTCCATTAAAGTGTTTATTTTAACTTATTATTATGAGATTTCTATATTTTGATCTATTTTGTTGGATATTAAACTTTTACATTTCCTAAGCTACTTACACATAATTAAAAGTAGTAAGATTTAGTAAAAGAATATATACAACTTCAAAAAAAGAGAAATTATATTTAATCATATTTTTTCCTGCTATTTCATCTTTCTAACAGTTTAATGATTGACATATATAATGCATTAATTATCTTTTTTTATCTTATCCATTGATCTTTTAACACTTGTTTTAATCGAATGGATAAAGGAGTAAGACGATGATATGATCAAAGGATAAGTAAGAAGGTTTAGTAAAAGGAATAATATTTGACATAATAAAAGTGAGTGGATCAATCAAGTATCCAAATTATTGATAATCCAAGACCCATACATGTTGAAGACAAAACCCCTATTTATTTGTTGAATAAACAGATTTATGAAAAAAACCATGAGTATCATTAACAATAAAACACTCTAAAAAGCCCAAATATGACGAAGACTTTTTGTTGCCACCGTTTCAAGAAAAAAATTAGAGATGTGATATATCCTCGTATTATTTCTTCCTATTTATCATGCTACTCGTAACATCAATACAAGTATCAAATTCAATGACTATGAGAAAATAAAAATTAGTGTATTTCAGATGTCATCTTGTGATAAGAGAATGAAGTAAAAAGAAACAATAGAAAGTCCAAAATTTTTTAAAAAGGAAGTATTTTTTACTACTAAATTTATCTCAAATTTGTTTACGAAAAGAGTAGAATACTAGAATCTATGAGTTTAGACCATCAACAACACCAAACGTACACAAAATTTACTAAATGATCCAACGTACAACCTACAATGCATCATGTCCATTTCCGATGCTAAGTTTGTAAACTTTGCAGGTTCTTACATCTTTAAAGCATAAGTCATATATATAATATCCAAATGTATCTACTTTCTTGAGATCCCAAACTCCCCTGCCACACGGCAAATACTCAGTAAAAGTACAACATCATAATGCATTCTTCATGACAGCTTCCCCAATTTTCTTGGTAATCGCTTCAATATGTATGACTGTGGGTACAACTCCTAATGCACATATATACATACACATATACATACATATATTACACATTACCAACTCCTAGCTAATACACACATAAACATATGAAATTTAATGTAATTAATACAAGATTTGATTAATAAATGATTTTTTTTTTCAATAAATTGTAGTAATGAATGATTTTTTTAAATTAAATGATTATTTTAGAATTAATTTGAATCAGATTTAAATACATATACATACACATACAACTCCTAATGCACACATATACATACATATATATTTTTGCAGAGAGAGACAGAGAACTTGTGAAGATCATAACCATGACTCCATGAGCATGCTATATATTAACACAGTACAACTCCTAATGCACACATATACATACATTTATACATACATATCTTTGTAGAGAGATATAGAGGGAGAGAGAGAGAGAAATAGAGAAAGAGAGAGAGAGAGAGAGAGAGAGAGAGGACCTGGGAAGGTCGCAACCATGAGGCTGCCATCTCCAAAACTGATACTTTGAATCTTTTCTTCCAAACTTCCCACAAGAATAATCATCCGCCATAAAAGAACACTCTCTCTCTCTATACAAAGGTCTTGAAACATTATCAAAAACCCAACTCCCATTGAAAAAATCACAACTTTCCAACAAATAATCATCTACCATTTCTGTTTCTTCAATAACATAAAATCTTATTCCAGTACTATCTCCACAAAAATAAACAACACCCATAATCACTCCCATTGCAAGCAGTAACACTGCTGAATGATTATACCCATAAATCAGTTTCTGTAGTTTTTCAATTCCCTTCATTTTTGAAGGTTTCTTCGATCTTGTTAGTGATCTTGTGAGAAAAGGAAGAAAATTGATGGGTTTTGGGGTGTTTTCAAAAAATGGTGAAGGAAAGGAAGCGAAGACGAAGAAGTAAGCAGAAGAAATGGAAGAATATCATTGTTTATATTATGGTATTTATTTCTTTTTGGTAGTTGATCGGTTCAAAAAATATTCCTATTATTTAACTGTTTCATTAATTAGTATTATTATTGTTTAATTAAAAAAGTATTTAACAATAAAAATTCTATATTTTTATATTATTTATTACTATCTCATATTTATATCCACCATATAATTATGTGTGTAATCTACCCATTTTTTTCCTTACATACTTCATTTATTTTGATATTTGTGTTTATTTATAAGTAAGGATAAGTATAAAAATATTTGTAGAAATATATAGTTTTTTTTACCGGTAAATGGTGACACGAATCCACCTCTCCAGTGTGGATTCGAATTGCTTGATGGTGGTTTTCAACCGCCTCTCATTATTTGGCATTAACCAAGGTTCGAGCACCACATCATGGAGGAAACCCTTAAGGAAAAACCCTCAACAGACGGCATGCAACAGGATTTGATCCAACCATCTCTTGCGAGAAAGAGAGACGCCTTACCAAATAGGCTAAACCTCATTGGCTGTAGAAAGATATAGTTACTCTCTTTTATTAACTTCGGTCCCGAATCATAATTATAAATAGGGTGTTATAATGATACTTCTATATATCTTTACTGTGACAATTCTCGACACAATATCAAATTAATGTTATATACTCTCACATTTAATTAAAAAGTCAACCGCGTCTACTATACTAAGTGGGGTGTCACAATCCAGGGCCAATAATGATGTTGAAGATACTCGAGTCTATATTTTCTAACAATCCGTATGAATAAAAGGATGATAAATAAGAATACAAATTGACGTAATATAGAACATTTGATCTTATAATTATAAGTTAATTACTATTTTATTAATTGTTTTACCATATATTTTAATCTATCTTTGTTTTATAATACTTTGAAATTGTTTTATCGTTTATAAGCTAATTACTACTTTAGTAAGAAATATATGTTATTATTAATTTTTAACTTACGTAAACTTAATAGACTTAATCTTCGAAATTTTGAATGTATAATATAAGAAAACAGTGAAAGACTTGTTATTAACAAAATATTATGAAATTTGAAAATTTATTCCGAGGTACCAATATTAATGCATAATGTACCACTTAATTGGGATTGTCTAGACTTTCATATTAAAACCTCTCTCCAACATACCAAACACCCATTCTTCTCTCTTCTTCATGGCTGTCAACCGCCACCGGACTCAACCCCACCGCCACCGGACTAGAAACACTGTCACCGAACAACCACCGGTGTTTTAAGGCGGACTCATTAGGCAAGAAACATGCATTGGGTTTCGCTCCTTTGTCTTATTGACTCAAAAATCTAATACAAAAACAAATATGTATTTATCAATCTTTAATATACATGTCAGTAGAGAACATCATTATTTTTTGTTTCTGAATCACCAAACTTCATTTTTTTTTTTTTTGAAAAGCTGCATATTTATATATATCAATGAAGTTACTGGAATATTTACATTTGAGCTATTCCATTTGAGCATGCTATGGACTTACTTTAATAGGTATACCATCCAGTGGTAAAATTAGAATATCTATATAAGTTCTGGCTAGCCAAAATATTACAAACCAACAACCAAAAAAACCCCGATAGCCTTAACTGCCAAGGTTGACTATGGAGTTCGGGTTCATTAACCACACTTGCCACTGAAGTTCATATATCTTAATATTATTGTTAACTTGTGTTTAGATAAAGTATAATAAATGATATTCGTATAGACAAGTTACACTATTGTTTGTTTTATGCGTTAAAAATTATTTAAATAAAAAAGAATTAAATTATTGACTTAATGCGGAGAGTATCGTACTCATAACTTATTTTATTAAGTTATATTCTTCGAATTAAGTAAAAAAACATTACCATAATAAGTCTTTTTTACAATTAACTTTATTAAGTCAAGATTAAATGCAACTTTACTATAATAAGTTAGTTTTACTCACTTTAGTCACATTTTTTTTATTAATCGTATTAAAATTTTATAACTCTCTCATTCCAATCGTGTTAAAGTTGAGATATCTATACTACTATATAAACCATTTAATACTCTCTTTTTTTCTAACTTTTAAGAACTTAAAATTATGTCAATCTCTAATCTCCACCATTCTTTTTATCTAAATTAATTTCATCCACTCAGTTTTTTAACCATTTCTCTCTCTTAATAAATTATAACTTTTTATTTATTTATAATATATTCTTTTACTAACACACTCTCTTAAACAAAAACAATTCTCCACTCACATCAATATAATTTTCAAAATCTTATTAACATTTCTCTCCTTATTTCATAAATATAAGTATTTTTTAATGTTTTTTAAAACTTATTTTAAAATTAGTAAAGTAGTTGATACAAATATAAGAAAAATTGAAGAAAAAAGCGGACATGTTGCTAAATTTTTTTTGTGACATTGAATTGCGCGTTACATAATTGAAAAACGACATTTTTTAAAACATAAACTATTTACCGCCGCAACATTGAGCATATACAATGCTAGTATATATTAAATTACGAAATGATAACTTAAAATCATATTTTTAGTATAAACCGTTTTATACTAACTTCTGTAAATTACGAAATGGTAACTGAAAAAAATATTTATAAATATGAAAGCAAGTTAAACAAAATTTTACGTATTTTATAAAAAAATGTGTTAGAAATAAATTAGTTATTGTCTTATTGAGGAAAATATTAATTGTCACAAGGAAAATAAAATTACACTCAATGGTGAGGATACTAAAGAAAGTTATTATAATTGTAATGATATCAAGGAAATATAATATGCATTAAATTATTTAATTATGATTTATGAACATATTGAAATAAGGAGAAGTTGATAACCAATACAAAAGATTTTATTATGGGGCAAGTCAATCTCCCCCAGGCCCCAACAACTCTACTCAGGAGTTGCTTTCTTTTGTTTTATTTCAGTTTAGGTGTCCTTCTCTCTAATAAATAATAAATAAATAAACAAATAAATAAATAAAGACTATTACATATATTATTTATAGATTTTTTTTATGGAAAAAATTGTCTATAGAATGAAAGCCTTGATTTGGTAGTGACAATATATAATTTTGATTCTAACTTAACTTTATGAATCTTAGTGAATAAATGTCAAACATTATTACCCAAAGTGTTTAGCAAATGGTATTAATGTGTGATTGTTCTTTCTTTCTTAAGTTTGATGATTCTGGACTAATTATGAATATAAGAAACCAATTTTAACCTTAACACACTAAACGAACTCCCTGGACAACAAACTAACATTTGCCACTTCAACGAACCAGGTGGTGGCAATAAGAGTGTTGGAATAGATTGTGTGAAACTGGCACGAAAATGTTGGAATATCACAAGGCATGGAGACCAAAACTACAATCAAAACACCCGAAACTCTCAACCAAAAATGGGCACAACAAAGCCCTCGCAAACTACGACTCCAAACAACCGTATACTAAAGTCAGAGACCCGCAAACAAACGACCCTCAACCAAACTCCCAGCACAATAATGAACGCTCCGAACCTTGAACAAAGAAAAAACCTAAAGCCAACGACTAACCCCGCATCCTCCAGAAACTGACAAACCTCCACCCGACAGAAACCATTTGCCGGAAAACTCGAACCCTCGCATCGAACTCGAACCACGTTCTGTGAAACCTCTCACCAAACACGACCTCTAAAAACCTCTATACATTATTATGAACTGGTGGCTGGAAAAGTTGAAGGACAGACACCTCTCGAACCAAGAGCACTACCGGAACCACGAACCACGAACCACGAACCTTGAAACCCAAAGTCGGAACCTTTAAACCCTAGACAGCGACCACGAACGTTGAAACCCACCACCACGAAACCGAAACCTTGAAATTTCTACCAACCTCGACCACAAACCGGTGTTGGAAACTTGAAACGTCTACCGACATCAAACCTTGAAATATTGACCAACCTTAAACCTTGAAATCTCGAACAACCTTGAACCTTGAGAACTTGTCGGAAACCTTGACTACGAAGGGAAATAGAAAAATGGATCAGTGAAACACGATCTCGAACTCGAACACTCGAAAGATCCAGAAAACCTCTTAACTCTAAAGGAAAAAGAAAGATGTATGTATAGTAGAAGGGAGAAATCTCAGGACCGCCGGCATACGCCAGAGGCCGGAGAAGGTGGTGGCGGTGGTTATTTGGGATCTCGGGTTTATGTTGGAATATCTAACGGCAAGTCGTCCCGATATCCTGTATAGTGTATGTGTTTGTGCTTGTTTTCAGGAAAATCCTACAAAATCACACTATGAGGCGGTCAAACGAATCTTTCGGTATATCAAAGGATCAATTCACTTGGGATTATGATATCCAAAGCAAAGCGGACTAGACATCATGTGCTATGCGGATTCAGATTTTGGTGGATGCTACGTGGATAGAAAAAGTACGAGTGGTGTGTGTGTGTCTTCATTGGGATGGCTTTCACATCATGGTTCTCGAAAAAGCAAACATTTGTTGCATTGTCAACAACTGAAGCCGAATATTTAGCCGCCGGAAGAGCTTGTGCTCAAGTGCTATGGATGCAACAATCCTTGTTGGATTATGAGGTACATCTAACCGATATTCCTATTTTGTGTGATAATAAAAGTGCAATTGATCTTACTAAAAATCCCGTATTGCACTCTAGAACTAAACACATTGAGATTAGGCATCATTTCCTACGTGATAATATGCAAAAAGGTAATATTAGTTTAGAAAAATTTGCATCTTGTGAAAATATAGCGGATATATTTACTAAACCACTTAAGAAAGACGTGTTTGAAACATTGAGACTTGGTTTAGGAATGATGGAACATGTACCTTAGAAATATAAATCTTGAATGCATAAAAAATAGCCTAACATGTTCCTAGGGTGTCCATGGTCGAACCACGGTCGAAACCATGCATAGACCATGGGAGCTCTGCCAAAAGATCATTATTGAAGTAAAAACACGCGGTCGATACCACCGTCGACCGTGATATCGACCGTCGACCACCTGACGAGTTTTAACCCAACTTTTCAACTTTATCTTCTTGTCACTCTTATCCTCTCCAAAGAAACCCTAGCCGCCATAGGCATTTTCTAAGTCAAGAAATCTCACGGAAAACACCATTTTTACCACAAAAATTACACAAAATCAAGAACTTACCTCGCGTTGGACACTACGGTCGAAGTGATGGTTTCAATCTCGGTAGATCTACGGTTTTTGCATTTCCTCTTCTCTTCTTCACGAATTCTTCCTCACCAAAGGTATATCTGTAAGTTGTTAAGGTATGATTAAAATGACTAAATATTATGTCAAAAGGAACACAAAAAGGGGTAAAAAATGTCATACAGGTCAACCATGGTCGATATACGGTCGACAGTGGCATTGACCGTCGATTGTACTGGATTGAATTTAAAATGAAAAGTATCAGGTGTTTCATGGTCGAACAACGGCTGAAACCGTGGATCGACCGTCGGGTCACTGAAGTTTTGAACATAAAACAGCATGTTCACGGTCGATTCACGGCTGAAATTGTGGTAAAACCATGAGCCTGCTGGAATTTTTCTAATTTTTTATTTTTGATATTTAATTCACAATTTCAACTTCGTCTTGCTTATTATAGTCTAACTAACATTAGTAATCACATGATTCACTATTTTCTCAAAATCTTCTCACTTTTAGGACACACACACACAAAGTATGAACATATTATCATAGAGTTTGTTACATTCATTAACCATACTCTCTAAATATGTTTCATATATATTGAAATATCATGCTTCTTGTCATAATTTTGCAAAACAAAGAGTCTTTTATAACCTTAGTGTCATGACAAGATGGGATGAACATGGTTTGCACCATAGACACACTAGGCTTATTCTTATTCATAGCAATCATCATTAGTGTGTAATATACGATTATTGCCTTGATAGATCATCATGCCACGACAAAAAACCTCCACCTCTCGATCTTCCGCTAATCCCACTCAACGAGAAATCATGACTAATTTAAACAAACGCCCAATCAATGAAGGGTGTTTGGTCGTGCCTGCTCACCTACAACAATTCGACCTTCATTCCACTTTTGATCGTTTGAATTGGTCTACTTTTCTACGTCTTCCTAGCACCCTATACCCTAGACGTATTAGGGAATTCTACGCATCCTATGCGTACAATGAAGATGCTGATGTAGTTACCTTCAAAATTACCACTCAAGAATTCTCTTTTCGCCTTGACCAACT
This sequence comes from Pulicaria dysenterica, assembly GCA_947179395.2. Lineage (NCBI taxonomy): Eukaryota > Viridiplantae > Streptophyta > Magnoliopsida > Asterales > Asteraceae > Pulicaria > Pulicaria dysenterica. The sequence continues at coordinate 58,761,433 of OX359292.1, read as the reverse complement.
AGGAAACATGCTTCAAATTCCTTCCACAGGCCTCAAATTTTATAGTGACTCGCATAGCCTCAATAGCCTACCTTCGGTCTTTACCATTCCAGAAATTGTAGGTTATATTTATCACTACAATGTGCCTAGAAACAAAGTAAATATCTTAGGTAAAGACCTCCTTCACAAATGTAATGTTTGGAACAAGGTCGTTGATTCAAACATCTTCCCGAAATCCGGTCACCACTCGTAGATTAGTGTCACTCAATCCGTCCTCCTTCATGCGCTAAAAACTGGGTCCGAGATCAACATCATGTACATCCTTGCTACAAGGATGGTTGGTCTTCCTAGTGGTCGTAGGGATCTCCCTTATGGATGACTACTCACACTTATCTTCCAACAACTTCCCGATCTTCCTCCTCTAAATCCAACTCCCGGAACTTCATTTCCAATCGATCTTCCCACTTTACGTGATATGGATTCTCACTCCCACAAAGGGAAGACACGGGCTCACTCTTCATCGCATGAATCGGAGGAGCACATCGAGCGATTTTTTGAAGGTGACGAAGAGGGTGAAGCGGAGGCGGAAAGTACCCTTGCACCGGATTATGGATTTGGAGAAGGCTCAACGGACGATAGGATTGCGGCTCTCAATCACAATCTTAATGATAACGAGCATCGGTATTTACGCAAGGAGGTCAAAGGGATAAAAGGAATGTTGAGGTCAATCATGAATGCCCTCAAATGCAATTCTTGCACATATGCGGGTGAGCCATCTCACCAATGATCATTTAATTTGGTTACTTGTTTGGTTTGTTGGCTTTTGAAAACAATATGTTATGCTTTCCTAGTTGTGTTTCAAACAATTTTATTGTAATGATGTATTTGGTGATGCTTGAACAACTTTAATTATGATTATGATTATGTAGGAACTTATGCTTATATCTATATAACTTGAGCTTATGATGCTTGCATAATGTGTATGATGATGATTATGATTGAATATTTTATATATCATATGGTACTCACCCTACTTGGCAAGTCCTTGGTAGTATGTTTAGTACTCTAGTTTAGATTTCACATTTCAAGAAGTGGAGTTCTGCATTCAAGGGGAAGTTCTTACTTCAAGGGGGAGCATTGGTCAAGGGGAAGTCCACTTTTTGTTTAGACAAAAAAGGGGGAGAAGGTATATATATATATATATATATATATATATATATATATATATATATGCACATGTTAACATGTTAAAGTTATATGTACAATTTGTACACAAATTGCAAATTTTTGTCTTCAACAAAAAGGGGGAGATTGTTGGAAAAAATAGGCTTATAAAATATATCCACTTTTGTTGACATAAAAATATACAATTTGTTTATATAATTGTATTTATTAACATTAACATATGTGCACATATACAAATATATTTATATATATATATATATATATATATATAAGAAGTTCGCGAGAACCAATCTTGACTGTCCAATTCCCCCTCCTTCAATGTCATTGCCTACCCATGAATTCCTCACAAACACCCTGCCACACCCTATCCCTCCACGCTCTCCATCCGTTTAACTTCCCATGTATAAGGAACGGCCGAGATTGGTTCTCGCGGTTCTCGCATGAACCCTCCCCTATATATATATATATATATATATATATATATATATATATATATATATATATATATATATGTGTGTGTGTGTGTGTGTGTGTGTGTGTGTGTGTGTGTGTGTGTGTGTGTTGGTCCCTTGGTGAGAGTATCAACAAGCAAGTAATGTGTAGAAGGGGGGTTGAATACACTTTCTGCCGAAAATTGAACAAATCAATAAAAAGTGTTAACACACATCAAACCACAAACAATCGAATGCTTTGCTTTAATTAATAAGAAGATGATTACAGGAAAAATCAAGTAAGCAACACTTGATATGTAAACACCTAATGTAAATCAAATCTCTCAATCTCTCAAACTTTGCTATCTATAATTAACTTATGATTATAGATACAGGACGACTCTCTAAACAGGATTTAAACACAGACTGAATACTTACCAACTTCACAACAGATGTGAAGATTTGAACACACGAACAAATTGGCAATCTGTGAGTTTCTTGATCACGTTGAATTGACAAACACTGAATCAAGACTCGTAACACATACGATCAATAGGTTGAGGTGAAACTGAGTTTGGCTCTGTAACCCGTTGAATAGTAGTCGTACCTCAAAACTTATCAGGAGATAAGTATTTATAATCCTGTTCCTACGGATCCTAACAAACTAGAACTAATCCTAATCTTCTAACAAACTAACGGATAACCCGGAATCTTGAATCTTGAATCTTGAATCTTCTTATCTTGAGTCTTCAATCTTCAATCTTGATTCTGGAATCTTCTTATCCTTGTCGTAGATATAGAGAGATAAAAGAAATTTAAAACATATTTAAATTCTCTTAAAATGACTTCTTTAGTCGGACTGAGTTACTCAGCTTGAAACTCATCAAGCTGAGTTCTTTGAGAACAAACCCGAAAATAAACATGTCCTAACACGTATAATGATTAACTCATCCTTGGAAGTCATAAGAGTTAGCTAGAACTTATTTAGCAACTCTGTTGATCTGACTCAGTCTATACGCTGAGTCACTTAGCTCGAAACACATCAAGCTGAATACTCAACCTATATCTTAGGTGACATACACAGCTTATCAAACACATTGATAATCTTACTAAGATATAGTCTAAGCTGATCTACTATACGCTCAGCTTACATTCAACTTATGCTCAGTCTGAAACACTATAAGTGCTCAGTCTGATCAAGCCTCATAATTATGTTTTTGTAATATTTAGAACATATCTTACAAACTTAACTTTGTCTCATCAAATTTCAACTGATGAGATCATTTGACCAACAAACTCCTCCTATTTGATGATGACAAAACCATCAAACAGTTCTTAAGTTTGTTTAACAAAATTATGTTTTAAATCTTAAACTTATTAAGATTTTATATTTGAACTTATCAATCATCAATTGAACTTATCAATTTTAAGTTGAACAAACCAACCAAACATTTAAATGAACACGAACTTATCATTTTGTTCATCCAAGCTGAACTAATCAGACTAATAATTATGAACATATCATAAAACAGTTAAACATATCAAACTAATACTTGTATTTATTGAACATATCAGAATACAGAAGTTTTGATCACTTAGATCATGCACACTTAGTGCTTACAAAAATTAGAACTAATCTAATATATACAATAGAACTAATCTATTATAAAATTTATCTTATGAACTCAGGATGTAGAAGTCCCCAATTAATGATTTCTTTGTTTATTTCGTCTAGCAACCTCTCAGCTTCTACATTACCTCTGAATTCCTTTTGTTACACTCTGATGATTTTATTCAGCTTGTATCTCACAAAGTGATTTGAGCTATCATCACCACAGAAACTTCAAATGTGTAAGGCATCCCTAGCTTTTAGATAGCAGATTTCTTTCAGCTTGATAAAGCTAGGTTTGCCTGCCTGAACTTTAAACATAAACCCCTGAACAGGTGCATTAATACTTTGATTCTCTTTGAACTCCACACCTTCAGGTACCTCGAATAGTTTCTCCCAATGCAGACCAGGAACTGGAACATATCTCAGCTCCTCAGCTCTATTGATCAGTTTAGAAACTTCAGCGAAGATCTCTTGCTTGATTTGACTTCTTTTGAACTTCTTGAGCATCATTATTATTCTTTTCCATTCTATGTAGCCCATCCTATGAACAAATCTCAGGTCTATTCCTATTGTAGATTTATCATCAAATTCTAAGTTAAGAATGATGGCTCAATTTACTCTGCTCAAAGTCATGCCTTTGATATCTCCGCTTGTGTTCCTTCTGAAATAGCATTCTTGAATTTCTGCGTATGTATATGGAATAGGATCAGGTCTTGGACCAGTGTAATCAACTTCAGCTTGAGCCAAAGCTTTTCTTTCTTTTTCTTTTTCTTGGTCATTTGCCTCCTTCTCATTCCTTTTTCTCAGCTCATCAAGTGAAATGCCTCACTCAGTGTTCCTCTTGTTCTAACATTTCAATCATAAGCCTTGTGGCTTTTTCTTCCCCAGTCTTAGAAACACTGTCAGCTTCAGATTCAGATTCAGATTCTGTCACTTTTTGTTTCTTAGCTGCAGGATCCTCTTTTTCTAACTCCAACTCTCCCTCAAACTGAGCTTGCTTCTCTGCTCCTTTTGCTAGTGCCTGTAGAGCTTCAGCTGGAACTAACTCAGCGTCAGCTTCAGCTAGAACCTTCTCCCCCTTTTTGTCATCATCAACAGGGGTTGAAGTCTTGTGTTGTTGAAGGGCAGCAACTATAGAGGCAATCTCTTTAACATCATTAGGCAGCTTCTCAAGCCTTTGATAGATTTGACGTTTGTGCTTCTTTTGCTTGAGATGGAACAAACCAAACTGAGCTGCGACGTATTGTTTCAACTGTTGAATGTCTGAGGAGGCAGATTCATCTGGAGGAGACTGACTCCTGTTCTTAGACTCAAAATGTTTATCCTGTGAATTGAAAGAGTCAAGAACATTAAGTGGTGAGTGTTTAGGTGCATCATCCAAGGGTTGGTGTATACCCTTAAATCATGTGCACCAGAGTTTAGACCCTGTGATTCATCTTGGTATGTAGATGAAACATTGACAGGTCATGCTTGTAGGTGTGAGAAGTGAAGAGAAGTAATAGGGCTCGAGACGTGAAGTGTATGGGTAGGTGGTTGGCTTAGTGGGTTGGAGGGGGGTGATTGACCCTGGAGATTGGTCAGTTTTTCAATGTAACCTGAGTGTGTCTGCTCAGGTACAGCAGCGGGCTCTCATGGCTCTGGAGAGTGTGGGCTGAGGAGACACCACACTCGGATAAGGCTGTAGGGTTGAAATGAGCCTCAAGGTTGACACCTTAAGAATAGACGTCTCCCCCTTAACTCCTGCCTGGGGAGGGATCAATGTGATATCAGCTCCAGTGATGCCTTTAGAAGTGGCACCACCTTTGGCAGTTTTGCGTGTATAGGTTTGTATATTCTCCCTAGTAGTAGTGGGCATACTAGGGGTGGCTTCAGAGTAGAGTTGAAAAGAAGGTGGAGGATATGGGTTAGACTGGGTTGGGTCTACCACAGTCTTATCTCCAAAAGAAAAGTGAGAAGAAGTTGAGAGAGGAGGAGTGATACCTTGTCTGGGTCTGGCAACGAATGCAGACTCTGAAGATGACTTAGAACCAGAGGGAGAGGAAGACTCAGCTTGAGCTGGTTGCTCAGCTCGATGATCTGGTTCAGCTCCAGATGCTCCCCCTTGATCCGACTCCTCAGCTTTACTTGCAGAAGAAGCTCTCTCAGCTATCCATCGCATTGGGTCACTCAGACCTTCCTGCTCTGGAAAGATGTCATTGTTGAACATCTTTGAGTTGAGTGCTGGAGCAGGGAACACATCCTGTCCAGCTTCATAATGCTGTTCTACCAACTCAGCTTCCACCACCAAGGATAAGTACCTTATAAATGGTACATGGAGATCCCTTGGTGTCTTCACAACTTGGGCTTTGAGCTCGTTGAAGATGAGCAGTGCATAATCCACATTTTTGGCATTATACATGTTGTGGAGCAGCTGCATTTCGAACTCATTGACTTGATCCAAGCCTCCAATCTTAGTGCCAAGTGAACGTATCACAGTGGACACCATGAAGCCCCATCCAGTTGGAAAAGTGGCTTTCTTTATCACACCCTCTGTTTGTGGGTGACCCATGTTGGGTAGGACTGACCTTGCCACTTGTCTTGTAACAGCAGCTTCGAACACATCATTTGCAGGGAGTTGAAGAACTTCCCTCAGCCGCTGCACAGTAATGACAACTGTTCTATCCCCATTTAGAACAGTGCCAGTGATCTCTCCCCTGTTCTGGTTGTAAGTACAAGTATACCAGAACTCCAAAATATGTTGTGGAACGATATGGAGTGGTGCTCCTGAAAAGGCGAATGCCAGGGGGCATTTTTGAATAGAGTCCACCCAAATTTCGTATCTTCTGCCTCGTTTCCTTTCTGGAATTGTGAGACAGGCACGTTGATTATTGATTCGAATCAACGGCACACCATTGTTCTTCATCTGAGCACCCCTAACCATTCTATCACTGAGAATGAGAATGGTTCCGTCCATCGTTGATTTTGTTGATTCACACTGAGTAAATTTCTAAGTCGCATTGAGCGATTTAGGGTTTCGAATCTGAACGGTTGATTGCACTAAGCAAGAAGAGGTGTTTTTGGAAAGTATTTGTGTATAGTAGAAGTGTAAGAATGAGAAATGTAAGCGTAAATTTCTGAATGTCGGTTATGGTCGTTATATATACCTTTCCGAGGAGAGAGAAAAGTTACCGTTGAAATTCCCTTTTTATCCGTTACACGTAACAAATTTACGGAGCAAGGGAACAGTATTCAAGATGAAACTTATCATCTCCCAACGGTTAATTTTGTATAATAATATTATTGACTTACAACAATATTATTTACACTGTTGTATTACACCAATACGCAATCGGTATAAAATGTGATTTGAGACCGACTCAAATACATAATGACTCATGAATTAATAACATATAGTAATTAAATCAAAGTTTGGACACGCCAAGCTGAGTAAACTTATCACTCAGCGTAAGTTAAGCACTCAGCTTGATTTTATCACTCAGCTTGAGATTGATACTTAGCTTGAGTAGAGCACACAACTCAGAATCAATGACACATAGTAATTTATGTTTGAGACTGACTCAAACTTATATTTTAACTACACTAAGTAGTTAAAACATGTTTGGGACTTACCAAACGTGTGAACTCATTATTCAGCTTGACAATATATTCGGTTTATGAAAACTTATTTATAAACTGTGCACTCAGCTTAAGATACTTAGTCTTTGTCAAACTGAAACTCAAATTCTAGACACTTAGCTAGGGGTTGAGCATACCCAATTCACTTAGCAGATACATAAACCTCTTTTCATCAAGTGGTTTTGTAAAGATATCTGCTAATTGGTCATCAGTGGAGATAAATTTGATGTCAACATTACCTTTTTCCACGATGTCCCTGATGAAGTGATGTCTTATTTCAATATTCTTGGTTCTTGAGTGGAAGACTGGATTGTAAGTGATGGCTATAGCACTTTGGTTATCACAGAAGATATGAGTTTCCCTACAATTCATACCAAAGTCTTGAAGCTGATGTTGCAACATACTCAGCTTCAGCAGTTGAAGTAGCTACTAAGTTCTGTTTCTTACTAGTCCAGCTTACTAACTTCCCTCCAAGCATTTGACATCCTCCTGTTGTTGATTTTCTATCTAACTTGCACCCAGCATAGTCAGCATCTGAAAAACCAACTAACTCAAATCCAGAGTCCTTTGGATACCAAAGACCTAGATTTGGTGTACCTTTAAGGTACCTAAAGATCCTTTTCACAGCTTGAAGATGTGATTCCTTAGGATCTGCCTGATATCTCGCACAAACACATGTAGCAAACATGATATCAGGTCTACTAGCTGTCAAATAAAGTAATGAACCTATCATTCCTCTATAGGTAGACTGACAAACAGGCTTTCCATCTGAGTCCTTGCTCAGCTTGACAGCTGGTGACATGGGTGTTTTCTTGGTTGAACTAGAATCAAAACCATATTTCTTTATCAAATCAAGAACATACTTGCTTTGATTAATGAATATTCCATCAGGCTTTTGTTGAATTTGTAAGCCTAGGAAATATGTCATTTCACCCATCATACTCATATTGTACCTTTTTGACATAATTTTGGAGAACCATTCACACAGAGATTCATTTGTAGAACAAAAAATAATATCATCCACATAGATTTGTACAAGAATCACTTGTCCTTTACTCTTTTTAATAAAGAGTGTCTTATCTATACTACCTCTGGTGAAATCCAGGGTATCATACCAAGCTCGTGGAGCTTGTTTAAGACCAAACAAAGCCTTGTCTAACTTATAGACATGATGTGGAAACTTTGAACTAACAAAGCCAGGAGGTTGTTTCACATAGACTTCCTCCTGAAGTTTTCCATTTAGGAAAGCACTCTTCACATCCATTTGATAGAATTTGAAGTCTTTATATGCTGCATAAGCTAAGAACAGCCTTATGGCTTCAATTCTTGCAACAGGGGCAAATGTCTCATCATAATCGATTCCTTCTTCTTGTATATACCCTTGTGCTACCAGCCTGGCTTTGTTCCTAAAAATCACTCCATCCTTGTCCATTTTGTTTCTATAGACCCACTTAGTGCCTATGATTGTATGATTTTTGGGGGCTGGGACAAGACTCCAGACCTTGTTTCTCTCAAACTCATTTAATTCCTCTTGCATAGCTTCAATACAATCTTCATCCTCTAAGGCTTCTTTAGTCTTCTTTGGTTCCATTTGAGATAGGAAACGAAAGTAAGCAGCATAATTTGCTGTTGCCTTTGAATTTGTCATTACTCTTTCTTGAACATTACCAATTATTTGATCTTGAGGATGATCTTTTAGGAATTTAAATGTTGTTGTAGGAGATTGTGGTTTTGGATCTGAGTGATATTGAGGACTTTGAGGTGAACTTACATCCTCAGTCTCAATTGCAGCATTGTCATCAAACTGTTGATCACTAAGATCTTTAGTCTGGGTAACATCAGCTTCAAAGGGATTGACGAACTCATCATCTTTCTCAGCTTGTGAGTCCTTTGGAGTTTGTGATGATTTTTTTGATGGACACACATCATCATCACTGTCATCATCGATGACATACATTGGATTTGACATTCTGGTTTTCTCAGGCTTTTCAAGCTCACTCAGATTGACCAAGTCAGCTTGTCTTTTATCAGCTTGATCAAAATTGTCTTCATCAAGTGAAACATGAATTGATTCTTCTATAGCCTTTTTCCTGGTGTTATGCACTCTGTAAGACTTGGAGATTGAGGAATAACCAACAAAGATTCCAGGATCAGCTTTAGGTTCCAACTTATGGAGCTGATCTCTTTGATTGAGCATATAACATTTTGAACCAAAGACATGGAAGTAACCTATATTGGGCTTTCTAGATTTATACATCTCATATGCTGTACTTACAGCTTCATCCCAGAAATAGAGTTTCAATCCTGCCTCACATAGCATTGTTCTAGCAGCCTCAATTAAGGTTCTATTTCCCCTTTTAGCAACTCCATTTTGTTAAGGAGTCCTGACTGAGGAGAAATTTTGTAATATTCCTTTTTGTTCACAAAAGCTTTCTAGGGTTGAGTTTCTGAACTCAGTCCCATGATCACTTATGAGTTGCTTTATAGACTTACCTTTTTGCAACTCTTCCTGTTTGATAAAACTTATTATCTCAAGGGCAGCATCACTTTTGGCTTTAAGAAATATTACCCAGGTGAATCGTGAGAACTCATCTACTATCACCACAGAGTGTACTTCTTGCCACTTAGGCTTGGAGTACTTATGGGTCCAAACAGATCCATATGCAACATATGCAGTGGGTCTGTTATTGATAAATTTTATTTTGATTTGAAGGTCCCTTTATGATGTTTCCCCTGTTCACAAGCTGAACACAATTTGTCCTTGACAAATGTGATCTTTGGCAATCCAGAGACTAACTCTTTATTGGATAGCATATTTATATTCTTGAAATTTAAATGTGATAATCTTTTATGTCACAACCAACTCAGCTTAGGAACAGATTGAGAATACAAGCAGGTTTCAATATAGGGATCAGCAGAGTTAAGATGAAGTAGATACACATCTCTTTCTCTTTTTGCTATTAATACAGGCTTACCCTTAGCATTATATATAGTTCCTGATTTATTCCTAAAAGTAACAATATTATCTTCATCACACAACTAGTTGATACTTATCAGATTGTGTTTAAGACCCTTGACATATGCAACCTTCTGGAAAGTCACCTTGTCAGCATGCATCTTCCCATAACCTTTAGTTCTTCCATGGGAGTTGTCACAAAATGTTACTTTAGGACCTTCATCTTCATGGAAATCACTAAGAAGTCCTTTCCACCCAGTCATGTGCCTTGAACATCCACTATCCAAGTACCATTTACTTGAACCCTACACATGATAAGAAAACTAAACACATTAGTTTTGTTTTGGAACCCACTTCATAGTGGGTTCAGATGACGAGCAATTAGCAGCTTCATCTTGTGGAACTGACTGGTTAGCTTGAGTAGGTGCTAAGTCCTGTGTAGGCTGATCAGCTTGTTCCTTTTCAGGCCTTAAGATTTCAATTTCACAGTCCTTGGCCTCATGTCCTTTACCTCTGCACTTGTAGCATCTTATTCTACTAATGGCTACAGAAGATAGATCATTTGATAATCCTTTAAGGAACTTATCCTCAGATTTAGGATTATTGGTGGATAACTTCTCAACTTTCTTAGCAAGTTGATTCACCTGATCTTCATTAACTTTGGACTTACCTTTGTCAGATATTGGTTTATTATCCTTTTGATTAGAAGCTTGACCAACAAACTTCTTTTCGATGACTTTGGACTTACCATTGTCATACTTTATGTACTTACCAATTTCAACAGTCTTGGACTTACCACTGTTGAGGTCTTTGGACTTACCAAATTCAATAAATTTGGACTTACCATTGTTGTGATGTGACCTCTTGTCTTACAGTGGTCATCCTATTCTTGTAACTTCTCTCTGAGCCAGATAGAGAGTGTCTTTTAAAAGGATTTGGATTAAGCCTTTCTATGACCGAAGTTCTTTGAATAGGTGAGTGCCTAATCTGTCCAGCACAGATTTACTATGTTGTTTAGATGTTGAACACTCATTTCCATGATCTTTTGCCTTTACAAACATATTGTATTTAAGGTTTTGACCATGTTTCTTCTCTGAGGCTTACTTCTGAGACTCAATCGGTTGTCTATCTTCCTCAAAGTTTGTACTTGCTATCTCGTCATCATCGGCTGCATAAGCTGTGGATTGATAGTCACCTCCAAGTAAAACTTGTACTTGTTTAGGAATTTGTTGGTTGATGCACTTTTCAGCAAGCCTTGATAACTTACACCATGATTCAGTGACCTTTTGAAGTTGGTCAGCTTTATCTTTGGCTTCCTGAAGTTCTTCACTTAGAAGTTTATTTATGTGTCTTTGACATTCAAGATCACATTGTGCCTTCTTACCAACATCAATGAGAGATTGATTTTCCTTAATCTCATCTTTCAGTTTAGCTATCTCAGCTTTGAGGTCTTTTTGAGACTTAAGGCTGGTCTTGAAATCATTTAACAAATAATCGAAAGCAAGACCTTTTTCTTAATGGGTGTAAGAGTTGAAATTACTAACCTTATACTTGGAGGAAGGATCTCAGTCACCAAGTTTGCTGTTTTCCTCAGCTTCCTTCATGTCAGCTTCAAAAGTTGATTCAGACAAACGGTAATCAACTTCATCTATTTCAAACTCTTCATCTTCTTGAGCCATTAGACACTTGTCATCATCATATGAGGTAGATGACTCTGTATCCCAAGTTTCAGCATAGAGTCCTTTTGCATTGGACTTGTCTTCAGGCTTTCCTTTTTGAGTTGAGTATATTTCTTCTTGTACTTATCAGCTCTGTAAGCATTCTTATCAGCTACTGAAGCTGATTCATCCTTCTTTGATCTGCACTTAGCAGCAATGTGTCCCTTCCTCTAACAATTGAAGCACACAGTTTTCTTGGAATCAAAAGAACTCTTTCCTTTGCCCCTGTTAGATATTCCTCTTCCCCTTTGAGCTCTTTTCAAACGTCTGGCTAGCATGGCCATTTGCTCAGTGATAGTCTGAACATCATCAGCATCACTTGAGTCTGAGTCTGAGTGGTCAGCTTGAGAGTCTGACTCAGTCTCAGATTCAACAACCAAGGCTTTTGAACTTTTCTTCTTTTTCTATGCAACTAATGCAACATCAGTTTTATCAAAAGAATCCTTCAGTTGTTGTTGAGAAGTTCTCTTGTGCTCTGTGATCTGTTCATGATTGAGCAAGAACCCATAAATGGACTGTAGGTTATACATGTGTAATGTTCCTCGAGCCCTTAGTGCTGTAGTTACTTCATTGAACTTTTCTGGTAACACATCCAGAAATTTCAGCACTAGGTCAGCTTCATTCTTTTTAATGCCTACACCTAACAGGTCATTAACCAAACAGTAAAACCTGGTAAACACATCTGTAACACCACTTTACTCAGAAAATCTATTAAACATATTATACAACTGTTAACACCCAAAAATGATCGGAGTTTTCCAAAAGACTGTTACTATATACATTGGTACTAAACTGATTTACTAAAGTAGTGTTTTCAAAACATTTTTTTTAACATAAAGAAAGTCAGGAGCTATCCAGCCTAAGAAGCCGCTGGGGCCTTCCCCTTGCCCGAGCCTGACGCACCTGTTAACAGAAAACATTAAACGTAAGCTAACACTTAGTGAGTATACTACTAAAATAGTAACCAAAGTAATGGAAACATCTTCTCTCTTGGATGCCTCACATCCAACTAAATAGTCTGTAATTCTATTCCAACTGTTAACTGGTCCCGGAGGATACTATATAAAGTAATAGTAACTCCGGACACTTTCTTGGGTATAAGGATCTCAATATACCCAATTTCTGTATCTGAAGCAATGGTACTACAATAATATTCACAATCATGCAATATAATATAATATATGCACGTATGCTAATCTGAGTAAAGGTAAGTACACTCACCTCCGCAGCAGTTAAGAACTACGCTCCTATCGGAAAAGTGTCAACTCTTATTGCCTACAAACAATAAATAATAACTGAATTAACTTCTGAACACTACGCACGAGGTGAATCACACTTCGCACGAGATGAATCACACTTCGCACGAAGTGAACTCTCCTACGCACGAAGTGGCTCACACTTCGTACGACCAAAACTCACCGACTTCATCTCTTACATTGAGCACTTCGTACGAAATGAAGTCAATACGCACGAAATGGGCTTCACTTCGCACGACTAACTCATCGACTTCATCTCTTACATTGAGCACTTCGTACGAAATGAAGTCACTACGTACGAAATAGGCTTCACTTCGCACGACTAAAACTCATCAACTTCATCTCTTACATTGAGCACTTCGTACGAAATGTAGTCACTACGTACGAAATGGGCTTCACTTCGCACGACTAAAACTCATCATGTTTAATCACTCAAATCCTGAACAACTCGAATTTAATCAACGACTGAGTTTTTAAAACATTCCGATGACTTCCTTACACATATCTTGACATGGAACAACACCAACACCAAAACTAACATCAAAAACTCAAGGATTACCTTAGGAACCCCTTTCTTGACTCAAAACTTTCCTGATAATGTATGTGTACGTGAAGGTGTGATTTCTTACAGCTTTTACTCCCTTGAAGTCAATTCAAATTTCAATTATATTTATAACTTTAAAATATTGCCACAAAGACCCCTAGACTTCTCAAGTTTTCTGAAATGGCAACCTTAGCCCCTCTACTTTGCAACTCATAATTACATAAAGGCAACTAGCTAAACACATAAACACTTAACATATATATATATAAAATTAAGTTAACTACTTAACAGGAAATCTTTCAGACCTTGGGGCGTTACAACTCTTCCCCACTTGGGACGATTTCGTCCCCGAAATCTATTGTGCAAACAACTGAGGGTAATTCTGTCTCATGTCACTCTCTGGCTCCCAAGTAAAATCTGAACCCCTTCGGTGTCTCCATTAGACTTTCACAAGACTTATCTGTTTGTTACGCAGATTCTTCACTTTCCTCTCCAGAATAGCTACTGGTTGCTCTACATAACTAAGCTTTTTATCAATCGTCACATCTTGAAGAGGAACGATAGCAGACTCGTCTGCTAAACATTTACGAAGGTGGGACACATGGAAGGTATTGTGAATCTGCGACATTTCTTCTGGAAGTTCTAGCCTGTACGCTACCTTCCCAACCCTCGCAATTATCTTAAAAGGACCAATAAATCTAGGTCCTAGCTTGCCCCTCTTTCTGAATCTGATCACCCCTTTCCATGGTGATACCTTTAATAATACATAATCTCCAACCTGGAACTCTAGTGGTGACCGCCGTTTATCCGCATAACTTTTCTGTCTATCCTGGGCTGCTTTCAGTCGTTCGTGTATCTGTTGTATGTACTCGGTGGTTTGCTGTACTATCTCTGTACTGCCTAGTTCTCTCTGACCAATTTCACCCCAGCAAACAGGAGTTCTACATTTGCGGCCGTATAACATCTCATACGGCGGCATGCCAATACTTGAATGAAAACTGTTGTTATACGAGAACTCTGTTAATGGTAAGTAGGTATCCCAACTACCACCAAAGTCGATGATACAAGCTCTGAGCATATCCTCCAATGTCTGTATAGTTCTTTCGCTTTGGCCATCAGTTTGTGGATGAAATGCTGTACTCAGATGTAGTTTCGTCCCCATGTCTTCATGAAACTTACTCCAGAATCTAGAGGTAAATCGAGTATCTCTGTCTGAAACAATCGTAACTGGAACTCCATGTCTGGACACTATCTCTTTCATATACACATCTGCCATTTTCTCTGAAGAATAAGCCTCTTTTATTGCAATAAAGTGCGCACTCTTCATGAGTCTATCAACTACTACCCATATAGCATCAAACCCCTTAGAAGTCCTAGGTAGTTTGGTAATCAGATCCATAGTAATGTGTTCCCACTTCCATACAGGAATGTCAAGCGGCTGCAATTTTCCATGCGGTTTATGATGTTCTGCTTTGACTTGTAAACAAGTTAAACATCTCTCTACATATCTTGCTATATCTCGTTTCATTCCTGGCCACCAGTAATTCATCTTCATATCTCTATACATCTTTGTAGCCCCTGGGTGAATAGAAAGCTGCGAGCGATGTGCTTCTTCCAAGAGAACTTATCGCACACCCCCGTAGCTAGGTACCCAAATTCGATCATAGCAACCCAAGAGATCCCGACTATCTTTTACTAACTTGGACACTTGTCCTTTCACACGTTCCTTTTTCTGATTATTTTCCTTAACCGCTTCAATCTGTGCTGCTTTAATCTGATCTAATATCGGATTGATTACTGACATCTGTACTTGTTGCATTTGTATCTGTATGCTGCCTGACTTTCTGCTCAATGCGTCTACCACCACATTTGCTTTGCCCGGATGATACAAAATTTCACAATCGTAATCCTTCAATAATTCTAAACATCGCCTCTGTCGCATATTTAAATTCTTTTGTTCTAGAAAATACTTAAGACTCTTGTGATCTGAATAAATAGTACACTTGACACCATACAAATAGTGTCGCCATATCTTTAGGGCAAAAACAACTGCTGCTAATTCTAAATCATGAGTCGGGTAGTTGTTCTCGTGTATTTTTAACTGACGAGAAGCATAAGCAATGACTTTCCCTTTCTGCATCAAAACACAACCCAACCCTCTGTATGAAGCGTCACAATAAACTACCATATCTTCTACCCCATCGGGTAACGAAAGAACCGGAGCATTACACAACCTGTGCTTTAACATATCAAATGCTTTTTGTTGTTCTTCACCCCAATGGAACTCTACATTCTTCTTGGTTAACTGAGTTAAAGGTACTGCTATTTTGGAGAAGTCTTGAATAAATCGCCTATAATATCCTGCTAACCCAAGAAAGCTTCTGATTTCTGTAGGATTCTGAGGTGACTCCCATTTCATCACAGCTTCTACTTTTGCAGAATCCACTTTAATTCCCTCTTGATTAATGAGATGACCCAGGAACTGCACTTCTTGAAGCCAAAACTCACACTTAGAGAATTTCGCATACAGCTTCTCCTTGCGTAAGATTTCTAACACTTCTCTAAGGTGAACACTATGCTCCTCTACAGTCTTAGAATAAATAAGAATATCATCGATGAATACTATCACTGACTTGTCGAGCATCGGTCGGCAGACTCTATTCATCAAATCCATAAATGCTGCTGGAGCATTCGTAAGACCAAACGGCATCACAACAAATTCGAAGTGCCTATACCGTGTTCTAAACGCTGTCTTGGAACATCCTCTTCTTGTATCTTTAACTGGTGGTACCCTGACCTCAAATC
This sequence comes from Pulicaria dysenterica, assembly GCA_947179395.2. Classification (NCBI taxonomy): domain Eukaryota; kingdom Viridiplantae; phylum Streptophyta; class Magnoliopsida; order Asterales; family Asteraceae; genus Pulicaria; species Pulicaria dysenterica. The sequence continues at coordinate 58,745,332 of OX359292.1, read as the reverse complement.
TATCTTGGAGAACCAGGAAGCACCCTGTAACTGATCAAACAGGTCATCTATTCTAGGAAGCGGATATTTGTTCTTCATTGTGACCTTGTTGAGTTCTCTGTAGTCTATACACATTCTGAACGTACCATCCTTTTTCTTAACAAACAAAATTGGTGCACCCCATGGTGAACTACTAGGCCTGATGAAACCCTTATCTGTCAGCACTTGCAGTTGAGTCATCAACTCTTGCATTTCTGGTGGTGCTAGTCTGTACGGAGCTTTCGCTTTCGGCTCTGCTCTGGGAATTATGTCAATTCTGAATTCTACTTGTCGAGTTGGTGGGACTCCTGGTAATTCATCTGGAAAGACATCTGGGTACTCACAAACTACTGGTATCTCTGGGATTTGTGGCGGCTTTCTTGTCACATCTACATCTTCCACATATGCTACGAATGCGGAACACCCATGTTTCAAGTACTTCTTTGCTTTTGCTAAAGAACAAACTGAAAGACTGACTCTCTTACTGTCACCTTGAATAATCAACTCTTCCCCACTTGGGGTTTGTACCCGCACCGTTTTCTGATCGCAGAAAATCTGAGCTTGATGAAAACCCAGCCAATCCATACCAACGACTACTTGGAATTCTTTCATAGCCATAGGGATAAGGTCAATAGGGAATTTATGGTCACATATCTCTATCACATTACCCTTAAATACACTAGTTACAATCGTTCTCCTATCGTCTGCTATTTCTACTTCCAGGGGAAATTCTAACTTAACAGGTGGCATATTAAAATGAGCACAAAACGATTTAGCAGCAAAAGATCTACTGGCACCGGAATCAAACAATACTAAAGATGGCATATTATTAACAACAAAAGTACCTGCTACCACATCAGGTTCAACTTTGGCCTCCTCAGCTGTAAGCTAGAAAACTCTACCTTTTGGTCGGGGTTGTTCCTGCTTCACATGTCTACCCTCATTACCACGGGCTGGGGGTAGGGGATTCACTGGTCTCCTCTCTACTACTGGAAGCTGGGGGCATTGAGCTTTAAAGTGCCCCGGTTGATAACAGTTGTGACATACCAACAAAGGAGTCTTGTAGTCTTTGGCAACATGGCCTTGTTTCCCACACTTGTAACAGCCCGGCATACCAAACTTACATTCTCCAGAATGGTTCCTCCCACACTTAGTACATTTAGGTGGAGGAGCTATACCTCCCCGATGTGGTACTACTGCTGGTTTCTTGTTCTGTGTGTTGACTTGTTCAATCTTCCTCTTTCCACTGACCACTCCTTGCCTGAGTAACTCCTGCTCCCTTTTCCAAGCTAAATCCATCATTTCATCAACCGTGGTACAAGTAGAGGTTGCTAGCACTTCTCTGATATCATTCCTCAAAATAGAAATATATCGCTGCATCTTCATTGACTCCGTAGCTACATACTCTGGACAAAATCGAGCCATCTCTAGGAACTTCTTCGTCATGTCGTCTACGGATTCTGTAGTCTACTTCATGGTTAAGAATTCCTCGTTTATCTTTTCTATACGTGCCTTCGGAGTAAACTGCTTCTCAAACAACTCTCTGAATTGCGCCCATGTCATAGCTTCCATCTGGGCTACTCCCTTCCTCTGTAACAGGGTTGTCCACCAATCTTTCGCTGCCCCACGTAGCAAATTCGAAGCATAGGTAACCTGTTTTGTTGGTAAACACCCACTTGTACGGAAAGCTCCCTCCGTATCTGATAACCATCTGTTACTAACTATAGGGTCTGTTACCCCTTCAAAAAATGTTGTTCCACAAGCAGCGAACTCTCTGTATGTGCATCCCTGACTTTGTTCAACTCTTGCTGGCAGATTTATAGTCGCAACCTGTATCGCCGCATCTACACGCTCTTGTAGTAAAACCTCCATCCTCCCAGAAACTTGTTCAACCACTTGATTGATTATGAAAGGGACATTGGCTTGTAAAGCCTTTCCCAACTCTGTTGCCACCGTCTCTTTGATCACACTATTCACTGGATCTTGTACATCCTCTGTACCGGCTACCCCGGAAGGGTTACCCGTAGATCTCCCTGTCTGTATGGGAATTGCATCTGAAACATAGGTACCTCTATTCTCCTGAGGTGTACTAACCTCAGACTGTTGGGTTGGATCCGCAATGACCCCTTGAACGTACTCCATTCTAAAAGGAAGAAAACTGTAACATACAATACCATAACAACTTTCTCTGTTTCACAAATAGGTACGTAATATTGTTAATACTACACCTATCTAATATTCTGTACTGGTACTATTCACATGTACTATACTGTCACATATTACCCCTCCCTTGATTCATAAGGTATCACTTATGGCAATTCCAAGCTCGATTGTATATCACATGTTTATTACATATACTGGCCAGGTGTTGTAAGAAACACATTATATACAATTGTTCTTGTTGTCGTCATAGAACACCCCGATTCACAAGCTTAGGTCACGTATGGCAAAACTAACTACGCATACAAAAATATCGCTACTCATGCTCAAACTGTAAAACAATTAGCTAATCATAAACTTTCTACTGAATATACTCACTAAGGTTACTGCCCCAGGAATAGCTCCTCTTGACTTCAAAACCACGGTTTAAGTTTAAAAATCACACTCGTGTGTGTTCAAATCCCTCAAACCTTGGCTCTGATACCAAGTTGTAACACCACTTTACTCAGAAAATCTATTAAACATATTATACAACTGTTAACACCCAAAAAGGATCGGAGTTTCACAAAAGACTGTTACTATATACATTGGTACTAAACTGATTTACTAAAGTAGTGTTTTCAAAACATTTTTTTTAACATAAAGAAAGCCAGGAGCTATCTAGCCTAAGAAGCCGCTGGGGCCTTCCCCTTGCCTGAGCCTGACGCACCTGTTAACAGAAAACATTAAACGTAAACTAACACTTAGTGAGTATACTACTAAAATAGTAACCAAAGTAATGGAAACATCTTCTCTCTTGGATGTCTCACATCCAACTAAATAGTCTGTAATTCTATTCCAACTGTTAATTGGTCCCGGAGGATACTATATAAAGTAATAGTAACTCCGGACACTTTCTTGGGTATAAGGATCTCAATATACCCAATTTCTGTATCTGAAGCAATGGTACTACAATAATATTCACAATCATGCAATATAATATAATATATGCACGTATGCTAATCTGAGTAAAGGTAAGTACACTCACCTCCGCAACAGTTAAGAACTACGCTCCTATCGGAAAAGTGTCAACTCTTATTGCCTACAAACAATAAATAATAACTGAATTAAATTCTGAACACTACGCACGAGGTGAATCACACTTCGCACAAGATGAATCACACTTCGCACGAAGTGAACTCTCCTACGCACGAAGTGGCTCACACTTCGTACGACCAAAACTCACCGACTTCATCTCTTACATTGAGCACTTCGTACGAAATGAAGTCAATACGCACGAAATGGGCTTCACTTCGCACGACTAACTCATCGACTTCATCTCTTACATTGAGCACTTCGTACGAAATGAAGTCACTACGTACGAAATGGGCTTCACTTCGCACGACTAAAACTCATCAACTTCATCTCTTACATTGAGCACTTAGTACGAAATGTAGGCACTACGTACGAAATGGGCTTCACTTCGCACGACTAAAACTCATCGACTTCATCTCTTACATTGAGCACTTCGTACGAAATGAAGTCACTACGTACGAAATGGGCTTCACTTCGCACGACTAAAACTCATCATGTTTAATCACTCAAATCCTGAACAACTCGAATTTAATCAACGACTGAGTTTTTAAAACATTCCGATGACTTCCTAACACATATCTTGACATGGAACAACACCAACACCAAAACTAACATCAAAAACTCAAGGATTACCTTAGGAACCCCTTTCTTGACTCAAAACTTTCCTGATAATGTATGTGTACGTGAAGGTGTGATTTCTTACAGCTTTTACTCCCTTGAAGTCAATTCAAATTTCAATTATATGCATAACTTTAAAATATTGCCACAAAGACCCCTAGACTTCTCAAGTTTTCTGAAATGACAACCTTAGCCCCTCTACTTTGCAACTCATAATTACATAAAGGCAACTAGCTAAACACATAAACACTTAACATATATATATATAAAATTAAGTTAACACTTAACATCAGCCAAGGTTTCATTATTCTTAGAGAAGAAGTTTTCATAGGATCTGTTCAGATGATTCTTCTTCTTTGACCAGATTTGTTCCCTCATATGTAATACTCAGAGTGTCCCAGATCTCTTTTACAGATTGACACCCGGTCACAGTGTGCAAGATCTCATTGGTCAGGGCATTAGCCAGAACACTCTTTGCCTTGTCATCCAATGAATACAGTTTCCAATCTTCATCAGTCCAGGATGCAACATGCTTCTTTACTTCCTTTTCAGTTTTGTCAGTGGACGTATCACTGACAACAGCAGGAATCTTGGGGATAATTGGTCCTTTAGTGATGACATCGTACATACGATTGTCAATGGACTTGAGGAAAAGCATGGCTCTGAATTTCCACATAGGATAGTCAGATCCATCGAATATGGGACAACCATTGGCAGATGTTGGGAAAATGATCTCATCAGTAAGGATTTGATGAGACAAAGTTAAGTTTGCAAGATGTGTTCTACATATAACTTAAACAGAATTATGAAGCTTAGTCAGACTGAACACTTATAGTGATTTAGACTGAGTATAAGCTGAGTATAAGCTGAGCATATGTTTGATCAGCTTAGACTATATCTTAGTAAGATTATCAATATGTTTGATAAGCTGTGTGCATGAACTAAGATATACATATTGAGTTTCAGCTTGATGAGTTTCAAGCTGAGCGACTCAGCGTGAAGACTGAGTCAGCTCAATAGAGTTACTAAATATGTTTTAGTAAATTCTTTAGACTTCTAAGGATGAGTTAACAATTATACATGTTAGTTCATGTTTGTTTTCGAGTGTGTTCTCGAAGAACTCAGCTTGAAGAGTTTCAAGATGAGTAACTCAGCCTGACTAAAGAAGTCAGCTTAAAAGAGTTTAAATGTGTTTTAAATTATGTTTTAACTCTCTATATCTACGGAATGGATAAGAAGACTTCAGAATCAAGATTGAAGATTGAAGACTCAAGATAAGAAGATTCAAGATTCAAGATTCCGAGTTATCCAATAGTTAGTTAGCAAATTAGGATTAGTCCAGTTTGTTAGGAACCGTAGGAACATGATTATAAATACTTATCTCCTGATAAGTTTAAAGGTACGACTCAGAGACGATTACGACTACATGTTGCAGAGCCAAACCTCACCTCACCGTATGTGTTACGATTCTTGAATCACTGTTTGTCAGTTCAACGTGATCAAGAAACTTACAGATTGCCAAGTTGTTCGTGTTTTCGAATAATCACATTAGTTGTGATATTGGTAAGTTATCAATCTGTGTAAATCCTGTTTAGAGAGTCGTCAGTATCTATAATCATAAGTTGATTATAGATAGCTAACTTTGAGAGATTGAGAGATTTATATTAGGTTATTATATATCAAGAGTTGCTTACTTGATAGTTATTGTAATCATCTTCTTATTCAAAGCATTGTAATCATCTTCTTAATAAAATCATTCGATTGATAGTGGTTTGATTTACTTTGTGTAACACTTTTATTTGATTTGTTCAATTTCCGCAGAAAGTGTATTCAACCCCCCTTCTACACATCGGTTGCTTGTTGTTATTCTCATACAAGGGACCAACAGCAGACATCTGAGGAAAGTTTCATGAATTGTTGCTTGTCGACATTTACTTTCTCAGAATCTTGAATTTCAACTTATGAAATCGTTCAGCCTGCTCTGATACCAGTAATTGGTCCTTTGGTGAGAGTATCAACAAGCAAGTAATGTGTAGAAGGGGGGTTGAATACACTTTCTGCGGAAAATTGAACAAATCAATAAAAAGTATTAATACACATCAAACCACAAACAATCGAATGCTTTGCTTTAATTAATAAGAAGATGATTACAGGAACAATCAAGTAAGCAACACTTGATATGTAAACACCTAATGTAAATCAAATCTCTCAATCTCTCAAACTTTTCTATCTATAATTAACTTATGATTATAGATACAGGACGACTCTCTAAACAGGATTTAAACACAGACTGAATACTTACCAACTTTACAACAGATGTGAAGATTTGAACACACGAACAAATTGGCAATCTGTGAGTTTCTTGATCACGTTGAACTGACAAACAGTGAATCAAGACTCGTAACACATACGATCAATAGGTTGAGGTGAAACTGAGTTTGGCTCTGTAACCCGTTGAATAGTAGTCGTACCTCAAAACTTATCAGGAGATAAGTATTTATAATCATGTTCCTACGGATCCTAACAAACTAGAACTAATCCTAATCTGCTAACAAACTAACGGATAACCCGGAATCTTGAATCTTGAATCTTCTTATCTTGAGTCTTCAATCTTCAATCTTGATTCTGGAATCTTCTTATCCTTGCCGTAGATATAGAGAGATAAAAGAAATTTAAAACATATTTAAATTCTCTTAAACTGACTTCTTTAGTCGGACTGAGTTACTCAGCTTGAAACTCATCAAGCTGAGTTCTTCTAGAACAAACCCAAAAATAAACATTTACTAACACGTATAATGATTAACTCATCCTTGGAAGTCATAAGAGTTAGCTAGAACTTATTTAGCAACTCTGTTGAGCTGACTCGGTCTATACGCTGAGTCACTCAGCTCGAAACACATCAAGCTGAATACTCAACCTATATCTTAGGTGACATACACAGCTTATCAAACACATTGACAATCTTACTAAGATATAGTCTAAGCTGATCTACTATACGCTCAACTTACATCCAACTTCACAACAAACGTGAAGATTGAACACACGAACAATGTTGGCAATCTGTGAATATCTTGATCACGTTGAACTTACAAACTATGTATCAAGATTCGTAACATATACGATCAATAGGTTGAGGTGAGAATATAGTCTGGCTCGGTACCTCTGAACTTACCAGGAGATAAGTATTTATAATCATATTCCTACGGATCTTAAGATACTAGAACTTATATTAATCTGCTAACAAACTAACGGATAACCTGGAATCTTGAATCTTGAATCTTCTATCTTGAGTCTTCAATCTTCAATCTTGATTCTGGAATCTTCTTATCCATGCCGTAGATATAGAGAGTAAAAAGAATTTAAATCAAGTTTAAATTCTATTAAACTGACTTCTTTAGTCGGGCTAAGTTACTCAGCTTGAAACTCATCAAGCTGAGTTATTCGAGAACAAACACGAAATCAAACATGTACTAACACGTATAATAACTAACTCATCCTTAGAAGTCATAAGAGTTGGCTAGAACTTACTTAGCAACTCTGTTGAGCTGACTCAGTCTACAAGCTGAGTCACTCAGCTCGAAACGCATCAAGCTAAATACTCAACCTATATCTTAGGTGACACACACAGCTTATCAAACATAGTGATAATCCTACTAAGATATAGTTTAAGCTGATCAAATATATGCTCAGCTTATACTCAGCTTATGCTCAGTCTGAAACACTATAAGTGCTCAGTCTGATCAAGCTTCATAATTCTGTTTAAGTTATATTCAGAACATATCTTACAAACTTAACTTTGTCTCATCAAATTTCAACGGATGAGATCATTTGACCAACAATTTATACTCAAACAAATAAATAAGAATACTTATTTCTATACAAACTATCTTCTTCCAAGTTCCAAACTTCAATCGTCAAAGATTCACATTCGAGAAGAAGACAACATCGAAGATACCTACAAGGAAACGTTTGAACTATATGATTTTACAAACTAAATAATTAAACAAGTTTAAGTTTTTATAAAATTATTTTTATTAAAACTTTTAAAAAAATTGACAAACTTTTTATAAAATGAAGTCTTGCAACCAACAAGACAAACTCTTTCCTAATATGATAAATATCCAAGAATATCTTGCATGTATCACCACTTAATCCACCACATTTTACTTTAAATTCAAAATAGATGTACATATCTTCATTTGGCTTTTAAAAAGTGTTTTCTACAGATATTTACATGCTAAAAATGGATTGAATGTGTTTAAAGACAAAATGCAACGTTCTTATTTTGTATCTAAAAGTGTCCAGGAGCCTTACGGTCGATGCCACGGTCGACCATGGATCGACCGTGAGACATCTGGACAAAAACACCTTTTGTCTTGCTTTGTCTATTTAAACAACTTCAAGTCTTCATTTCAACACCTCTTGCAATCTGAAAAACACTAAAAAAAATATTCAAAGTCTTGTAAGCTCATAATTCTTGATATAATTTCAATCTTTTCAAGATCAAGAATCAAGCAAGAGAGAAAGCTTCAGAGTTCAAACACTACCATACTTTCATATTCATCTTGTAATAGTGTGAGGATCATCTCTAGCCTATAGAATTAGAGACAAGTGAGGATCAACTCTAGCCTTCTAAATTAGAGTGAAGAGAGGATTATCTTGTCCTTGTTTGCAAGAGTGAAGTGTAATTCTTGTTAGCTAAATCAAGAGAAGTTGTAAAAGGTTTATCTCTACCTTAAAAGAGAGAAGATAGTGGAGCAAATATTGGTGGGTGAAGCCAATGAGTGAATTTAGAGCAAGGTTGTTAACCCTTGCTTGAACCACTATAAATCTTTGTGTTCAAACTTCTACATTGGTGATATCTTTCTTACTCTAACTATTTAAATTCTTGCAAACATTGCTAAAATCTTCAAAAAGTGGGTATATAACATATTCACCCCCTCTAGGTTCTAACAATCTATATTTTCATCTATATAGAATTTGTCAACTAAAATATATTTCATTTTTATTCATGGAAATTTATTTTATAAAAACGCATTTCCAAAATAAGTATATCTTTTGAGCACATGGAAATGTTGTATAAAATATGAAAATGCATTCTTGTCCAAAATCTGATTTCATATTTGTTCGTGTTCGTAAAAAATTGTTTTAAAATAGATGGGTATCATATACGTTTGGCTTTTATAAAATTTGCATACTTGATTCCTTTTAAATCATCTTGTAATATTTCATTGTGATCAATGCGCGCAAATTATATTTAATGATTTATTTACTTTCATATTATCTTGGATTTAATTAGATATTTAATTTAAATTCAAATATTAAAACTAGATCATCCAAACATTTAAATAAATGTTTATTCTTTGATTGCCCTAACAATGTGCATCTTAGAACCTTTATAGTTAATGTTTTCACCCCAAAGTAGCAAGGATTCAATTGAAGATACAGGGGCAGCGGACCCCCACCATTAGCGATCTCGGACGAGACTTTTAGCTAAAGAACAATGAACAAATAAGTGAAGCTATGTTTCAAGGGCTGATGAACAAAATGGGCATAGGCTTGGCGCCTGGATAATCCCTTGATGAGCAAGATTAGAAGAAGTGGCAAGTCATTCATGCTGCAAATGCCAAATAAATAGGTTAATCTTACAATGGAGCAAGGGAACCCAATCAGTCTTCAAGGATCGATCATTAGAGAGTAACTTAAACTCTAAGGTCCTGTTTGTTTCACCGTAATGCAAAGGAATGAAAATGATTTTAATTCCATCCTTGTTAGTTACGTAATGACATTCCTCTACCTAAAGTAATATTAACACTTCGAAGATATTAATTCCTTTCAAAATAATGTTACCAAACGCAATATACAACGGAATTTGATTTCAATTCCATTACATTCCTTCACATTACGGTGAAACAAACTGGACCTAAGTATTTTTGAAAGGATGCAAGCATGTTAAAATCCGACGAGTCAAGGGCCTAACTCCAAGATATATTTTCAACACCATCAATAGTTTGGACCTCTTGATGGAAGAGATTAGGAAGATCAATGTCCATTGTAAAAAGAATTTATTTAGAAAAACTATTAAACCCCATTTTCCTCCTTTTTTTTATTGAGTCGAATCTATGATTGTATTCTTGTAATAGCCATGAAAACAGTATATAACCTCATCCCATAAAGAGGAACGTTCCTTCTTTAATCTACACCACCATGTTGTTACTAAATTAAGCGCCTTTAGACTTCCAACCCCAAGCCACCTGTTCATTCGAAGCCATGGTGTCTTTCCAAGCAATCCATGCCATTTTTTCTTGTCTTTACGTCGACCATAAAAGAAGTTCTTTCGCAACCCTTCAAATGTATTGATGATCGAAGAAGGAACTTAGTAGATGGAGAAGAGATAAGTACCCATCAAGTCCAATACTAATTTACATAATGTAAGCTTTTCTGTTGCAGAGAGAGATGGGGATCTTCAAGTTGATAGCTTAGATTGGAAATTTTCAATTTGTGGCTACCAAGTTGATTTTCTATTAATAGAAATACCCACTGGGATTCCTAAGAATTTAAAAGGTTAACCGGGTTTGCATTTGAGACTGAAGCAAAAGAATGAACTTTGAAAGGCCCTAAGCCAACTCCCATGACATTAGTTTTTAGCAAATTCACCCTTAGACATGAAGGAAGATAAAAATAACATAAACACCGCATGAGGCACAACAAATAACGCATCATCTGCATAAAAGAAATGAGACACATGAGGCCCTTCACGTGGAAGGCGAATACCATGAAAGATTCCTAAAGTTCTTGCATCTTTAATTTCTGTATATTCAAAGCTTCCAAAACAATCATGAATAAAAGAGGAGAAAGTGGATCACCCTGTCTTACGTCTTTTTATATGCAAAATTCACCCGGGAGACAGGGAGAGAGCCATTAGTGGTTAAGAGTGAGGGGAAGGCAAAGTCTTCTAGGAGGTCCAGGGTTCAAACCTTGGCAATGGTGTTTAATTCTAACTTGGTGTTATTAACTTACTAACAACTAACTTTGTCGTTAAAAAAAAAAAAAAAAACAACATGAAATTATTGCTGAATTTAAACAGCTCCTTATCCAAACCCGTCATTTATCACCAAAATTTGATGGCATCATAATAGAACTAAATAAACATACCAATTGAGGGTGTCAAAGGCTTTTTCAACATCCATTTTCAAGATAAAATAATGGGTGTTTAATTCTCTTGGCCCAAGTAATAAGTTCATTAATTTTAATGGGGTCGTCCAAAATTCTTGGCCCAAGTAATAAGTTCATTAATTATATTGTGGTCATCCAAAATACTTCTCCCCTTGATAAAAGGTCGTTTGTCAAAAAAGGAGGAAAGCATTAAACAGTATATTGATGGAGATAGATACACTCAACTCAAACTTCAATGCTTGCCTCAACGTTATATCTATTTCCTAATTTGACTATTTTAATTACTTCTATTCTTCTACATTTAATTGCTTTGTTTAATTACTTTAAAAAAAAAATTCTTTGTTTAATTTTAACTTGCGTTTACTAACTTATTAAAAACTTAATTTGTCGTTTAAAAAAAATGCACATAAGCACATTTTAGGTAGTTTCCAAGTTTTTTTTTTGTAATGGTTTGAGATTTTGAACTATTTAAGTAAATATATGTTTTATTTTTTGTTTACCAATTTATGATGGGTATCTCTTTGGTGTATTTTAAAATGACATATTGGGGCATTACTAGCTCACTTTTTCCTAGGGCATGAAAAATAATTAGACCGGATATAATTTTAATATAGATCTTTCGTCTGTACGTATTTATTGCTCACATAAGGAAAAAGAATTAAAGAAAAAAAAACATAACCAAAAGTCACATCACTTTCAAGACATACAAGTGAAACTTTGAGGATTAAAACATAATTTGAATGAAACATTATGGTTATTACGTGTTAAAAAATAACTTTGAAGGTTAAACCGTAAAAAAATGAAACCTTAAGGATTATTCCATGTTTAACTCATATATAAATTAATATAAGAAAGATCTACATGCAACAGTTTTTTGAAATGATTCAATACGAAATCTAACATGGAAATCAAGTTATTTGACCGAAAATATAACTCAATTTTTTCTCCGAAAAATGGGTCGACACGAAAACATGACCCGAACCGAACGCGAATTAAATGACACGATCCAAACACGACACGAAACTTAACTGGGTCGAAAATGGGTCGACACGAAAATAAAACGGAAATAGTTGACACAAACACGACCCAAACCATTTAACACGAACACGACCCGAATTGACAGGCCTACATGCATGAGTGTGTTTTTCTAAATCATGCTATTGAGATAAATGTATGATTATCAGTTACAAATCATATACTTTTAAACCATATATATCTCGTTTGGTTTTCGTAGATATAAGAACTTATTTTGTCATATTTTTACTTATCCTAAGAAATAAAAAAAAGTACAGCATTTTCCTAAAACTTCGCAAACTTAAGACTTTCGAATCTATATTTTCTTTTAAATATATGTAATAAGACATAAGATATTTACATCATAAAATTTTAAAAGGTTATCCATACCTCTAGTTTCCTAACTTGGTTACTATTTATTTTAAAATTTTAAAAGTCTATTAAATTAAAAAATAATAATAAAAGCTTAACCGCGCACCACATCAATTTCATAACACAACACTACTTACCAGTTACCATAGCTTACTAGCTTATAACCAAACATCTTTATGCTACTTCTAGTGTTAGAGTCAAAGGAGTACGATCGGACTAACCAGATGTCTCTTTTTTATTTTCAAATAGGGAATGTGATATACCCACCTCAGCCCAACAGTATGACCCAAACTGCTAAAGCCTTATGTTTAAGTGTTTAACTAGGAAGTAGGAACGTGCAAAAAACCCGTTTGGCTAGAACTGACAAGAACAATTTACACACTTTTCGGCCTGTTCTCGTTTTCTATATTTTCTTATTTCGGTTTCCGGTTCCACCAGGTTTGGGTTTTAACTTGAAATCGACACAACCAGAACCAATTAAGAACAAACAGTTCGGTCTTTCATTCTTACATTAGGGCATATTCGGTTATAGTTTTTTTTCCAATTCAATCTGGTTTGGGTTGGTTATTAAACCGAACTATTTCCTATGTTTAACTCTAGCCCTCATTAGACATGGGCCTTGGAGACCGACCGGACCGGTCCTACGAGAACTACCCAGACCGAGCCGGTCCAAGACTGAAATCGCGAAAAACGGTCCGAACCGGTCCAGAACCCGAACCGGTCCAAACTCGGTCCAAGAGTTCCAACGGGTATTTTTTTGAAAAAAACGGTAAAAAACCGGTCCGAACCGGTCCCAACGGCTAGTTTTTAAAAAAAAAAAATTCCCGAATTTTGCCCTATAAATACCCCATTCTTGAAGCCATAATCTTTGCACAACTCTTTCTCACATTCTCTCATTCTCCAATTCTCTCATTCTTGAATCTTGATTTTTCTAGTTTTATTTTTCAATCGAAACGTACACGAGTTCAATCGTCTTTAGACGAACTTTCCATCTATAAAGAAACTGATTACACTAGTTATATTGTCACCGAAGATTTTGCAAAATTTGATGTATTAAAATGGTAGCAACAAAGAGAAAACGTTGGTCAATTTAAGATCCTAGCCCGTATGGCTAGGGACGTACTAACCGTCCAAGCTAGTAGCGTAGCTTCGGAATGTTGTTTTTCTTTTAGTGACAGGATTTTAAGTGCACGACGGTGTATGTTGAAGGCCGAGTCGGTGCAAATGGCCGTGATGCTTAAGGACTACTATGATTCTATGGAAAGATGTCAAAACGATGCAGATCTCGAAGAAGGCTTAACTAATTTGGAGGAAGCGATTATGGAAGACGATTACAACAGGGACTTCCCATCGGGAACATCAAAAACTAACACTGAAGCTGAAACTGAAGAACCCGAACCCGACGAAGAATACGTTGACGACACTCAAAATAGAATGAACGTAGGTTCATCATCCAACGTCCACTCGAACGAAGTCGCCTATTATGGGCATGTGCCATATACCGACGATAGTTACAACTATTGGAATATCAATTCCGACTATCCATTTTAGTAGTTGTCTCTTTATATTTTGTGACGTTATTTCTTTCGAACAATATGTATTTTTCGGGTCTCTAACTTGGGGTGATGGCAATGCCGAAGCTCCATTGCTAGAGTTCCCTTTTCTTGTTAAAAAAATAAATCAAGTTTCAACAATATGTAATTTTATTTCGTAATTGTATCGCAATGTTATTTATATGTTTTTATTAACTTGCAATTATATATGTTTATACTTTATAGTTTATAACTTGCAATTTTTTTTAAATTAACAAGTCACTTTTTTTTTCAAACAAAAAAACGAATCGAAAACCGGAAAATTTTAAACCGAAACTAAAAAAAAATCCGCAAATGTCTAAACCAAACCGGAAAATACCCGAACGAAAAACGGACCGGTCCAGGACCGAAGTCGGACCGGTCCGGACTTGGACCGGTCCGGAAGTGGTCTAGGACCGCCCGAAGACCGAATTTATCGAAATGGTCTTACGCGAAGACCGGTCCGCCGAGGACCGGACCGGCCCGGGACCGACTAGGTCCGGACCGGACCGGACCGGCTGTGGTCCAGGACCGATTTTGCCCATCTCTAGCCCTCATTATGATTTATGACCCATGTTAAAATAGTTTTAGGCTTAGGGGTATGTTATACTTGGGCTTAGCCTGTTGGCTAATATTTTTCCCATGAATTCAATCCATTAACCTTGACAATAAATAATGATACAAAGGCAACTAAGGGCCAAGGGCCAGGCCAGAGCTATAGTGCTATACAATAAATATACATAAATGTACATATACGTTAACATAGCCCACTTTAATAAATATATTCTTAGAGTTAAGCGTGTAAATCGTTATAATTCATCTATACTACTATATAAACCATTTAACACTCTCCATCCTCTTTAATTTTAAGACTTCTTAAAATTCAATCAATACAAAATCTCAACCTTTCATTCTATCTAAATTAATCTCATCCACTCAATCTTTAATCATTTTACTCTCTCTCCTAATTTACTTTAATTTTTTATTTACTTAGAATTTACTCTTTCACACTAAAACACTCCCTTCCGACAAACACAATTATTCACCTGCATCAACATAATTTCAAAACCTTATTTACTTCTCTCTTTTTATTAATTTTTTATTATTTTAATGTTGTTTAGAATAAATAAAATTCGATGCAAATAAAAAACGAAAAATTGAAAAAAAGCCGGAATGTTGTTCCGTTTGCTGTAGAATTTTTTCTTGTAATATTGAATCGCGCGAATAACATATCATTACATTCTTTAAGCGACATATTATAAAACATAAACTATTTGTCGCCACAGCATTACGCGGGTATGCTGCTAGTTTTATATTTATACATGCTTAATTGCTTATAGTATGTAATCATTATAATATCATACATTTTCAAGAAAAAAAACCCTCAATGATATAAAGTAAATAACGTATTTGTCAACAAAAGGTTGCTCTTGCTGGATTAACAAGGTCTTCATTTGTTACCCAGGTGACCTGGGTTCGAGTCTTTCTGATGCCAAAATTCTAATTTTCTTTTTTTGCTTTGTTTTTTCTTAAAATTTGTATCTCTTTTAATCTTTTGGCTTATTTTAACTTTTAATTTTTTAAAAACGTGTATTTCGATTTATTAACCTTTTTTTAACTCCATTTTAATCTTTTTATTTTTTTAACCCTTTTTAACTTATACTAAAATCGTACCCGCACAATGCTGCGGCGGCAAATAGTGTATGTTTTAAAACATATCGCTTTTAAGAATGTAATAATATGTTATTCGCGTGCGTTTTTTTTCTATAGCAACACACCATTTTTTTCATATTTTCTTTTATTTGCTTCTAACTATATTATTAATTTTAAAAATAAATTTTAAAATACATTAAAAATAAGAAAAAGAGAAAAAAAGTAGTGAATTAGGCTCTCATTATTTAAATATATTTACATAGATTTAAGATACACGGAAGCTAAATTACTCTTAAAATATTCAAGTGAGTCAATTGTTTTAGGTTTCAAATCTAAATTTAATTTACCATTTTTGCGTAAGTAGTTGAAAATCTTTTTTATTTTTGGTTTTTTAGTAAATAATATTAGATGAATAATCTAATTGAACTCGATTAAAAAGTAAATACTTCCCAACGCGAAGCGTGAGCACGCTAACCACTAGTTTTGTACACATTTACAAGTACGAATAATTCAACAAAATTGCAACACGCCCCTTTACGCTTGGGTTCTTTGTACTTAACACGGATTGGTGAATACTTATGGGTTACATGGAGTGTGTGTGGTCGTTTGGCTAATCACGAGTGAACCTGACTCTGATACCATGTCAGTTTATACGATTTCAAGTTCCGACTCAAAACCCATTAGTAATGAGTAAAGTAACACATAACCCTTATTATGCAAATTACAAATTCATACTAGTCTGATATCAAACAATACTTAACAACTACTTACGATGACAGTCTACTAATATTTTATAATCAAATTAGTATGTTATCAATAAAATATATAAGTAAAATTGTTTGAATTTTATTGAAACAAACAGGAGTAGAAATTAATGAGTTTTGAGCAGGAGATAAAGGTGGAGCACGTTTCGGTGCAATTAAGGAAGTGTGAAGTCACTTGTTATCTACGTTGTGTAAAAGTCGATGCTCGATCTTTCTTAGAACTGCTTGTTAATCTTTTTCTCAACCTTTTTAATTTTCTGACTATTTATGTTTATATGAGAAATAATTTACACACATTTGGTAACCTATTTTCAATTGACTAGCCCAACGGTTGATATGTAAAAAGTAAATCGCGTAATCTAGATCTGATTCTAAGATCTTAATGATAGATTTTATGTCTCTAATCGCAAACTTACCGCAAGAAAAACTATGTTTATAACAATGTTATAATCTTTTACTTTTTAGTTGATGAGAAATATTATTGCTTGAGTTATACCGTGTTGTAGCATGTGAAGTAGTTTTTATTGAAAGGTCTCCAATATGGTCATTTTCATTTTGTTATATTTTATTAAAAATATTATTAGTCTAAGTTATTCTATTATCTAAAAATAAACAAGATGTTAAAATATATATTATTATTACTTACTATATGAAATGTAATTTACATATAAATTAAATATTAAATAACCACAAAACATCGTAAAGTATAAAGGCTTGCTCACTAAAAAAATATTATAAATAAATAAATAATTTAAATATACATTTGTTGTTAAAAGAAATCTACACTTTTTCTAAAAAAAAAACCAGTCTATTTCTTTTACAATCAATAAATTATAATCTTCTTGTAAAAAGCTTCTTAAACTTGATTTGACATTACTATTGGGGTTTAAATGACTTTACAAAATATATTTAATCAGCGAAAGCATGTACAACAATGTTATATATTTTAAGACATCAAGATCCATATGCATGTGTTAAGAGAACTAAAATAACCATATGAGGTTTCTAAAACTATAATATTTGTAAAGTGAAGCCATTATCGATTTTGATGACAAGGAACCAAGTAAAGCTTTCTTCTACTTGTATCTACGGAAACAAATGAGTCAAACACCAATAATTTGCTAGAACCTCCCAATTCTTTTGTCTCATAGATACATGTACAACTCCAAAAAAAATGATACATATTTCACATAAGAATGTGCCATATCGATAAAGTAAGATTAACAGAATGATAAGCAGATGACATATATAATGCTCTAGAATTTATATATAAGTAATTCTTTTGAACACCTTGATATTTTTTTAAGGCAGTATATTCTGACTTTGGAGTAGTGATATATATATATATATATATATATATATATATATATATATATATATATATATATATATAGGGGACGGTTCAAACGAGAACTGTTTTTCGTACGAGAACTGCGAGAACCAATCTCAACCGTTCCTTGAATATGGGAAGTTCATGGATGGAGAGCGTGGAGGGGATCAAGTATGGCAGGGTGCATGTGAGGAATTCATGGGTGGGCAATGACATTAAAGGAGAGGGAATTGGACGGCTCAGATTGGTTCTCGCAGTTCTTGTGCGAAAAACAGTTCTCGTTTGAACTTTTGCCTATATATATATATATATAACATGGGAATTGTTGATTGATAAAGTTTAAAATTAAAGTATGAAATCTTTATCCAATACTCGTTGGGAGAGTAGAGTTAATAGTGTCTAACTATTAGATTTCAAGCTCCTTGTTTGCTCGTAAAGGTGAACAAGTGCAGTAGTAGTAGAGAGTGTATGACTAACTTCGGGAATGTATCTGGAAGGGAGGTGTAACCTACAAAACAATGGAAAAACTACATTAGAGAGCTTACAGGGACGAGGCCCTGTAAGCCACTCCGGCACTCAAGTTAGCCATGGACATGGTAAAGAGCTTAGAGGAGAGTGTTTTGGCTGTGAGAGGTGCGTACCTTGATAGGAGGCGGTGGTCTCCTATTTATAGTTGAGAGCTCCTTTAGATGGACCGTTAGGATGAGGGACATGTGTCACAATCTCCTGTGAGAGACCAAAAAGGTTGTACCTTTCTGCTATAAAGGGGATCTGCTCCCCACTATCAATGTTAGCCAATCGTGGGGCTACTGGTAGTACTTTTCGTACTACTGAGGATTTGCTCCCCACTATCAGTGTCAACCAATCACGGCGAGCCTACATGTATCTTAATGCAGACATGGCATACCGGCTCTGGCCAATGATCTCGGGACATGTGTCCCGGTTAATTCCAGGGCTGGCTTTATCATGGTATCTTATCGTTGATCCAGGCTTGCGATGGACGGAAGGCTGGTGAGAAGGTTGTTGGGTGCATCATGAAGGGTTTTGATCTGACCAAACCACCCTAAGACACAAACTGTTCAATCCCTGGGTTTGATTCTACAGGTTCAATCCTAAAGCGGAAACATATTGAACACAACCCTCTAAACCCTAAAAGGGTTAGGATCTTACTAATGATCTATACAGTTTCATATCAACAATCAAGATAAAAGGTTAGAAACAATTACCTCTTGGATCTTGGGATTGCTAAAGTTAGTCCACAACTACTGCACCACCACGAACTAGCTGCTAGACCGCGACTGGAATAACCCGAACGACACACGAAACCGTGCGTGTGTGTGTATGATCAACGCAAAAACCGAAACCCCATTGGGGTGTTTTTCGAAGTCTATGCAGGGAGGGAGGGAGAAGGAGGCTAGGGTTTTTCCTTGTTGCAAATTAAATCTCTCTTGAGGATAAAATTAGCTTTTTCTAAGTTTAAATACTTTAAACCTTATCTAAGCCCAAACCCGTTCAATTAAAGCCCATGTCTTTAATTGAACTTTCATTTCTTGCACTTTGACCCTCTGGACTTTACTAGTTATATTATTAACTATTAATTAACTGGTCCGTTAAATATTAAACTTAATATTTAATTTCCCTTTAAATAATAAATAACTATTTATTATTTATTTCTCTTTAAATAATTAATTCAACTGATTAATTATTTTCACACAAATTCTGGTAAATTCCAAACTGTTCTAATTGGATGTGTAGCAGTGTTACCCTTTAGTCTCTTATAACATTGGACACAATGTACCCATTAATTATCTCGGCACATAATCTAACAGACTCCCACTTGTGCAAGATGAGTAATAGTTACTGTACATTGCTAGCCTAAGGAGGTCCCTAGCCAGACACTTAGGATAACCAGGTTATAAGAACTCTTATACCCCTAAGTAACGAGTGATAAAGTAAACTCTCATAAGTCAACTGCTTATGAGTAATCTACCATAAACTAACTGTTCATGAATTAACTATCATAAACTACCTGTTTATGAATGGGTATGATTTTTTGGTTTGTCCCTTTGCAACGCGATACTTCAATTTTGAGCATGAGCATTGAGAGTGTCAACTCAAAATCTCAAGAAATATTTCATGACATCCTTGATTTCAAACTGCGTGATAAACGACAAAGAACAAATCAGTTAGTTTGGGCACGACCGTGCACTTACCAGTTTTTTTAATTAGTCAAGGGGCCCAGAAATATCTCTCCTAAAAAGGAGGTGCAAATACCTTCTTGCATATTTGCATTTGGCAATACGGTTCCCATTGAATCTAGACACGCCCCTTGTGAGCACCCTGTTACGGCGTGACGTTAGAACGCACTAAAAAGACAATGGTTACCGCATCCCAAACCAAATACCTTAGGTTTGAGGATAAACTATGTGATAAATACTTTTGAAACGAATCCACGAAGTATTTTTCACGGGGGGTCAATCCAATATTTGTAACCCTAACGAATATCCGTCAATTTTGGTCCACAAAAGACTTTTGCAGCTATATTCGATATACCTTCGAATCTACCCCAAAATTACGATGACTTCACAACCCTATCTCGTTCTCACCAAGATAAGTAGTCACGGATAATGTTTTGAATAAACCAAGTTTATTCCTGGATGAACCAAAACATATAAAATGGTAAAGAACAATGAAACTAATTTTTGCACCCTCCATATTTTTCCCTGGAATAAAGATGCATAATTCCTACCATTTCATTGACTCGATTCACAACGTTTATCTGAAATTACTTATTATTTTACATTGTAACTTATCACGGATTACAAAGAAAATAATATGATTATAAACCTAAAAACTCAAGACTAGTGCCATGAAGCACTCTTTCTTGTTTTTGCTAGAAATTGTTTTTGTAACCTAAAAACATTTCTAGACTTTCTTATTTTATAAATTAATTAAACTTGGAGAACCGGAAATAACTCATTAGTTTCTGAGTTTATAAAAATAATCTCTTTGTAACTAAAACTTTAGTTACACTTGTAGATGTATTAAATCTTACTTGATTTACACTTTTGAAAAAGATAAAACTATTTACACATACTTGTAAAATTGAGATTAGATTCCCAGTGTATACTAACACTTATCTAATTTCATTACTAAGGATATCAAATATCCTATTTTATCATTTCTAACGTTAATCAACTACCAATATTGATTATTCTGACTCTTTGAACCCTTTTAAGCATATATGATTTTATTTAAGTCATAACTTGACTTAAAGTCTTGCAATGACATCTTTATTGAGTACCTCTCAATAAGTCACGCGCTCCTCGGATTAGTCCTTTTTCAAAAGCTTACTATTTTAGAAAAACTTCTAAAATCATCCCAAAATTATATACTTTAAAAGTTCATTCTTATATTTATCATACTAGTTAGATCAACCTTGATAACTTGATAAATACAATAGTTAGACGCTCCCACTATATTTTATGAAAAAGTGCATCACTTTAAAACACCCTTTTAGTCTTAGTCAATCCTTAACTAATATGCCTAAAGCTTGTGTTTTAAATATTGCTCTTGAAACTTAGTTTTTGTAAGAAATTTAATTGTTTTATGAAACCAAAACTTGGATTTCTCATATATCCATCTTTTCAATTACGGAATGTGGTTTCATTAAACCCAACACGATTACAAGTATAAAACACTTGTAAAGGTATTTTAATTTCTTTACTTAAAACATTTAGTATAAAAGGGCCTTGATCATAATAACTATTATAAACACTTTATACTTTCTTAAATGTTTTATCCAAAAACTTTTATCTAGAAATAATAACTATTATTTCTTGTTTCAACATGTTCAATGCTTTGAACATAATTTTTCATAAAATCTTTAAATACTTGTAAATTAGAAAAGCTTTCAAATTTCATAAACACGACTTTGTTTATCTAAGTATTTATATAGTGAGATTAACATTTATGTAACTACAACATTATTTGCATAAGATCACTATGAATCATCCATTAAGCCAAAGCTTGACTTATTAGTAACCTTTAGTCACAACTGGACTAACTTGATTCATCAACATACGTGCACGGATATAATCTAAATAATTCAATGATTTAAAGACTTAAAAACATAATGTCATCCAAAAGTATGAAAAACCATGCCAACAATATCCAAAAACTTTGAATAAAAAGTTTTAACAGCTAAAAAACGTGAATTATTAAATATCCGATAAGCACGTGGGATCTCAAACGTCGGGCCGCTTCACTTTCCATTACCTCATGCAATAAACGATTGCAAGATATTAGAATACTCGTAAAACTTTACAAGTGGAAAGTGACAAAGAAGTTAATCACACGATACCTGAGGAGCCAGTCTTGCCTCCTGCTTCGTGAACCTTCGGACAATCTTTCTTCCAGTGTCAGACCTCGCCACACTTGAAGCACCGATTGTCGGTCATTGCTTTGTTTGGCTTTGACTTCTTGCCCTTGTTTTTGTCACTAGCCGTGGGTGCATTCTGGCTGGGCTTGGTTTTACCCTTTCCCTTTCCGTTGCGCCCGTTCTTCTTCTTACCTCCACCATTGCCCACTAGGAGAACGTCCTTAGACTTGGTTCCGATACTCTGCTCCACAGTCTTAAGCATAGAATGCAGCTCTGCAACGGATTTCTCCATGTTGTTCATGTTGTAGTTGACTATAAAAGGCGTATAGTCATCCGACAACGAGTTGAGTATCGTATCCGTTGCTAGCTGCAGCTGTACTGAGTGCCCAAGTCTCTCTAGGTGGTCCATATACCCTTTCATTTTCATGACATGGGTACTGACTGACGTCCCCTTAGCCATCTTGCACGAGTTAAACGCCCTAGTGGCATCATAACGCTCCGTGCAGGCTTGCTCCTGGAACATATCCCTCAATTGGATGATTATGTCATAAGCAGGAGTCTCCATCATGCTCGATTGCAACTCTAAACTCATTGTTGCAAGCATGAGGCAACTAACATCAAAGGCGTCATTAGAGCGCTTTTGATAAGCCTCCCTGACATCTGCCCTAGCGTTGTTCGCAGGGGGATTTCCTAGAGGTTGTTCTAGGACGTACCACTTTCTCTCGTGCCTCAGCACAATCCGGAGATTTCGCTCCCATGTGAGAAAGTTTGGTCCGATGAGCTTATCCTTCTCTAGGATAGAGCGAAGTGAGAGGTTGTTAGTGTTGGTAACGTTGGTTGCCATCTACAAATTAAAACTCGGTTTAATTAGTAATTGCAAATAAACTTTTCTAACATATATTAATAAACTCTTAAATAATATATATCAGACCTAGGACCCATATTTCACATACTTGACGCAAGGTTTGGGCACTTCCCGCCAAGTCATGCTATTTCTGGTAGGTAATTTCCCTTTACCAATTGTACCTATCTGATACGACTCCTAGAACCTCGTAGAGCACTTAGATAAAATCTAGTATGTTTAACTCTACTCTAGTGCATTTTGGGCCGGGACTACCGATTATCACCAAAATAGATCGCACCACCTAAGACAGTATGAATTCTGGCCGGGACTCCCGATTATGGAAGAATCTTTCATACTCTTTGCCGCAATGGTTTGAACCCGGATGCCCAAGGTTTGGGCACTTCTGACACCCGAGTACCGTTTAACAGCAAAGGTGTACTATTAGATGGGTAGCACACTGATCTAAGATTTTTCTTGGGTTTTATAATTAAGTTTAAAAGAAAAACTTAATTTTCCAGTTTTTGAAAAACCATTTTTAAATTTGTTTTAAAAATACGATTTATATGCATACTTATACTAGGTGCACAAAACGGCTTTATAAGTTTGAAACTTATAATCTTGACAAAACTTTAAATTTATAAAAATTTAACTAATACGACTAACAAACTGAAGTCGTACTCTAGTTTTTCATAAATCGTGTTTTTATCTGTTTAATAATTACCTATTATTAAACCTCTTTATTTAGCATCACACACATATATATGAGTAAGCATTAAATAAAAGAACACAACTACGCACATAAAAACCTATAGTTTTGCCAACTAATCCTAAGGTTAATCCTAAGAATAAAAAGAACTTGGATTCTCCTTCTTGATGCATTACTCCCACTCTCCTTGACACCTCCTCTGAAGTACCCGAGCACTATGCAAATCATCATCCGGAAAATCTTCTTGAACTCCGTTTTGATCATGGGACAAAACTACAACTACTACTATTACAATTACAATAATAAAAGGGGTTGTAAGTGGCACGCAGGCCTCCCCGAACCAGTACATCATTACAATTGAAAAATGGGATTGTAATGGGCACGCATGCTTTCCCAAAACCAAAAATAAAGAAGAAAATAAAAGCGAGTCCTAAGTTGGCAAAACTATAGCTACGTATCACAACCACGCAATTATATATAAACAATAATAAAAGCGATAGACACAATATCTGATTCGTTTAACTATTCTCACATATCCTTTTGACTAAAGACTATTAATCAAAAATGAGAAATATAATCATCTAAAGTATTTAAATTAACTTGACCAAAAATAGTTTTTCAATAGACTTTGAAAAAACTAACTTATTCAAGACTCGAATAATAACTATGTCGAGTTTCTGACTAGTTTTTATGAAAAATCAAAACACGACAAAATTTGATCACTATTTAAATAAGAATATCTTGTTTCGTTTACTTTTATATAAACCTACTTTTGGAGTATATATATAACGTCTCAACTAGTCGTAATTAATAAACATCCAAAACTATATATTTCAACTAAACTAGTTAAAATATATATAAATTACTAGTTTATACAAAACACTTATTAATTTTAAAACTTAAAATTAATAACTTTGTATTTAACCGAAAAACCTATTTGGGCCGACAACCTTTGGGCCGGGGACCCTCCTGGGCCGAAACATCCCTTTGGGGCGAACACCCACCTGGGCCGATCACCCACTTGGACCGATTACCCTCCTTGGCCGAATACGCAGCCAGGCCGGATGGGCCGTGGTTCGTGGGATGAAGCCACGCCATGCCATCGCCGCCTGCCACGCTGCCGACCACCGCCACACCTGGGCTGCCGTCGACTTGCGACCGCCGCCAACTTAGGCTGCCGCCGTCGTTGCCACCGGTGGCGGTGGTGGTCTTGGTTTTTTTTCCGATCAAAACAAAATAAATTTTTTTAAATCCTACTCCTTTTAACCTATTAAAACATACCTATTTTTAATGAGGTGATTAAAACTGGATTTAATCAAAACCAAAAACTTTAATTATTAATGTCACCAAAATTTTTGTTCCACTTATAATTAATAACCTTAAAACTAGATTTTAACCTTTAAACCAAAAACTAGTTTAAAACCTTGGTCAAGACCAGGTTTTAATAAAAAGACTTATCTTTTAACCGTTTAAACAGAAACTTGTTTAAACTTATCTGATTAAAGAATTAGACTCCTTATTAAATCCTGGATGAAAAAACAAAAACTTGTTTTGATCATCCTTACGATTTTCGATTTTAACAAGAAACAAGATGAAGAAGAATAAATTAAACGAATCAACTATCTGGTTTAACTAGGTTTTTATCAACTAAACAAACCTTTTAATTTTTCTTGATTGAAACTTGTTTCACTAAAAGTTGTAATCCTTTAACTATTCAAACTGTCTGTTTAAACTTTCTGATTGATATGATTAAAACTTTTAATAACTGGATAACTAAAACAAACTGTTTTATTACCCTTCTTGATTTTCTATTTTTACAAATAACAGGTAGAGGATCAAGAACAAACCTTAAAACCAAAAACATGATAAACTAGAAACTATAGATCATAGAGCCGAGGCTCTGATACCACTAAAGGGTTTGATCTGATCAAACCACCCTAAGACACAAATTGGTCAATCACTGGGTTTGATTCTACTGGTTCAATCCTAAAGCGGAAACAGATTGAACACAACTCCCTAAACCCTAAAAGGGTTAGGATCTTACTAATGATCTATACAGTTTCATATCAACAATCAAGATAAAAGGTTAGAAAAAATTACCTCTTGGATCTTGGGATTGCTAAAGTTAGTCCATCACTACTGCACCACCACGAACTAGCTGCTAGACCGCGACTGGAATAACCCGAACGACACACGAAACCGTGCGTGTGTGTGTATGATCGACGCAAAAACCGAAACCCCCTTGCGGTGTTTTTCGAAGTCGACGCAGGGAGGGAGGGAGAAGGAGGTTAGGGTTTTTCCTTGTTGCAAATTAAATCTCTCTTGAGGATAAAATAAGCTTTTTCCTAGGTTAAAATACTTTAAACCTTATCCAAGCCCAAACCCGTTCAATTAAAGCCCATGTCTTTAATTGAACTTTCATTCCTTGCACTTTGACCCCCTGGACTTTACTAGTTAATTAATTAACTATTAATTAACTTGTCCGTTAAATATTAAAACTTAATATTTAATTTCCCTTTAAATAATAAATAGCTATTTATTATTTATTTCTTTTTATATAATTAATTCAACTGATTAATTATTTCCACACAAATTCTGGTAAATTCCAAACTGTTCTAATTGGATGTGTAGCAGTGTGACCCTTTAGTCTCTTATAACATTGGACACAATGTACCCATTAATTATCTCTGCACATAATCTAACACATCAGGCCTGCAAGAGGCCATGTAGTTCGCCATTGGGCCTGGACTACGTTCTTTGCTGTTAAACCCGGGTTGTGACTTCTTTGCTATGCCTGGGCTGGGCCTGAATACAGTATATTAAAGAGCTGTTGTGAGCAGGCCTTTTGGCCTCTTATTGGGCCTTGATTGGGCCTGGACGTACGTACGTCATCAAGTCCCCTAGTCTAGTTTGTTGTGACTAGTCATAGAAGGCTAGACTCAGACCTGGAGTGTGGCCTATTTTGTCGCTTATTGCAGCCATCTATCTTATGTGAAGCGATTGACAGCCTGTAAAGGCGCGTTCCCGAAGTGCGTGGTCTAACATTCGGCGATTTGATAGTTATGACGTCATGATTGATGGCGACTTAAAAATGGCTTGTCGTCTCGAATTACCGGATTTTGAACTTCCCTCTCATTAATGCTGTTGGGTTACCCGACGTTTCGGTAGTTCAGGTTGGGTTAGTACGTTATCTATAAATAGTGTTGCCATGTTGCTTTTACCCGTACGCTTTCAAAACCTCAGAGCTCTATTCATCTTCTTCCATTTCTTCCAGAGTTCTTCCCAGTTTCTTCGAGCTTTTGATTAAGGTACTCATCTTGAACCTTCATCTCCACTTACTGTTTTCGTTATGAGTAACGTAGGGTTCCCAGTTTTAGACGTTTCCCCTGATGTTACCCAGAAAAGGTTTAATACCTTTATCCGTGATCATCCATGGCTGGGTATGTTCAACCTCTCCATCCCTGAGAGCCATGAGAGGGCTGACGCACCTCCTCAGGGTCGTACTGCGTTTTACATGTACTATGCCAAGGAGGGAAACCTTCGAATTCTTTTTACTCGGGTTTTCTTGAAAAATCTTCGCCATTATGGCATTGGTTTCTCCCAACTTCATCCTCTTGGGCTTGCAAGGCTTATGGCGTTTGAAGCCGCTAGCCACAGCGTAAACTGTAGGGATAGTCCCACCATTTTTCGGGCTCTGTTTAGTCTGTCCCTCTCAAGCTCGTGGTTCACCTTTGAGAAGAGGAAACACCAGGCCAGGAGGTTCGTGCTGAAGAGCAAGGATAAGGGTCTGAAGGACTGGAAGAAGCACTGGGTATGGATTGACGTCACCACTAATGTCTTCTCCGAGGGCTTCGAGAGCCTGCTGGTCTGGAGAGGGGAAGGGGAGGTGAGCACCAGGGTCAACAAGGAAGTCCTAAGTGGCAACAGGAAAATCGTCTACGAACGCCTGGCGGGGCCCACCTTGAATATTTTTCCCTTCAAGGAGGGCTTTCTTGTACTGGTCGGGTTAAGCCAGCATTGCTCTGACACCCGCAGGCCTAAGATTCACAGTGGCGGGCGGGGTTTTTTCCTGCGATATACTTTTCCTTGAATATTCTTTCCTTCTGCTTGATACTTATGTTTTTTGTTTCTTTTGCAGTGATGGGGTTCCTGGAGTATATGCAGACCATGGATGAGTCGGTGATCCGGGTTACTCCAATGACCCGGATGAGAAATATGCAACCTTGCAGGCCGATGCTGAGGCTGCCGCTGCTGCTACCTCAGGTAGCGTAGTGAGGGATAGGGCCGATGAAGAGGCCAACGATGAGGAACACCTGAATGAGTTGCCATGACGTGAGCTGCAGGCCAAGCGCCGTGCTGCTGAGGCTGCTGGAGCCAGTCAGACAGAGGAGCAGGGCACCTCCGAGCCTGGTATGTGGAGCCTTAGTGTATCATTTTGTTTTTTCTTGGAATTAGTTTGGGTACCTGACATTTCTCCTGTCCAGTTTGGGCAAAGAAGTTGTGGAGATGGTGGAGCCTATCTCCACTGTCCCCTTCAAGGAGACTACTGCAGGTGGTAGCTCCGCCATTCCCGGGAAAGCTCCCATTGACCTGGAGGAAGGTGGTGATGATATTTCTGGTCCTGTCGATAAAGGGGCTGAAGCGGTTGCTGCAGTCACTCTACTGCCCCTGCTGACTCTTCCAGGGGGTTGAAGAGCAAAGACAAGGGGATTGCCTTTGGCGGTGAGGAGAGGCCTGCCAAGAAGCCCTCCCAAGCTGCCAAGGAGACCCCGCAGGCGTCCAAGGGGGGTCTGCAGAGGGCCAGGGAGGCGCCGCAATTTACCAAGGCGAACGCTGAGCGACTGGTGACTGAGGTCACTGCCAGATGTACGTATATGTATTTTTGTTTTAGTGATCATACCTTTCTTGATTCTAACATTGAGTCTCGCAGCTTCCCGTCTGAAGGCCGCTCTTCTTCCACAGGAGCAGGGGGACCAGTGGTCGCCTAGATTTTCCCTTTCTCTTTCTTTCAACGGGTCCGACGCTGCAGAGCTTTGGGAGTTTTTTGATGGGATACTGCCAGCGGGACCACTAAACCAGGCATCTGGAGCTTCTCTATTGGAGACCCTGGACTGTGCTCATGAGAGTATGTTCAACATGCTCGTAAGTTCTGCTGATACCTGCCGGCGGCTAATTAATAAATGCCTGTCAGTGATGAAAGAGATGCTAAAGAAGAACGAGTCTGAGGGACACCTACGGAAAGAGCGCCTGGCTGCTCTGAGCTTGTCAAAGAGGGTAGGAGACATTGAGGTCCGTGCCCAGGCCTCGGCCAAAGAGGTTGAGACCCTGAAGCTTCAGCTTCAGGAGGCTAATCAGAAGCTGCAGGAGGCTGAGGGTTTGAGGGCCCGGCTTCAGGAAGCTGAGGTTTGGGAGAGTCAGCTTTAGGAGACCCGGGGGAAGTTGCGGGAGGCTGAGGTTACTGCTGCTTCCAGGGAGACGGAGATTGCACACTTGAAGCAAGACTTCCTTGCATTTGGTCTAGAGAGTGATAGCCTGGCTGCTCATTTGGAGGACTCCAAAGAATCGTACAAGGGTCTTGGTGAGGCCTTTGAAGGCCTGCAGGGAAATTTTGCGTCTTTTGTGCAAGGCATTCCTTCCCTTGTGGCAAAAATGCGTGCCTCCAGGCAGTACTGCGAACCCTATGGGGCTTTGTATGGTGTTGCAGTGCGCCTGGGGAGACACCAAGCTGCTACCCAGCTGAAAGCTGCAGTGCCTGAGCTTCCAGATAACTTGGTGTCTATGTTTTTGAACCAGGCGCCCACCAGGCTTTGAAGGATGGGAGTGATAAAATTGCTGATATGCAGTACCCATATCTTCAATAGTTGACTGGTATGATCAACAGCTCTTGGGCGGATATTGACAGGGTGGACCCTGATGCCTCCTCGTCTAGTTAGCTCTGCAGCTTTTTTTATTTTTTCTTGATGTATCCCTGAGGGGGGATTATCATACGTAGCTGCTTTGTGACTATTATTGAATAGGGGTAGTCCCCTAGTTTTGTTTATGCGTTGTTAATTTTGTGTTTGTGTGGGCAATGCCCAAGTTTATAATCCAGAGCTAGTGATGATCTATGATCATACCTGCACCTTCAGGGGATTCCATGACTCCGCCTTACTAGACTTTTAGGAACTAGTGATGGTCAATGACCATACCTGCGCCTTCCGGGGAGCCAATGACTCTGCCCTACCGGATGTAATAGTAAAACATTTTAACTAAACATTCATGATGAACAATTGCTAATGGGAAGTAGCAGGCGAATGCCTATCTTTTATATAAGAGAATACCAGGGTATGACCTGGATTTAGTACAAATAGATGATACCAGGTGAAGACCTGGGTTTTATACATAGCATTTTTTGAGATTCGTGATGTGCCACGACCTTGGGATGGGGGAGCTGTCTACTTTGCTGAGAAGGCAAGAGCCATTGAGGCTAGCCTCTCTTATGATGTAGGGCCCTTCCTATGTTTGTGTAAGTTTTCCTGGTGCCAGAGCCAGGCTTGCCTCGTTCTTTCGAAAAACAAAAACTCCTGGCTTGAGGGTGTAGGGTTGCACTCGCTGATTGTAGTACCTGGAGATCTCTCTTTTTCTTTCTGCTTCTTGTACTGCTGCTTTGTCTCTTCGTTCTTCAGTTAGTACCGCGTTAATGCATAATTCTTCATTATTGCTTTCTTTAGAGTGTACCTGGGTGCGAATGGTTGCCACCAATATCTCAGGGGGGATTACCGCCTCAATCCCATATACCAGGCTGAAGGGTGTCTCCCCTGTGCTGCGTTTTGGTGTTGTTCGATGTGCCCATAGGACGCTAGGCAACTCATCTATCCATGCCGATTTGTGTCGTCCAAGCATGGCCTTGATCCCGTGCACTAGCTTTTTGTTGTTGACCTCCACCTGGCCGTTGGCCTGAGGGTGAGCCACTGAGGTGAAAACCTGCGTAATCCCCATGCCTTGGCTCCAAGAGATCAGGGGTTCTCCTGCAAATTGTGTTCCGTTATCGCTTACCAGAAAATGAAGGAGATCAAACCTGCAAACGATGTGTTCCCATATGAAGGCGAGGACTTCCCGCCCGGTGATCGTTGCCAGGGGTTTGGCTTCCACCCATTTGGTGAAATAATCAATGGCAACCACGAGGAACTTGACTCCTCCTGGGGCTACTGGGAAGGGGACAACTATATCAATTCCCCATTTGTAAAATGGCCAAGCTGAGGTTACATGTATCATATCTTGCTTTGGCTTGTGGGGTACGGTAGCGTGAATTTGGCAGGAGTCGCATTTGATTAATTATGTTGTGGTGTCGGTGTACATCGTGGGCCAGTAATACCCTAGACGCATGATCTTTGTGACCACAGACCTAGGACCTGACTGTAGGCCACAGGTTCCACTATGTACCTCCTGAATGATGCTCTTGGCTTGTCCTGGATCTACATAGCGAAGCAGCGGTCAAAGGGACGACTTCCTGTAGAGGTGACCATCTTTTAGCCTATACATGGGCTCTTTCATCCGCAAAGTTCTCGCTTGGTTTTTGTTGATTGGCAGGAGGCCTGTCGCCAGGTAGGACTTAAATGGTGACATCCATGTTTCTTCTTCATCTATCTGGCTGACTTCAGCTTTAGCCCCTATTGATTTTTCTTTCAGCACTTCCACCAACACTTCCTTGGTCAGATGCTCGAAAGCAAAGGTAGCCAGCTTGCTGAGGGCATCAGCACGCTTGTTCTGAGATCTTCTGACTTGAGAGATCTTACAAGTTGCAAAATTCTCCTTCCGGGCTGATCAGTATTAGCCCTGCCAGTAGTGCCTTGTACTCTGCCTCGTTGTTTGAGGCAGGGAAATTAAAGCGCAGAGCGTACGTGTGCTCTTCTCCTTCCGGGCTGATCAGTATTAGGCCCGCGCCTGATCCTTCGGAGCTAGCTGCTCCGTCTGTATAAAGGGACCAGGCATCGTGCCCAGGTTGCTTCGGTGTAGGAGTGTGCCCTTTTACCTGCCCTGGCTCTTCTGGCTCTATTTCGGCCATAAAATCTGCTAGTACTTGGCCCTTAATGGCTGTTCTTGGGGAAAATTCTATTTCGTGCTCTCTGATTTCGATGGCCCACTTGGTCAGTCTTCCTGAGTTTTCTGGTCTTGACAGTACCTGGCACAGGGGTTTGTCTGTGAGGACCCAAACTGGATGTGCCTAAAAGTAGCGCCTCAAGCGTCTAACAGTGTGAACTAGAGCATATGCCAGCTTTTCGATTGCTGGGTAATTAATCTCCGGACCTTGGAGAGCCTTGCTAACAAAGTACACGGGGACCTGTTTTGTCCCCCGCTTTGCCATCAGAGCGGATGCTATCGACTCACGGGAGTTGGCTAAATACAAAACTAGGGTTTCTCCCGCCTTAGGAGCTGTAAGAGTAGGCAATCTGGCTAAGCATTTCTTGATTTCCTGGAAGGCCTGTTTAGCCTCAGACGTCTAGGTGAAGTCACTTTTCGTGATGTATCTTTTCAGGGTTTAGATGAATGGCATTGACTTTTCTACTGAATTACCCACGAGCCTCCCCAGGGCTGCCAGTTTTCCGTTCAGGCTTTGTACTTGCTTCATGGTTGTTGGGCTTTTAAGTGCCATTATTGCATGCACTCGCTTGGGGTTGACCTGGATGCCATCAGGGGTTACGACGTGGCCGAGGAACTTTCCTTCCTCCATTCCATAGGAGCACTTTGAGGGGTTCAGCTTCATGTTTATAGATCTCAGAGTGTTGAAAGTCTCTTGGATGTCTGCCATTAGTGATTTTTCAGCAACGCTCTTGATAACCATATCGTCGACATAGGCTTCTAGGTTTCTTCCTATCTGGTTGGCGAACCCTTTATCCACCAACCTTTGATAAGTGGCCCCTGCATTTTTCAAGCCAAAGGCCATTTTGGTATAACAAAAGATTCCCATGTCGGTGTGAAAAGCTGTTCTATCATCATCCCTCTCATCCATCTGAATTTGGTGATACCCTTTATAGGCATCCAAGAAACACTTGTATCGGAAACCGGCTACTGATTCAACCTTCCAGTCTATCTTTGGCAGCGGGTAGTTGTCTTTTAGACAAGCTTTGTTGAGATCGGTGAAGTCCGCACACATACGCCAGGACCCGTCTTGTTTTTTAACCAGTACCGGGTTGGCCACCCAGGCTTGGTACTTTGACTTCTCTCATGATGCCTGCTTCCACGAGCTTTTTCACTTCTTCATAAACTGATTTGCTCTGATCCGGGGCCAGGCCTTTCTTCTTTTGCTTTACGGGGTGTAGGCTGGGGTTGATATGCAGGCGGTGCTCAACCAGGTGCCTTGGAACACCGGTCATGTCAGCAGGGTTCCAGGCAAAGACATCGATGTTTCTTTTTAGTAGGCCGATCAGATCTTTCTTGATTCCTGGACTGAGTGTGCTACCGACTTGGATGGTCTGATCTGGGAAATCTTTATTGATTATGACCCTGTCTTCAGTCTCCTTCTGTTGGCTAAGTTCAGGTTAAGGCTTGGGTTGTTCCTGTACTTGAGTGCATTCGATCAGCCTGGGTGGGTACTCATAACTTTTGCGATCCCGCTGGGGGTTGGAAACTTTTCCATTGAATACACTGTTGATGGTACATCCTGAAAGGTAGACAATACAGGTCTTTCAAGGATAGCATTGTACCTAGAGGGTGCTCGTACTACTACAAACTCCAGGGTTACTTCCCGGTAGCAGGGGTATTTTCCCAGCCCTACTACCAGCATGACATATCCGATAGGCCATACTACTTCTCCTGCGAACCCTGTTAAGGGGATGGGAATAGGCTTCAACTGCTTCTTGATCCGCTCTGGTAGCTGTTGGAAGCAATGATCGTACATAATCTTAGTGGAACTCCCCCCCCCCCCCCGTCAAGATATACCCTTGATACTTCGAAGTTGTCGAGTTTGGATGTGATCATGATGGGATCCATGGACCCCGGATTATAAGCAGAGGGGGGAAAGTTGATTTCTGCTTTCTGCCACTCAGGGAGGTCCCCCTGGCGTGGTCTCTTTCCACAGGCACCCCTAGCCTGGATCATATGAATCCTCCCCTCAGGTGGCGGGGGCGGTGGTGTTCTTGATTTATTCCATTGGGATCGATTCTTGTTAATTTTTGCCCCCTGGGCCAGGTGGTCTAGC
This sequence comes from Pulicaria dysenterica, assembly GCA_947179395.2. Classification (NCBI taxonomy): domain Eukaryota; kingdom Viridiplantae; phylum Streptophyta; class Magnoliopsida; order Asterales; family Asteraceae; genus Pulicaria; species Pulicaria dysenterica. Next base: position 58,711,474 of record OX359292.1, on the reverse strand, counting down.
TTCCCGGCCCTGACGGCCGCCTCTATCTCTTTCTTCAACTCTTTACAATCATTGGTATCATGACCGTTATCTTCATGAAACTTACAATAGTTTTTAGTATCTTTGGGACTTTGGGACATGTGAGGTGGTATTCTAACGGTGTATCTGATTCGTCGTTTGCGGAAATTCCAACGGGGTTTTAGAGAGTTAAGATACTAACCTGGAGGTGTCTTCCACCAGCTTGGAGTAAGGTTTATGATGGGTTGCGTAGCTGGGAGGGTCGTATCTTCCTCTTCTTCTGTTTCTGTCTCTCCAGGTCTTGCTTCCAGAGCCCTCCTGGTGAGTCCTTTTGGACGGGGAGATACCTTCCATTTGTGCACTTACCTTCTTCCCCCTGGCAAAGGCATATGCTATGTCAATACATTCCTGGAAGGTCTGAGGAATCTTCCTTGACAGTTCCTCCATGAGGGCCCCCTTGCGAAGACCGAAGATGAAACCTGAGATTCTTTGAGATTCCACCAGACCTTTGATCTCGGAGCTTTCTTTGGTATACCTTACAATGTAGTCCTCCAACATCTTCCCCCATGTGCTGTCTGATCATATGGGCCTCCAGGTTAGTTCTGTTGTGCTTTTTCTGCTGCATGAAGTGGGATGAGAATCTGGACCTCAGGTTTTCTATTCCTATCACTGAGACCTTAGGTAGTGAATTGAATCATTCCCTGGCTGCCCTCTTGAGCGTCATTGGGAACATGTGGCAGGCTACAGGATCTATCCACTTCTGAGTTTTCATTGCCCCCTCAAATAGACTTTGGTGATCATCAGGGTCGTCCTCGCCATCGTAACTTCCTACATTGCTTGGGATCTTAAGCCCCATGGGGAGATCCCACATGGCTATCCAAGAAACGAAAGGGGAATTGGCGGCGGTGGCCTGCATCCCTGGGTGAACAGGCGGTCGCAGGCCTGCCATTCCTCCGGAGTTGACGAACTTGCATTATCATTGGAAGGGCTTGGGCCACCTGTGCCCAGTCCATCTGCCCCTGTCGGATGATGTTGGTATACATGGTTGCCTATAAATCCCCCACTCCCTCCTTAGGCTAACAGGTAAGGGTTAGGTCCCTGAGGGAAGGCTTGTTACATGAAAGGGGGTGGCCCTGTTGGGGATTTATGAACATAGCGGAAGCTCAGGAACAACAGAGTACAAGCAAAACAAAACATAAACCCCAAAATGGACCAAACTCTATAGCAGATATTTGCAACATGAAAAAACAAAGAGAAAGAAGGATTATACCTTTCTCCTTAGCTCCAGTAATCTGTAGAAGAGGATGGTGTTGACTAGGAAGCAAAATAGATTCCCTCTATTGCAAGTACACACCGGGTTTGTGAGATCTCCATGTACTAGCACACCATTAATGGTCTTCAAAGCCTTGAAACCATTCCTGGAACAGCAACCTTCGATCTTAGCCTTGCATCTTCCTCTAGACTTAACCCACTTACACTCTCAAATGAAACTTTCAAAGAGCTCTAAGTGCTTGTGGGTTTTTACAAAGTGTCAAGAGTAGAAATGAGAGGCAAAGAGAGATCTTAAATGGAAAAAGACGTGCCCTTTTCTCTCCCTAGACCGGCCATCAGTTCTGCAAAGGAAAAGACATGCATTGGTCCAAAAGGGAGGTGGGAGACAAAAGCTGCATGCTGTCAGACGGATTCCGCGCCGCGTCGCGTAGCCTAAACCGCGCCGCGTAATCTTCCTGCATACCAATTTCTCCACTTTGACACTTTTAGTCCCTCAACATAGGTTGCTGTCGAGATCAACCCCCGGTGTGTGACCTAATAGGCCCACACTATATTGGCAGTGATCCTAATGGCGTACGTGCGTCAGTGGGCATACTCCAACAAACTCTCACTTGCACATGACACACCGTACCCATAAACCACAGACAAAGAGCGGCCTCTAGCAAGGCATCTCTGCCCCCAACAAGCATGGGTTTTGTCATCAAGAACAAAAACCAAATCCAGAATCAAATACGGAATGGTCCTGTAGATAAGTGATCATTCATCCCTTCGTTCGCGATATCCGTGTGAACACGAGACATGGTTAAATGTCAATCTCCAGATCGTTCACGATTATGTTTCTTGATCTCGATTGATGGTGACCCAAAATCTAGTTGCAATCGATCAAATATCATCGCAACTTGAGCATGGCCATGCATTTTACGTCAGCGCTCAATCATCGAGGGGCCCATGGATATCTCTCTAAAACTAGGGGAACGAATCCCTTTGATTACATTGCTCCGCCACATACACCATACTTTACCTAAAAGCTCCCTTTATAACAGCCAGTTACGAACTGCGTTTGAAAGCAATCAAAGCAAAGCAGATCCATGCTTTGGAACACATGTATCTCCAGTCTAAGGACAAAATGATATTATCATCCTGACTTACTCGTGACAGAAACCATGAAGTAAGTTCAGGTGCGGGTCGTCCAGTCACATGACCTTTGCAAGCACAGGCGAAGTGTTGCGTCTCTTTTACCTAATCTATTATTAGATAGCGACCAACCACTTCTCTCAGCCGTATCTCAAACTTCCTCCCCGTGAAGAATGACCGACTATGGACATTTAGAATGAAAAGAGCATTCTGGGAAGTGTTAAACATGCTAAGATGGAACACAGTAAGGATTCATAAAATATCCGCCCTCGGCTCATTATTAAATCACATTTAATAATCAATATAGTATGAAGTACAATACTGCTTAATGTTCCCCAAGATAATATATATATACCAAACATATAACTAAAACAAACTCAAGCTTTGTTCATCTAGTCCTAGTATGGTAAACATCACTAGCCCGTGACAACAGCTTAGTTAACGGATCTGCCATAAAGCCATCCGTGTAAACTCTGCTAGCGATCATGTCTCTACCTCAACCAATCACTCATAAAGTATGCGTTGGTGAGATCATGACGCTTCCTTTAATCTATCGTACCTTCATTGTTTCATAAGAACACAATAAGGTAAATGATAACTCAGACTTTGGTTCTTATAAAGCCATCCTACCCTCATTGTCTCAGAAGAGCCCAATAAAGTCAGTGATGCTTCAAGAACTATTTTGATCAACAACACCATATTTTGTAGGATCATGAACTCCGATTGAGATCGGCAATTATCCCATTTTATTCAGAAGCTAACACTAGAGTAACAACTTAATCTTGCTTCTTTTACAATAAAGTACCAAGAACATATTTAAATATTTCTTGATCCCCTAAACCAGTTTTGTATATTCTATAGTCGTCATGGATGCATAATTCCTTACTTTATCTTTTGAACAATACAAGGTAAGGACATTATCCCCATTTCATCGCAAATATAGAATTATAACAATACTCCCACTAGCCCTGACATTTATTTGTGTTTCATCCTTGCTCATTGTAAACTCAAACAATTGTTTTTCATATCAAAGCAAGGGTTGTAACCTTGAGATGCTTATTTAAGTCCACCATGGGACTCCTTTTGCTTATAGACTTTACAAGGATACTCTTAATGTAACAGACCATCAGATAGTGTTACAAGCACTTCCTTAAAGAATTCCTATTAAGGAATGTGGTCTTTGCATTAAGTTGTCTTAGCCATGAAAGGCACTAAAATCAAAAGTATCTGAGTTTACTTCAACATAACCACCAGTAGAGAATTTTTAGATGATACCCTCCTCATGGTAAATCATCATAAAACTATCTCCTACTAGTCGATATTTGAAGTTGTCTACGAACTAAATATTCGACATAACCACTGAGAGAAAGTCATCATATGATACCTTCCACATGGTCAATAATAGATCTTTCCTATCAGTCGGTATTCGAAATTGTACACTTATCCATGTTGGTCTCTTTCGACAAAGAACCATTTTTACCCTTCGAATTTCAACCCAAGGGTTGGAATTACCAAGTCCAATACTTGGATATCCCTCATGGATTGCATCTCATTTTCATTGCCTCTTTCTTTCTAGCAGACTCTAAGCCCACTCTTGTTTTGGTAGTTTGATGTAAACATCATTAAGTCGTCTCCCTCAGATATAAGACTATATCTTTCCGGCCTTATGACAACTATTACCAAGTTTAAATAGGTAATGATTTGATGTCAGGTGCTCCAGCATAGCCATGCTGAGCTTCAATCACAATTGATTGCTAGTGCCAATATCAGGTTTTTCATTCAAGGTAAACTTTACTCCTACTAGCACACGCAGATATTTGAAACCTTTTCCTTTTGAACAACAATACTCCTTGTTCAAATATCCCATGGCCACAGCAGAATACCTAATGGAGTAGCACCTCTAGATTCCGTGTTCCTCCAACTCACCCTAAACACAGGTTGAGGAATTAGGACTTTGTGATGGACTAGCAAAGACATACTTTCTAGTATCATCATCTAAGGTGCATACTTAACCATTTTTGTTGATTTGGCTTTTGGAACATTTCCCACCACTCTCAAAGTACTCCCCAAACAATAGGGTACTTTGGTTAAACCCATCATAATCGGACCATAACTAGAATGTCCGGTTCCTCCACTTGGCGACCATATATAACAATATGTCCTAGGAGGTTTGAATTGTGAGACAAAACCATAATTCTTATGATGGTCACAAAACTCAGAACTACATCCTCAACATCTCTATTAGATTTGAGTGTTGTTGTCTAATGCCCTCTTAGTCATGTACTTTTTCACGGATGTGTCTTGAACACCTCTCAAGGCTTCAGACAAGTGTCTAACAAATTAAACATATTCATCCTTTTTACCTTCACTGGTAAGGTAACAAAGTATCCAATGTTACTCCATACGTTTTGCTTGAACGGTCTACACACAAAAGTGTGAACGAAATCCAACAAGCCTTCATTCCTTTCACATACATAAGTGAAGGATGTTTGAGTCATTCTACCCTAATAAATAAGATTTACAATCAACAATTGATCCTAGATCAAAAGATCCAAGTTCCTAACCATATGGAGCTTGGTGATGCAAGTCTTATTTATATGGTTAAATTGACTTTAGCAATAAGAGTAACATGTACAAATCATTCACGATCAATCTATTACTTCATAAGCGAACGCTTATAATAAATGCCATAACATGGATAAACTTTCAAATAAGCCACCAAATACATAATTCATAAGAAGTTAATCCATCGTTATCAAAAGGCATAGAAGATACATTGTTTCTAGCCACGCAGTGCGTAAAACATAGATCTAGTAAAGTAATAGACTAGCTGGAAGGAGTGGCTAGATTCCGACTTCCAATCCTTTTCAAATAGGGACAACCATCTTGTTTCCCGTTATGAAGTCCAACTCTCTACATCTTCTACTTCTCTTTAACACCTGCACTTTGCAACAAACAAAATTGTGACAAACGTGAGTGTTGTGGCTAGTATCCAAAACTTGCCCATAGAAGTAGATTATAGTAGAGTTTGATCATGAATGTACCTTAAGCTTTGGAGCCAATATTTCTCATCTTGTGCATCCTTAGCTCATTAAGGCACTTAGGGCAGGCGTGGCGGCGCCAATTTCCATGTTTTCCACAAAAGTAACAAACTTCCCCATTAGGAGTCTCATCTTGAGGCACAATCTCATTGCCCTTCGACTCCATGAACATGGTAAGCTTAGTAGAACCAAGCTTCCCATTTGAGGTAGCTCGCTTTCCGGTAGCCTTAGTAAGAGTGGACGAGGTGAGCTTACTTTTGGCCATGTTAGACTCAAGAGTCTTCAGCATGCCATGAAGCTCCATTAAGGATTTATCCATACCATGCATGTGATAATTCATAATGAATTGCTCATACGATGGTGGGAGTGATCGGAGAACAATATCCACCACCATTTCCCTTTCAATGGTAAATACTAACCTCTCCAAGCGTTCCACAAGTGCTTTCATCTTAAGCAGGTGAATGCTTACGCTCTCACCATCCTGCATCCGGCAACCAAGTAGTTCATTTAAACACCCATACCGTTCTTGCCTTGCTTGTTGTAGGAACATGTACTTCAACTCAAGCATCATCTCGTATGCACTTAGATCCTCTAATTGCCTTTGCAAGTTGGGGATCATCATGCTTAACATGAGGCAAGAGACCTCGTTGGTGTCCTTGACACGTTTATGATACGCATCAAGTATAGTCCTACTTGCGTTGGTAGCAGGGGATTCCGGAAGGGGTTCCTCAATGGTGTGTAACTTGTCTTCGTGTCGTAGGACAATGCGCAATTGCCTAGACCAATCCATAAAGTTACTCCCATCGTGTTTCTCCTTCTCAAGAAACGTATATAACGTGAAGTTGGTGTTGTTGATGCTAGTCGACATCATATATGAAAGCAGAGTAGTTTTAGTTAGTTTGATTAAAATCCTCGTTAAAATAATTACCCCATGTGTTTAAGAAAACAACTATCTTAACAAGGGCTAAGAACCCTATTTCACCTCGCACCGTGACGGGTTTTCCGCGGATCACGTGGCAAAGCTATTTAGGCTGGCAACCATTGACCGATTGCAATCCATTATTGCAACTCTTAGTTCCTTGCGGGATCCTACTTGACAACCATTGTGCCAAGTTTGGCATGTTTGATCCCTCCACACCGATTCTCAATTAATATTTTGTATAACTCGGCTAGAGCTCGACAATCATCCAAAATATTACATTGAAACCGTAAATCAACCATCAAGATATACGGTGGTACTCTCGCCCAAAATCGACTCGGCTAGAGCTCGACAATCGACCTTGCGAGTTGCCACACGCACCTTCCACACAGCTCATGTAAAGGCTAACTCAGCTAAAGCTTGACAATCAACCCTTACACGGCTAGATTCGGGTGGTGTCATCTTATGGCTGGTGTGCGATTTACATTTTAGAAAACGGGATTTTGTTTTCTGGTTAAAAAACCATTTTGAGTATGATTAACAAAAAGTGACAATAACCAAACGTTCTTACTAATCGGATACGAAACCATCGTTAAATCCGTTTGTTAATCAGGTGTGTGCGCGGGAGTTGTTAAACCATCTTTAAAACTCTTGGGTTTTATTATTTACAAAAATTGTCTAGCATGCAATAGTCCTACAACTCATGCATAAACAATATAATAAAACCATCACACGCATACAACAAATTTGTAACCATGCCCCTAAAACCTATGCGTTTTCCCGTGAGCCACTACGGGAAAACTAAGTCATCTAAGGACCAAAAACCTTGGCTTCGGATGTGCTCCCACTAAACCCGCTACCTCCATTGGGCCTCTCGGATTCGTGTTCGCCAAGACGTCACTCCATTGACTCCCGATGGTTGCTCCATATTACAATTACATAGAAAAAGAAATAAGTGGCATGCAAGCCACAATTCCTAACTTCTAGTACAAATACATAATATGGAATATTTAAATGGCATGCAAGCCACATATACAAAATTACATACCAAATAAATAAATTTAATTATTACAAACCATGTGACATAAAGTCACCAAATGAATGAATAATTAAAATACAACCAAACATCCACAAGGTCTAGGGCATATTTATGGTTACCAACTTTACAAGAACAAACAACCAAGTTCACTAATGAACAACAACATGGTGTGCCACACAAAACCATGTAAACTTATGTATAATAGTTAAGATTTTTACAAAACACTCAAGGCACTAAAAATCCCATGTACTTATGCATTAGTAATACCAAACCATTTTTGATGAAACATATTCATAAATACATAATGTAAGTATATGCAATTACCATTTTCATGCCAAAATAATAATCCACATATAAATACACCAACCATTATACAAGGAAACTTACAAAAACCAAATTTTAATTTCTGGACAAAAATTCCAGAAACCAAAATTTAGTGCCAAAAACCCAAAAATAATTTTCCTTTAACAAAAAGCAAAACAGATTCTGCCCAGGAAAATTCCGTGCCGCAGACCCAGCAAAAGTTCCGCGCCGCGTAACCATCCTGGCAGATATCCAAATTTCATCCCGTCACTTTCCGCGCCGCGTACCAAGCCTGGGTCCGCGCCGCGGAAACCTACTGGATTGAAAACCAAAAACTTATTTTCGGGTTTTTCAGGCCACCATGTGCAAATACAGTATAGAGGTGGCTCTGATACCACTGTTGGGGTTTTATGAACACAGCGGAAGCTCGGGAACAACAGAGTACAAGCAAAACAAAACATAAAACCCCAAAATGGACCAAACTCTATAGCAGATATTTGCAACATGGAAAAACAAAGAGAAAGAAGGATTATACCTTTCTCCTTAGCTCCAGTAATCTGTAGAAGAGGATGGTGTTGACTAGGAAGCAAAATAGATTCCCTCTATTGCAAGTCCACACCGGGTTTGTGAGATCTCCATGTACTAGCACACCATTAATGGTCTTCAAAGCCTTGAAACCATTCCTGGAACAGCAACCTTCGATCTCAGCCTTGCATCTTCCTCTGGACTCAACTCACTTACACTCTCAAATGAAACTCTCAAAGAGCTCTAAGTGCTTGTGGGTTTTTACAAAGTGTCAAGAGTAGAAATGAGAGGCAAAGAGAGATCTTAAATGGACAAAGACGTGCCCTTTTCTCTCCCTAGACCGGCCATCAGTTCTGCAAAGGAAAAGACATGCATTGGTCCAAAAGGGAGGTGGGAGACAAAAGCTGCATGCTGTCAGATGGATTCCGCGCCGCGTCGCGTAGCCTAAACCGCGCCGCGTAATCTTCCTGCATGCCAACTTCTTCACTTTGACACTTTTAGTCCCTCAACATAGGTTGCTGTCGAGATCAACCCCCGGTGTGTGACCTAATAGGCCCACACTATATTGGCAGTGATCCTAATGACGTACGTGCGTCAGTGGGCATACTCCAAAGGCCCTTGGGTAGGTAACACGGTGCTGGCGTCATAGGGTACTGAAGGAAAGTAAAGGGGGTAAAGGGACTTACAACCGGGACAGGTTTTCCAGGGCTTGGGTGGTCACTTTGCGGTCCTGCTCCTTGGAGACAGGTGGCCCCAAATTAATCGGCCAACGTTGCCAGGGCCACCGAGACTTCTATGCTAACTGTTGGGCTTTGGACTGGGGTGCTTGGTTGTACTGGCACAGCCACGGACGTGCTAAACGATCGTAGTGTTGTCTCTGATCGTGACCCACCACTTTGCAGCAGCTGTAGTAAGTTAGTGGACTGCATGATGGAACTCCCCTCAGCCGCACTGCGTTGTATTGGGGTTTCGAGTGCTCCCATCCACGAGAACCATGGTGGGTTATCACTGAACTGCGCTGTTCCGCCTTGGACGGCGTTTTGCGATGGGCCTTGGGGGTGCAAGGCTAGCTAGGAGCGGTAGAGGAAACCGGGGTTTCACCAGTGGCAGTAAGAACTGTGCTGGTTTGTAGAGTTTTGGAGGACAGACCAGCGGAAGAAGTTGGTTTTTCAATTATTTGCGACGGAGCAGAAAAGGTTTCTTATAAGGATTCTAGAAGAATGAGTTCTAGGTTATCGTGAGTTTGAGAAGGTTAAGCTTGATCAAGCTTTCGGTCCTACGGATGGCGCCATTTGTTTGCTCGTAAAGGTGAATGTATCTGGAAGGGAGGTGTAACCTACAAAACAATGGAAACACTACGTTTGAGAGCTTACAGGTACGAGGCCCTGTAAGCCACTCTGACGCTCAAGTTAGCCATGGACATGGTAAAGAGCTTAGAGGAGAGTGTTTAGGCTGTGAGAGGTGCGTACCTTGATAGGAGGTGTAACACCACTTTTCTAAAATAGCTTTTAAAAATTTAATTACTACTAATTAGCATTCTAAAAGTTTTACAAAAAAACAGTGTTAAAAGTACTCTTCAAAAACTGGGAGCTATCCAACTCTGCGGAGCACCGGGGCCTTACCCTTGTTGGAAACTGGTTACCTGCATGCACAACATACTAAAACGTAAGCTTTCGCTTAGTGAGCATACTACTGAACTAATAAACGCATATAGCATGAGTATCTCTTCTCAGGCTGTCTCACATCCTAACTTTCATCTGCAAAACAATCAAACTGTTAACTTGTCCCGGGGTATGATCACACCTCGCGCGTAACCATCCCCTGACGCTTTACTTGGGTATAAGGATCTCAATATACCCCTTTCACTTTTCCTGGATACATAGTATCCGCTTTTCTTTGTACAAGGCTTCTCTAAGCCAGGTACTTTCTGTACTCGTGCACATACATAACACACATAACAACACATATATCATACTGTTCACTTTTACATAAATGCATACTACACATATCATATACTATAACATAGTGCTACTGAACATCTGAACAACAGCCTTTAACTTTACACATCAAACATACAATTGATATACTAATCAGCTAGTGCACAAACATATACTAATCTGATAAACGCATATAGTATGAGAATCTCTTCTCAGGATGTCTCACATCCCAACTTTAATCTACAAAACAATCAAACTGTTAACTTGTCCTGGGGTATGATCACACCACGTGCGTAACCAGCCCCTGACGCTTTACTTGGGTATAAAAATCTCAATATACCCCTTTCACTTTCTTGGATACATAGTATCCGCTTTTATTTGTACAAGGCTTCTCTAAGCCAGGTATTTTTTGTACTCGTGCACATACATAACACACATAACAACACATATATCATACTGTTCACTTTGTACATAAATGCATACTACTCATATCAAATACTATAACATAGTGCTACTGAACATCTGAACAGCAGCCTTTAACTTTACACATCAAACATACAATTGATATACTAAACACTTAGTGCACAAACATATACTAATCTGATTAAGGGTAAGTACATTCACCTTAGCAGCAGTTAAGACATATACTCCTCTCACAGAAAAGTCAGTCTCTTATTGCCTACAAGCAATAAAAATGTGCTACATTAACTTCTATACACTCTACGGCAACTTAAATTGAACATGAAGCATCAACAGACACAATCTGATTCTGGCCCTCCCTACGGCCGTAGGAATTATAACCTACGCCCGTAGGAGTTTTCTACGCTTCCTACGGTTGTAGGCTAGGTGCTCTACGCCCGTAGGTTATAATCCTTCGTTCTTAGACGGTAATCTTCCAAAACTCTGTCCTACGCCCGCAGGAACACTCACCTACGGCCGTAGGAGACAAAACAGTCACAAACCCTTGACAGCGTCCTACGCCCGTAGGGAATCATCCCTGCGGCCGTAGGAACAGTCGGTATAGCAGTCTAACTTGCTATGTTCGAACAGCAACTGAGAATCGGGGTTTAACCCTCTAGCAACGATTCAAAACTAGTTTTCTGACCAAACAACAATCTCTAATACATAATACAACATCTTGGATCATCAAACAACATCAAAATCCAAGACTAACATATTTTTCAAGGATTCAACCTATGAATCCACTTTCTTGACCTAAAACTCAATTTTAAACATCAAGAACACATACCTCTTTTATAAGATCATTATGGAATCACTTTGAGATGGTAATCCTTCCTTCTTGAATCGAATTCAGTAACAACAAGTGAGGTTGTGTGTGTGTCGCATATGTGTGTTTGCATCAACTGGAAATTTGACTAACAAGAGTCAATCAAAGATCATATATATCTAATATTTCACTAATTGACACAACTGGTCCCTGGACTTATAACTTTCAGAACTTGGTACTTTAAGTCTTTCAATTACTAATAAGCACATACTACACATAAACACAAATGAAAACTTGCTAACCATGTCTAACACTTAACATACTATTTGATATAAACTCGTATATAGGAACTTACAAACTTTGGGGCGTTACAACTCTTCCCCACTTGGGATGATTTCGTCCCCGAAATCTACTGAACAACTGATTGTACTTCAAATCATACTGAATGCTACCGTAGAGCACTAGCGGTAGTCTTATATCTCCTTGTTTCTAAATGTTATCGTAACGTACTGACGATAGTCTTATTTCACACATCTACCCGCTACTAACATGGAAAGTTTGCTATATACTGAACATAAAATCATGTATCATACAAAAACATGACATATACACCTAAGTGTAATATGAACTCTACTTGTGCATCTATCGTATCTTCATCAGTTTCATCTGTTTGTTACATAAACACTTAAATTTTCTGTCTATCGTAGCCATTTACTATGTTACATAATTGAACTTCTCATCTCTTGCCCTGTCTTACAGAGGGACAACTACTAAAACATTAGCTGGACTCTTATGAAAGTAGGATACATGACAGGTATCACGAATCTGAATCACTTCATCTGGGTATTCTAGTCTATACGCTACTTTCCCTACCACATACCATTCTCGAACGGACCTATAAACCGAGGCCCTAACTTACCTTTATTTCTAAATCTAATAAGCCATATTTACAATGACGCTTTCAACTACACATAGCCTCCACTCTGGAGCTCTAATAACAATTTCCTCTTACTCACATAACTAATCTGTTTATCCTGTGCAGCCCTAAGCCGCTCATATATCTGTGCTACTATCTTTACATTCGACCATCTATTCAATTCTCTCTTTCTGACCAATCCCACCCTAACAGTTAGGGTTTGACATTCTCTAACACAGAACATCTGCTACACTCTACTGGTAACTGTTACTACACAAGAACTCTGAGTTATGAATTTATCTTTCAGTATCTGTATAACCCTCTCGTTCTATCCATCTGTCTGAGGGTGGAACACCCTATCAACATATAACTCAGTCCCCATATATCTTTTCAACTTACTCCAGTGCCTAGAGGTAAATCGGGCATCTCTCTGGAATAACTATAACTAAAACTTCCTGTCTAGTTGTCATCTCTTTTGACATGTATTCATCTGCCATCTTCTTAAAGATATATTTATTTTATCAGAATAACTTATACCTCTTCATGAATCTATTAACTGTTACTCAAATTGTATCAATTCATAACATGTTCCCACTCTCAAGCTGGGACATCAGACAACTGTAACTCTTCATAAGAATTCTGGTATTTTGCCTTTATCTGTAGACAGATCAAACATTAATCAATATATCTCTATACATCTCTATTGATACTATGCGCGTTGAAAGCTGAGAACAATCTGCTTCCTCTAAAAGAACTTGTCTCGTACATTCCATTAACTGGGTACTCATACTCGGATCAATAGATCTCGCCCATCTCTTATTAACTTTACCACCTAGTCTTTGGTACACTGAATCTTAGGCTGCTATCTTTAACTACTTTAATCTTATCAAGTATTGCAGTGACAACTGACAGTCTTACTCGATGCTTCCTAATCTGTATTGCACCTGACTTTCTGCTCAAAGCATCTACCACTATATTAACTTCATCTAGGTGGTGTAAAACCACATCCTACTAATCCTTTAAAAACTATATCCACCGTATCTGATGCTTGTTTAGACTCTTCCTTTCTAATCCTAAATCAAGAGAAGAATAACTATTTTTATACACATCTAGTTGGGGGAAAACATAAGAAATAGCGTTACTATTCTGTACAACGTATCACAACAACTACCCCGTTGCTCATTTCATCCATAAACATATACCTTGGAGCATCACACAAGTTATGTCTCAAAGTATTATATACTCTCTACGGTTCACTTTCCCGCTTAAACCATGCTCCCTTATTTGCTACTCACGTAGGGGTAACACTAGTTTGATCTTATTCTCTTCTCAAATCTTTAGCTGATGGTACTATGACCGCATATCTATCTTTGTACATCGTAACATATCCTAAAACCGATCAACTAACTTATCTTTGCTTTCTTTACAATCTGTAATGCGCACCGACGGTAAACTACTAAGCCAAACGAAACCTCTATCTGTTAGTTCTTTCAGTTGACTCATCAACTCTTACATTTCTAGCTGGCCAATCTGTACATGGACTTAACTTTTCTAGTCTCATTCCAGATACTACATCAATTCTAAATTCCACTTATCAAACCGGTGGAATTTCTGGTAGATCATCTGTGTAGTCACAACTACCGATATCTCTTAAATATTTTGTAACTTTCTTTTCATGCTACCTTCTTTCACATAAGCTAAAACACTATACACTAATGCCCCGGATACTTTCTCATTTCTGTTAACAAGCAATTATAATACCTATTCATTTACTGTCACTTTTGCTCAACAGTTCTTCCCCACTTGGGGTCTGAACTCATACTGTCCTCTGACCTCTGTGTACTTGGACTTGCTACTAACTTAATCAATTAATCTCATCTGCTGCGTCTACCTGTAATCATATCAGGTTCTACCTTTACTTCTTTATTTATGAACTGGAAAACTATGCCCTTTGGCCAAGGCACCTCTGCTTTCTAGTACTGCCAAAACTAGAGTAAGTGTTTCATTGACTTTCTTTCTATCACTGATAACTTAGAACAACAAACTTACTGTATTCAAACTAGTAAACTGGTAGCACACTTGGAGCGAGTTATTTCAAATCTTCTACCACATACTCTACTTTTAACACTTTGCATATCTGAGTGAGGGAACTAACCCTCCATACTATAATACAAATGTTGACCTCTTACTTGGCACCCTTATCGACTCATTCTTTCTCCTTTAGCTCACTATTCTCTACTTTTTCAACTACTATTTTCTCTTCCATGTACAACTTATCATCTAGCACACTTCATTACAAGTAATTGTCATTAAGCTTTACCCATATCATTTCTAACATCAGACTATAACACTGCATTTACAAAATCTCTATGCCAATTTACTCTGAACAAAACTACACATTTCTAACAACTTCCAGGTGATGTCATTCACCAACTTTATCGTCTGTCAACAAACTTAAAATTCTTTTGTGATCTGGTCTACTCAAGCTTCTAGTACGACTATACTCTAAATAATCCTTTAATCTAAGGCCATGTCACAGCCTCAATCTGTGCTTCTAACTTTCCCTACTGGTCATCAGCATTCACAATTCATTCTATGATCTTCCCTCCAAAGAGGTAGTTCGCATGCCAAACAATCTTTACATATCTACCCCTATAACGGGTTCTTTCTTAACTTTAACTCTTACTAATGCTTTGACTGTAATCTATACTACTGTATCCACATACTGCGATAAGATAACTTTCTTTCCTTCTAAAACTTACTCAACCACTTGGTTGATAATATCTGGAATGTTGCATATAGCACTTTGCTCTACTTTATCACTGCTATCCCCATTGCTAAACTGATCTCAAGATCTTGCAATCCCTCTGTAACAACTCCCTCTAAAGGGTTACTCGTAGGTCTACTGGTTTAAATGGAACTAGCATCTGAAACATAAGTATGTAATATATCTTTATCATACAATACAATAACATCTTTCTCTGTTTCTCATAACAAGGTATGTAATATTATTAATACTACATCTCATATTCAATTCTTATCTTCTTCACATACTCTGTACAATCATGTATTACCCATCACTTGATTCACAAGGCACTACCATAACAATCTCAAGCTCAAATGCATACCATATGTTCTTTACACACACTGGCCAGGTGTTGTAAGGGACATATTATACACAACTGTTCTTGGTGCCGTCATGGAATACCCCGATTCACAAGCTTCGGTCACGTATGGCAAAGTCAACTACACATGCATAAACATTACTACTCATGCTCAAACTATAAAGCAGATAACAATTCATAACTTCTTACTACCGTATGCTCACCAAGTTTACTGCCCTAGGGATAGCTCCAATGTATCTCAAAACCAGGGTTTAAGTTTAGACATCATGCTCATGTGTGCCTAAATCCCTTAAACCTTGGCTCTGATACCAAGTTGTAACACCAATTTTCTAAAATAGCTTTTAAAAATTTAATTACTACTAATTAGCATTCTAAAACATCAGAGTTTATGGAAAACTAGCTACAACACTTTAATGCTAACAGTTTTACAAAAAAGCAGTGTTAAAAGTACTCTTCAAAAACTGGGAGATATCCAACTTTGCGGAGCACCGGGGCCTTACCCTTGTTGGAAACTGGTTACCTGCATGCACAACATACTAAAACGTAAGCTTTCGCTTAGTGAGCATACTACTGAACTAATAAACGCATATAGCATGAGTATCTCTTCTCAGGATGTCTCACATCCCAACTTTCATCTGCAAAACAATCAAACTGTTAACTTGTCCCGGTGTATGATCACACCTCGCGCGTAACCATCCCCTGACGCTTTACTTGGGTATAAGGATCTCAATATACCCCTTTCACTTTTCCTGGATACATAGTATCCGCTTTTCTTTGTACAAGGCTTCTCTAAGCCAGGTACTTTCTGTACTCGTGCACATACATAACACACATAACAACACATATATCATACTGTTCACTTTTACATAAATGCATACTACACATATCATATACTATAACATAGTGCTACTGAACATCTGAACAATAGCCTTTAACTTTACACATCAAACATACAATTGATATACTAATCACCTAGTGCACAAACATATACTAATATGATTAAGGGTAAGTACACTCACCTTAGCAGCAGTTAAGAGATATACTCCTCTTACAGAAACGTCAGTCTCTTATTGCCTACAAGCAATAAACATGTTCTACATTAACTTCTAGACGCTCTACGGCAACTTAAATTGAACATGAAGCATCAAATGACACAATCTGATTCTGGCCCTCCCTACGGCCGTAGGAGTTATAACGTACGCCCGTAGGAGTTTTCTACGCTTTCTACGGTTGTAGGCTAGGTGCTCTACGCCCGTAGGTTATAATCCTTCGTCCTTAGACGGTAATCTTCCAAAACTCTGTCCTACGCCCGCAGGAACACTCACCTATGGCCGTAGGAGACAAAACAGTCACAAACCCTTGACAGCTTCCTACACTCGTAGGGAATCATCCCTACGGCCGTAGGAACAGTCGGTACAGCAGTCTAACTTGCTCTGTTCGAAGAGCAACTGAGAATCGGGGTTTAACCCTCTAGCAACGATTCAAAACTAGTTTTCTAACCAAACAACAATCTCTAGCACATAATACAACATCTTGGATCATCAAACAACATCAAAATCCAAGACTAACATATTTCTCAAGGATAACCTATGAATCCACTTTCTTGACCTAACACTCAATTTTAAACATCAAGAACACATACCTCTTCTATAAGATCATTATGGAATCACTTTGAGATGGTAATCCTTCCTTCTTGAATCGAATTCAGTAACAACAAGTGAGGTTGTGTGTGTGTCGCATATGTGTGTTTGCATCAACTGGAAATTTGACTAACAAGAGTCAATCAAAGACTCATATATATATCTAATATTTAACTAATTGACACAACTGGTCCCTAGACTTATAACTTTCAGAACTTGGTACTTTAAGTCCCTCAATTACTAATAAGCACATACTACACATAAACACAAATGACAACTTTCTAACCATGTCTAACACTTAACATACTATTTGATATAAACTCGTATATAGGAACTTCCAAACTTTGGGGCGTTACAGGAGGCAGTGGTCTCCTATATATAGTTGAGGGCTCCTTTAGATGGACCGTTAGGATGAGGGACATGTGTCGCAATCTCCTGTGAGAGACCAGGATGGTTGTACCTTTACGCTATTAAACCCGAGCTGTGACTTCTTTGCTAGGCCTGGGCTGGGCCTGACTATAGTATATTAAAGAGCCGTTGTGAGCAGGCCTTTTGGCCTCTTATTGGGCCTTGATTGGGCCTGGACGTAGGTACATCATCACTCCTCAAATAAAATAAGCTTTGGTAGAGTTATCTAAATCATGTGAGGATGCAAACTCAAAAAGTGAAGCCAAAAGTTTGCTTAGTGCGCAAGAAAATTTTAAATTTTTACTTGGGATGGTTCTCTTGTGTGATATTCTATTTGCCATTAATATTGTGAGTACAAAGTTACGAATTTCAATTACGTGACTAGAACCAACAGCCATAGATAACACTTTTACAATACATTTATAGTGCTAAACTACAAGTCTTTTGGTGAATACCACAAACATTATTCAACCTTAATTTGTTGCTTCTCATGGTATGTGTAATTTAATCCCTACGTATGGCACTATTGGGTTTTAGAGAGTACAATTCAAACTTGAGTTATCCTGATTCATAATTAAACTGGTTTGAACCAACTCAGAATTGTCAACATAAACAATTATTATTTATTAAGTGGGACTAAAATAATAATACTAATCCTTAAAACCCTAAAAAGGATTAAGATCTTAGTTCATCACAAGTGTATATATGATATGTATATAAATCGATACAAGCAAGTGTGTGTATGTTCATATTTTCGAAAAACAACGAGTCAAACATGCATATATATATATATATACACACACACACACACAAGAAATCGATACATATATACCTGTATATGATCCATCGAATTCACCATATTCATCAAGAACATTCATAAACAGAGAGTTATACCTTGGATTGCTCAAAGAAAGTCCACCTGTAATGAGGTACAACAAGTATCTGCTAGAAGGATTGAATCACACGATAGTTCTTGATCTCTTTGGTATTTTGATCACCAAAATTGAAAACACACTCACCTTTGGGGTGTTCGGCCGTCGACTAGGAGGGAGAAGGGGGAGAGAGTTGTTTTTTTTGGTGTATTATGCTTAAACCATAATCAATGAGTTTTATGTCCTATTTATAGATAACATTTTTGTTATTCTTAATTAGGTAACCTTGATTAATCATATGATTATTAAGACAATATATATAATAATATATATCCTTGGCCGAATATATATATATATATATATATATAGGAAGAAGTTCCATTGAAAACCACTTTTAGTGTGAGAACCGCGAGAACCAATCTGAGCCGTCCAATTCCCCCTCTTTCAATATCATTGCCCACCCATGAATTCCTCACATACACCCTGTCACACTTGATCCCCCCACGCTCTCCATCCATTAATTCCACTTATCAAATCAATGGCTAAGATTGGTTCTCGCAGTTCTCGCACTAAAATCGGTTCTCAATGGAACCCTGCCCTATATATATATATATATATATATATATATATATATATATATATATATATATATATATATATATATATATATATATATATATTGTTTTTCCTTAATAATAATAATTAATTTGCATTAACCCTTCTAAGATAATATCCGAAATATTAATCTTAAATATCAATAATTAACAATAAATATATTTATTGACTAATAAATATATATATATAACCTTGTTAATTAATTATATCTGGTTATTTATAACTCTCTATATTGTTTATGACTAACTGTCATAATACCTATCTCCCAAAGTGTGATTATATGATTTCTTGAATTACATACCCTCACAGGTTTGACCCTTGAGTGTCTTATGTCATTGGGCGTGTCATCAGGGTTCGACGGTTATGCACACAAATCCTATCAGGTACACTATTAGACTATTATGTAATACAATCGGTATAAGGATGGTAATTTCTAGGTCAATGAAACTCAACCTGAACACGATATGAAAAAGTGACACAAGCACGGAATGGGTAAAAAGTGGCTCGATAAGATAATAAATGGGTCGGGTTAGGGTCAACCCTACATCCTAAAATTGACCCGTTTAAGGGTACGTAAAACGGTAACATTATAAAACTTTCTTTAATACTTATAATTTATTTGAAAAGAATATTGTGAAAATAAATAAGAAAGTGACATCTAAGAGTAATATAATCTGCTAAACACAAGTACAAAAATGTAAACA
Organism: Pulicaria dysenterica; assembly: GCA_947179395.2. NCBI lineage: Eukaryota > Viridiplantae > Streptophyta > Magnoliopsida > Asterales > Asteraceae > Pulicaria > Pulicaria dysenterica. Next base: position 58,691,799 of record OX359292.1, on the reverse strand, counting down.
TTAAAAACATAAAATAAAGAATAAAATATTTACAGTAAAAATAATAGTACATAATTTTGGTATTTATAGGATTTAGTTCACCAAAATCTATCTACCTTGTCATACTTTGTTATTGTGTGCATCGGATTTTAAAATTTTCTATTTTGTGTATCGGACATCTAATTTGTCGTAATTGTGTGATTAAATCTTCTATTGTATGCACTAAACTTATACATTATGTTTTTTATGTAACTAAATTACATACAATATCAACTGTTAAAAGTTCAATACACACAATAGAAACTTTAAAGGTTCAATAAACACTATAGCAAAATATGACAAGATAGATACATTTTGGCGAACTAAATTCTTGTTATTTTAACTAAATGATTTTGCTATTTTAACAATTGATTATTTGATATGTGGTACTTTTGTATTTTTTGAATTTTGAGTCAGAATTCAATTTAATGGGGAATTATTTTAAATTATTCATTTGTTTAAAAACATTATTTATTTGTATTTGGTAGAAAATTAGTACATCATATTTTTTATTCATTTATATAAGTTGAATAAAAAAGTAAAATCAAACCGAAACAAAAACTGAATTTAAAGTTCGAATACAATCGAAACCAACACTGAATATTATAATATTATAGTTAGAATATAAATAAAAATCATTTTCGGAATTCGTACCGAAAATTGTAAAACAAACATAGAACTTGAAAAATTGATAAAGAAAATCATAGTTAAAATGAAAAACCGTACTAAAAAACCTTATTTGAAATCCAAAAAATACCCGTCGATCACATTGGGCCGAATGTGTTGACACTAACCTGGCACAAAAATAAATGACACAAATCGAACTTAACACGAAAATAAAAGGGTCAAAATTAGGCTAACACAAAACTGACTCAAATCCGAACGACAAGAACCTGACCCGCCCGCATTGACAGCAAATACTTCGTACCCAAAAGTTTTTTGCGACGACAAATTTGACTTCTTGCGACGAAATAGACCGGGCCCATCTTGTGCCACGTGGATCGCTTTTTGCGGCGACACTACGAATTTTTGCGGCGACACTTTAAAAATAAATAAAAAACAAATTATTTACTTTTTGCGGTGAGGGAATGATCGGAGGAGGAGGCGACGTATGGGTTGCAAAATGACAAACCCTGTATCTCCTTTAACCTATTGCGGTGACACTATTTGCGGCGACATTAGCGTTTTTGCGGCGACAGGCAATTTAATTAATTAAAGAAAATAGAAAATATATTTTTCAGCGACGTTTTTTGCGGCGACTTGATTCTTTTGCGGCGACACTAAATAATTAAGGTGGGAAAATACCCCGCGCGCCTTTATTTTCGGTGGGAAAAAAACGCATTAAAAACCTCTGATTGAAAGTCAGCGTAGGCCCACTTTTTATCGTTTTGTGGACTTTTAGCGGCGGAATATGTCGCCGCTAAAACGCAAAATTCTTGTTACTCAACTAATCCTTCATATAACTTCCTACCTTTCTAACGTTGGCTTATTAAAATAACTCGACACGAGACAATTACCAACAATGGTATTTCAAATCTAAACAAGTGCTTATTGTATGTTCTGTGAATCAAGGAAACTTTTTAAGAGAAAATATCGATAGAAATGGGTTGATAATTTTATACAATAAAATTTAGTTATCCATTATTAATTTATATCATGTATTTTAAATGCTTAGAATTTTGAAACGTACAAAACAACTTCTATAGAAACTTGAGAGTTGTGCAAATTAATTAAAAATAAAACAAAATATTTTACTATAGCCTTTTTCAACTAAAGAGGGTGCATATCCTCCTCGATCGAGTAACTTTTTTTAAGGATAGCACATTTCACAATTTTCTTATTCAATGGTTTTTTTGAGATCGCATCTTGAAGCTTGTTACTATATTTTAATTTAACAAAAAGAACGAAATCAAATTAAGCAATACAAATTGAAGAATAATTCTTTACTTTTCAAAAATAACAATTTTTAGATTTAATACCTAAAATACATAAATGAACAATAACAACACATGTTTTGGCTGTCCTACAATGCTATAGTAACCTAATGAAAATTCAAAATAAAAAGTTTAAAAGAAACATGTCCTACAATGATATAGTAACCTAGTGAAAATTCAAAATAAAGAGTTTAAAAGGTTCACAAATATGGGTAGTTTTCAGATTGTGTTTCTTAGTTACACAACACAATCCGAAAACTATCTGGTATCATTTTCCGAGCTCTCTAACTTTGTTTACTGGCTTGCAGTTTTTGTTGGTGGAAAAATGTAAGCTAAGAGAAGTTCATTCCAAAGATCCGGAACTCCAGGAAGACACCAATGTGTACAATCAGAAGCACGTTGCGGGTTCTTCTTTTGCTCATCGGTTAAAGGTCGCCATAGTCTTCGATGGACAGTAGGATGTGCATCTTTTCTATATTGTGTTAGTTGTGTTATGTTTATAAGTTGCACATTCACCCCTTTGGCTTTAAGTTTGCTCAAAGATGAATCCAATATTCTTAGCATTTTCGGATCAGTTCCACTTTCCCAGAATCCGTCAGTCAGCACGGGCTCCTTCTCTTTGTAACAGGTTGCATACTTCTTGCCTCCCCAATCTGCAGCCCTGCATGATCATGAAACTTTTTACAATTTGTATGAATAAATGACCAAAAACGAATAAAGGGTTTTATTAGTTTTTGGTATATATACCTAGAATGAGTTGCTGTAAGGCCCATGAAAAACATCTTAGTCTTCAAAGGATCAATATGGGTATGTACCCATTTGGACCATGCTTCAAGAACTATCTTGTATGCATGAACATTATTGACTTCATCATACACTTGATTAGGACCACCCAGTAATGATCCAGGACTCTTCCTGATTTAGATATAAAAAGAAAGCCTAACATGTTAATTTGATAAGGGATAGATCTAACTCTTCTTGAAGGTTTTCAATGATCACTTGTTTCCTTAACACTGTGTTTAATGAGGTAAGAACTAGGAAAACGAGAGGAAAGAAAATTAACGGGAGAAATGAACGAGATTTTATTATCAAGTGTTCTTAAGTCGGAAAGAAAATGAAATGAAAGGAAAAATTACAAACTATACGTATTTTGTTTTTTTATTCCAGAAACTGGGAACACGATCAAAATACGTTTTCCTTCTTAAATCTCTTATTTACTCTCGCGATTTAAACTTAAAAACCTTATCTCTTATTTACTCTCACGATTTAAACTTGAAAATTAACATAGTGTAAGGTATGTTCTTATGAACTTACAAGAACTTGATTATAGGTAATCTCCACCAAAGATAGGTATTGAAGACTAGGAAATCTGCATCCACCCAGTGCTTAGCATGTTTCTCGATGTTTTCGATTCGAATAGTTCGATGGTCAAGACGATGGTTAGATGGATCATCGCCATTAGATTCCACGAGCATTGGAGCCCAGTAGTAGTCAATTGAGATATTGTACTCCTGTATGTGTCAAAGTAAATAATTTATGCACGTGTTTAAACTATTACAAACTTGTAGTTTCGTAAAAAGAGTAAAATCTTTAAACTTGTAAATATAAAAATACACATAAATGAAACAGTTCATGCAATGGTATTAGCATGGATTCTAAAAGGAAGGTGATATTTTCACAGGGTATTCTATTACACATACAAGAAATTCATGTATTTTAGTTATCATACCCTTCAATTCCTTTTACTTGAAATTATACACTTTCTACTCCACCATAAATTTGTATAGAATACCAAAAATACGCATGACTTTCAACTAAATCTACTCCATTATTCACTACGTACGGGACTTGAACTTTCTTACAGATGGCAACTTAATTATTCGCATCTTAAATGTGGAGTTTGCTAATTCTTTACACTTTCACATAACTTGCGAATAATTTGTCTCGAAACATTTCTAGCTACAAATATGATACAAAAAGTGTATATATAGAATCAAAAAGTGTTCTTACTTTGGCCCTAAACGTGTATAAGGTGCCATTGAGCCCTCCCAAGCTAACTTTCTTTTTCCCAGGGATTGATGAATGAAGCATGCACATCATTGAATCCCATTGGTTCCTATTTACTGAATCCCCCACAAATAGTAGCCTTTTACCCTTTAGTTTCTCTACTATAGCTTTGCCATCAAACCTATTTATTAAAAAAACATTAGAAACAACAATAATTGTATAATAATTCGAGTATATTGTTGTTTGGAGAAAAAGTTATAGAGAGAGACCTAGGGAAGTCACACCCATGGGGTTGCCATCTCCATTGCTGATACTTCGAATCCTTTCTGCCATAAGTTAGGCAAGCTAAGTCTCCATGGAGATAAGGGCACTCATCTTCTTTATACAAAGGGTAATGACTCTTGTTATCATGAACCCATCGACCGGAGAACAGATCACACGTCTCCGTTAGTGATGGCGGTGCGATTTTCAGCCTTTGCTGATGATCAAAAACTTGCGCACCTTTATTCGTATCCATATCTATTTGTGTATTTGGATTTGCATTTACCTTTGCCTTTCTGGTTGTAGTTGTAGTAGTGGTAGTAGTAATAGTAACCTTAACGGTGTTACTTGGTGCTTCTTGATTATTGTTTCTATAAAAGCTTAAAGTTGCTAACCCTCCAAGGAAGAACATAACTATGCTACAATGAAACATGGTCTTCATGTCCCAGGCCATTGAAGAGTGCTTCTTGCCCATCTCTCTCTCTCTCTCTCTCTCTCTCTCTCTCTATCTCTCTCAAAATCACATACAAACACAAGGAGAAAGGATTAAAGAATCAAGTTGTGTAGGCACAGAGACTACAATTATAAGGGGAGAGATAACAGTTTAACGTCTCTATTCATGGTTCATTATACTTGTGCATGAGGAAGTTATAAGATGTTCAATCCTTTTCAACCACATGCTTGGAGTTTATTTATTTGACATGAGTAAGAAGGACGAGTGTGATTGCCACTTAATTATAATAATGAAAAAAAATGATTTACTCTGTCATCAATAGTCAATACTAAGAGATAATAGCATGTCTTTAAATATATAAAAGTGTGTAGTTCTAACAAAAAATAGCATGGCCATGGTTTATGTAACATGTATACCTCATTTACATCATCTAATAAGGGTTTGTTAAAATTAATGTAATCATTAATGATCAAATTGTATAACATTGTACTACTTATATATCAATTCAAGTTCCCTAAGATTAATTAAGGTTGTAAATAAGTAATAAGGCATAAGATGTGATGTAACGGCATATTAAGCCTTAAGCTTTATAATTAATGGTTCTAAATAATGTGATATGGTGGCAATTTTGTATGTAGTTTATAATTTTATATACTATTATACATATAAATGAGAATAAACACATAATTGTAGATTTATATCATACTACATATCTATGAAGTTTACAAAAAAATGTTATAATTTAAAAAATAAACCTTACAGAAAGTGTTATCATTATGCGTGTTTGTTTTCAATCCATCAAACATATATAACTGTTCTAGGCGGGGTGGGCCGCCCACCTTCGAACGGTGTTAGTTCTACGGATTGTAAATGGATTTTCCTCTGGCCTCTGGGCACGTCGGAACCGCATGAATTCACTGGGGTGGAGCACGGTCCGCCAAAATGGGCATACGGTAGGTGCTCTCGAGCACGAATAGAAATTTCTGATAGCAGCAGCCTGGTTTGATCGATAAAGGGGGTTCCAGTGGGGTAAGATGAGACCGTGAATCGATCCAGATGGAAACACTCAGCTGTCGACGGACCCACACACGTGCTATAATGGCAATTACAGTGGGAAGCAAGGCTGTAAGGCGGGCCAATCCGGAAAGATTCTGTTAAGAAATTTTTTCTTTTTGCAAAGGGAGAAAGATTCCGACTTAGCCGAACTACTTGGCTCGGATCAATTCACTCTTTCTTTATCGCAAGCAAATAGCCTAAGAGCTGATGAAAGAGCATCGTCTTCTCTTATTCTTGAAAACATCTAGCAGTTATTACAAAAAGACAACCTTGCCCGGTCAAAGATCATCGGGAGTCTTTCTTATAACCATTCATCATATCTCAATAATCGTATACATCTAGTCTGCATAAGTCGGTACTCTTAGTGTGCACCATAATACAACTTCTAACAAGTAAATACATTTTTAGCCGAGCTAGGCTAAGCATACCACTTGCTTCTTGGACTTTTTGTGTCTACATGATCAATCCTTATACCTTTACAAGCTTTTTAGATCGTGTACATCCATCACGTGGAGAAGCATGTGAGAGTTGGTCATGACCGTGAAGACCATTGCTGAAGCATGTAATGGCTCCCTCACGATCACGGCGGCGAGCATGGTCACGAAGGTGAACGAGACTAAAAGTTTTATTTTTATTTTTAAAGTATGTGAGGAGATGTGATGGATGCAGGGGTTTGTGTGATGTGATGAGAGAATGGTGGGGGAATGATGTGGCGCTGATGTGACAAGCAAAAAAGTAGGTGAAGTATGTGATGGATGTTGATAGTCTTATAAGCTTGCTGAAAGTATTACGTTTTCTCATTAACACAACTTTGGTTAGATTGTCTTGTAGCTCGAGTGCTCTTTATAAGATGTTTAAAGTATAGTTAGCGTAAATTCTTCAAACTTAATTATACAAACAGGGGTTAAAGCCAATGAATATAATTTTATATTTTTCAAAAGAGTTTATATAGGTAATTTACTTTTTTATTACCTAAATATGTAATAACTTTATAGTGACTTGTTAAAGTAAGCAAAGACTTAAATTTCCATTTAAAGTTTTGATCTAGGCTTTTAGTCGGAGTTTCCACCGTTAGATCACCATCAAACAAGGGGTTTATAAAAAAACAACGTAGCACCATAACAATGGCCAACAATAGACCGATCAGATGTCACCACCAGGAAGAATTACGCTTAGACCACCAAGGTTATTTGGTCGTGATCAAATAGTAAGAACTCCGGTTAAAACCAAAACTCTAATCGAAAAACTCAAATCCTCACTTAATTTAATGCTTTATCATAAAATAGGCCAATTACATATTTGAGTAACAAAAAGTAAATTATTTATATGAACCTCCTTTTAATCGAAGTAAAATTCTATTGACTTTAACCCTAAAAACAAATCTAGTATATGCAAATATGATATATATATATATATATATATATATATATATATATATATATATATATATATATATATATATATATATATATATATATTATAACGTGTTGCAATCATTAACAAAATCAAAAATACTTTGTAAATTTCTAGAGATGGAAGATTATGGCAATAGAAGTTGGCGGTGTACGTACTCTTCATATCTCGAAGTTATCTTTGGATCTCACACGAAAACACTTATTTAAGTCGATGACTCGACCATTAAGCAAAGGAATTGGCATTTACATTGGATCTAGTGTAATCAAGTCATACAAGATTTTTCAAATTTAAGCCTATACTTTAGGATTTCTTAAAATTGCCACAACATGAATATTTTAAAATGCAACAAAGAAAGAAAAAAGTAAGCATGTTTATGCTGAGATTGACTTTTGAAACTTTATGTTAGGTGATGAATTAAGCACATGAAATAATCACAATTGAAAGCTCAATATGGTAGTGAAGTATGTATGTAAGATGATATGTTTATTTAGCCTTACATTAGTTACATGCCATTTTATAAAACAAAGTCAGGATATATGTAGAAGTATCATCATACATTGCATGTTATACATTTTGAAATGTTTTTTTACTAGTTTGAAAAGGAATTTCATGCTTTCGCAAGTTTTCAGGAAGTTGGCTGTTTACGTACTTATATACGTGGTTATTTGGTTCTTTTCAATAGTCTTTCTTGCTATCTAAGATGTTTAGCTAGAGAGTATTAATTGAAGGGTCTCTTTCACTAACTACTAGATCATCTTGAGATGGTTCATTACATGTTATACAACTACTGATTTTTAACTGTAGTTTGTTTAGTGGTTTATTTGAGTACATTTCTTTTAACTTGCATCATTTCTTTGGCTGAGGTTAACCCCAAAGATATTAAGACATCGTAAACGTCTAAAGGTTAAGGAGAACACAACCATCATAAATTCACACAAAATGGTCTTAATGGGCTACACGCATTAACATTTCGGCACAATTTTTAAGCCTAAGATTCTTCGTAGTTAGTGGGCTTGGGTTGCTTCGAAGAGACGAAGACTAGTCAAGAATTTAAATGTAGAAATGTACAATGGGTTGCTTTAAAAGGGTTTTAGTGGGTTAGTTTGATTATCATTGAAGTGGAGAATGGAAAAATTCTTTGGCGCATATATATATATATATATATATATATATATATATATATATATATATATATATATATATATATATATATATATATATATATATATATATGTGAAAGTTCAAACGAAAACTGCGAGAACCAAATTTAGCCGTTAATTTGATAAAGTGGATTCATGGATGGGGAGCGTTGGATGGATCAAGTGTGGCAGGGTGCATGTGATGAATTCATGGGTGAGTGATGACATTGAATGAGGGGGAATTGGACGGCTCAGATTGGTTCTCGCAGTTCTCGTATGAAAAACAGTTCTCCTTTGAACAGGTAAAAGTTCAAAGGAGAACTGTTTTTCGTACGAGAACTGCGAGAACCAATCTGAGCCGTCCAATTCCCCCTCCTTCAATGTCATCACCCACCCATGAATTCATCACATGCACCCTGCCACACTTGATCCCTCCAACGCTCCACATCCATGAATCCACTTTATCAAATCAACGGCTAATATTGGTTCTCGCAGTTCTCGTATGAAAAACAGTTCTCGTTTGAACTGTCCCCTATATGAGAAAGTTCAAATGAGAATGAGAAATTAAATGAGAATGAGAGACTCGATCTCAGCCGTTCATTTTGTAAGTGGAATTCATAGATAGAGAGTGTGGGGTAATAGAATGTGGGAAGGTGCATGTAATTGTAACGCGCCGGAATTTCTGAAGCTTAATTAATAAAATATAATTAAGACGCCAACTGTTTAAACAAAAGCTATCGTTTAACAAACACAGCGGAAGCTAAAAGTTAGTTATTTACATCATAAGTTTAACAAAAGAACCCGACAAGGTTACCAAATATCCGCCGATCATTAGAACCAATATCAGAGTTACAAAAGCAACAACCAAAAGTGTCCCCAAAAATTTCCAACTCGGTAGTATAAACCATAACATAGCACCCATCCTCACCATCAACTATTTACCTGCAAATTGGGAAGGAGTACATGGAGGGGTTAGCTATAAATAGCTAGTGAGCAACGATTAAACATAGTATCATAACAAGAATCTCATAGCATGCAAGGTATAGCACAGGTTATCAAACAAGTCTACCATAACAGCTAGCGATGTTCCGGTATAGCCAGGAGGAGTCACATCTTGCAGGGTTATAAGTCCTGCTCAATTATCCAAACTGGGGGAACCGAATACATATATCATATCGTGCCGGTGGGGGAGCGGGTAGTAGTCCACCATTGCATTAACGAGCGGGGATGTCAGTGAGAGCCCCTAACGAGCGGGGATGTCCGTGAGAGCCCCTAGTTGAGGTACGGAGGTTTTGCAAGAACCCGATTCGCGATCAACGAATCAGCCTACCCCAAACGGCAAACATGTGCCGGCACTAACACGTATTGGCCTACAAAAGCCGTATTATAACGAGATTGTCCTACAAAAGCCATATCATTTTAAGGTTTGCCTACAAAAGCCCATATCATAGCAAAGTTGGCCTACAAAAGCCCATCGTATAACAAAGCATAACATAATTGGCCTACAGAAGCCATATCATAACATATATCTAACACATGTTTATCATGGTTGTATAACAAATCATACCGTATCAATTATCAACACATATTCAATAACTTACCTTAAGCGTGGTATAACATTCTTATTGTGATGCCTAAGTTTAACTGGTACTCACCTGAAAGGCTACAGCAAGCAAATGTAGTGTTCGGTGTCCTCTAGTTCTTCAGGAGCGCCTAACACATCATTTACAAGCTTTTTAACATCTTACAATTAACACATATGGTTTTACACACAAAATATACAATTTACCAATCTGTAACACTGCTTGCAATCGCAAGCAATACCCTTACGGTCGCAAGGGCTCTATAAAACACCCCTTGCGATCGCAAGCATATACCTTGGGGTCGCAAGGACCCTTTTCCAATAAAAAGACGCTTCCGATCGCAAAGGAAGTCCCTTTTGTTCGCAAGCATGGTCCTTTGGTTGGTTACGATCGCAAGTTATGTACCTACGATCGCAAACCTCATTTCTTTCGCTCGTAAGCGGTATTTCAACAAAACAACCCCTTTGCGGTCGCATGCCTATTGCATGCGGTCGCATGGACTGCATGCGATCGCATGGACCTTCCAAGCGGTCGCATGGCTTCTCGAACAGCTTGTGGTCTCACGGACCTCTGCTACGGCAGGGTTCATCCCTTTTCGTTAAACAGCTCTGTTACTTCAATTTTAATCACCAAAACTCGACTAGAATTCAGATTTAAATGTTTCTACATGTTATTTATGATCAATAGAACCTTCACAACATAAACCTAACTCAAAACAAGCATTACAACCCATTTTGAACCATCAAAAGGGACCATTTCTTGTTCAAGACTCAAGAACAATATTTTCAATCCAAATCACTTACAAATTGATGAGAAGTACTAGCTGTAGATGATACTCTAGCAAAGAAATCAGTAGACAACTCAAGATCAAAGCTCCCTTGTTGATTTTCTTCTTTGAAATTGAAAGAGTTTAAGGCATGTGTGTGTAAACGAGAGTTAGTGTGTGTATTGTGTGTGTTTTGATACTCTCCAGGGGATAAGAATGTGATAACCGATCTCGATGGTTTTTAATTAATAAACGCGGTATTTTGTTCCCATTTTTAACTTACAACTTATCCCTCGTTTACCCATTTCAACTAACGAGGATATTTTTAGAACCATTACCTAAAACCGGTTACTAACTTACCAATTTTATCTATTATCATAATTATTTTACATATCACCTTTTTATCACTTATAATTAACAAATAACACATTTAGCAACAAAATACATTGATTAAAATCAATGTACAAGTATATAAGCATATAGTACAACACGGTACAACTAGGCCCTATTTTGGGATGTTACAAATCTACCCCCTTAAGAAGATTCCGTCCTCGGAATCTGTTCTACCGCGAACAAATGAGGTATCGTGCTTTCATCTCATCCTCTGCCTCCCAAGTTAAGTTAGGACCCAAATTGTGCTTTCATTTTACCAGAATTAACTTGATCACCTTTTTGCGTAGCTTTTTGGTCTTGGTATCGAGGATCTCAACAGGTTCTCTACCAAGCGTTTAGCTGAATCAACCTTCAACTCTTGTAGAGGTAGGATTTGATCATCTACAACTTTACACTTTCTCAGATAACACACATTGAAAGTGTTGTGAATAACAGACAACTCAGGTGTCAATTTAAGTGATACTGTCTGATCATTAACTCGTCGCATGATTTTGAACGGACCAATATACCTTGGACTTAGCTTACCTTTACGACCAAAAAGAATCACCCCTTTCCAAGGTGAAACTTTTAGAAACACACGATCTCCTACTTCAAATGTAACAGGTCGTTGTTTAGGATCTGCGTACATCTTTTGCCTATCACGTGCAACTTTCAACTTCTCGCGTGCTATCTTCACATTGTCAGCAGTTATTTGAACAATATCAGGACCCGCATATTGTTTCTCTCCAGGTTCCAACCAACAGGTGGGAGTACGGCATTGCCGGCCGTATAGCATCTCATATGGCGGCATGCCAATACTCGAAGGATAAGAATTGTTATAAGCAAATTCGATCAAGTGTAGGTGAGAATCCCACGAACCACCAAATTCGAGTATACATGATTGAAGCATATCTTCAAGAGTTTAAATAGTCCTTTCAGACTGCCCGTCAGTTTGTGGATGATATGCCGTGCTAAGATTTACCCATGTACCAAGCTCGTATTGCAAACTATTCCAGAAATGAGAAGTAAAACGTGCATCCCGATCACATACAATAGATAACGGTATACCATGTTGAGTTACTATTTCAGCAACATAAAGTTGGGCTAATTGTTTCAAAGGTGAAGATTCGTTAGTTGCAAGAAAATGAGCACTCTTGTTAAGTCTATCAACAATAACCCAAATCATATCATGCCCTTCAGAAGTACGAGGTAACTTTGTTACAAAATCCATGGTAATATGATCCCATTTTTACTCCGGGATCTCTAGCTGCTGTAAATTACCATAAGGCTTTTGGTGCTCTGTTTTCACCTGAGCACAGATTTGACATTTCTCGATAAACGAAGCTATGTCACGCTTTAGGGTAGGCCACCAATACAAAGTTTTCAAATCTTGGTACATCTTGGTGCTACCGGGATGAACAGACAACTTTGACTTATGCGCTACTTGCAGAATTAACTCCCGATTACCACTAAGATTCGGTACCCAAATACGAGATTGGAACGTTTTCAAACCCCGACTATTCTCTTGTAATAGCTTTGACAATTTAGTCATTGTTTCAGCTTTTAAGTTAACTTCTTGCAGCGCTTCTTGTTGTGGTTCTTTCAGTTTAGCTATAATATCAGATACAATCGTAAGTCTCATGAACTTAGCTACTTCAGGAGAACTTTTTCGACTTAACACATCAGCTACAACATTGGCCTTCCCGAGATGATACTTGATCTCACACTCATAATCTTTTATCAGCTCTAACCAGCGTCGTTGTAGCATATTTAGCTCTTTCTGCGTGAATACATATTGTAAACTTTTGTGATCCGAGTACACCACACATTGGGTACCGTATAAGTAATGCCTCCATAGTTTTAGGGCAAACACCACAGCTGCAAGCTCCAGATCATGGGTTGGGTAATTCTTTTCATGAGGTTTCAGCTGCCGCGAAGCGTATGCAATCACTTTGTCTCGTTGCATCAGAACGCAACCTAGACCCGCGTACGAAGCATCGCAGTAGACAATGAAGTCTTCTGACCCATTAGGCAAAGTCGGAATAGGAGCTTGACATAACAACTGCTTCAAGGTCTGGAACGCTTTCTCTTGCTCATCGGCCCATACGTACGCAACATCCTCACAAGTCAATTTGGTTAACGGACCCGCAAGTTTAGAAAAATTTCTGAATAAATCGTCTGTAATAACCAGCGAGACCTAAGAAACTCTTAATCTATGTAGGACTTCGAGTTTCCCAGTTCATAACAGCTTCTATCTTGGTTGGATCAACTTTAACGCCTTCGTTACAAATAACGTGACCTAAGAAATGCACCTCCTTAAGCCAGAATTCACATTTAGACAATTTAGCGTGTCGTTCCTGTTTCAGAATTTCCAAAATTAGACGGAGATGATGCTCATGCTCCGCTTCTGTTTTGGAATATATCAAGATATCATCAATAAATACAATAACAAATTTATCAAGAAAAGGACGGCATATGCGATTCATCATATCCATGAAAACTGCAGGAGCATTGGTTAGACCAAACGGCATCACCAAGAATTCATAGTGCCCATATCGAGTTCTAAACGCAGTTTTAGGAATATCCTCATCTCGAACACGAACTTGGTGATAACCAGAATGAAGGTCAATCTTTGAGAAACAAGTAGCACCTTGCAATTGGTCGAACAGATCATCTATACGAGGCAATAGATATTTGTTCTTTACAGTTCGCTTAATCAGCTCCCTGTAATTGATGCACATGCGTAGTGTCCCGTCCTTCTTCTTAACAAACAACACCGGAGCTCCCCAAGGTGAAGAACTCGGGCGTATGAAACCTTTATCAAGCAGTTCCTGGATTTGAGTCATCATTTCCCGAATCTCAGACGGTGCAAGAGGATACGGGGATTTTGCTACAGGGATAGCACCAGGAATAAGATCAATCCGGTATTCTACATCCCTAACAGAAGGTAAACCCAGTAACTCTTCAGGAAACACTTCAGGGTATTCCGAAACCACCCTGATATTGTTAACAGTCTTTTCTTCCACCTCAACATTAATTACGTATGCTAAGTAGGAATCACAACCTTTAACAAGAGATTTCTGGGCTTTAATAAAGTTTATCAACGGGATATCGGATTTAGGTCTTTCTCCTCGCGCCACCGCATAGGTACCATCAGGTAGTGGAATTTTGATTAACTTTTTAGAACACAATATCTTGGAATTTTGACTGGTAAGCCAATCCATGCAAATAACAACATCAAAACCAGCAATCAGCATAAGGAGTAAGGAAATAACAAAACAATGCCCGTCAATAGTAATAGAAACTTGAGGCACGTGTGATGTAACAAGAACTCGACTACCGTCAGATATCTCTACACTAATAGGATCTTTCATCACAGTAACAGGTAGTTGCCATTTATCACAGAAAATAGAAGACACATACGAGTAGGTAGCACCAGAATCAAATAGAACACATGCATGTATAGAATTAACTAAGAAGATACTAGTAATAACATCACCTGCATATTTTGCCTCATCTGTAGTCATCTGGAAGGCCCTCCCCTGAGCACATGGGGCGCCTCCCTTTTTCTGACCCGCTGCTCCAGACTATCTACCAGCACCCGAACCTTGCAACTAAGGGTAATCAGACATTCTGTGGCCCGGTTTATGACACTTATAACAAACATTTTCCTTAAACCAACAATCATGAGTCTGATGACCCTTCGTCCCACACTTCCCGCATTTAACCACATCCCAGCTTGCTGACTTCTGAGACGAATCACCTCTCCTACCACCAGACGATTGTTCAAACTTCCTATTATACCCTCCTCCTTGTTGTTGTGGCTGTGCTTTCGGCTTTTGCCTATAATCATCCTCGGTCTGCCGGGCTAAATCAAAGGCTGCATCCAGTGTTGCTGCAGACTTCACAACAGATCGGTATTCAACAGGTAAGGCATTAGCAAACTTGCTAATCTTTGCTCTCTCGTCAGGTAGCAGATGAGAAACAAACTTCATCTTATCCGAGAACTTTGATATCAGATCCTCCACGGGTTTATCGCCTTTTTGAAGAGCTCTAAACTCGTCCTCAATCTTTTGCATATCATAATCTGAGCAGTATTTCTTTCTGAGCTTTTTCAAGAAATCCTCCCAGGTTAAAGCATCCAGAACCTCTGGCGGCGTAACACTCACAACCGTATCCCACCAGGTAAGTGCATGATCTCGTAAAATTTGTTTAGCAAAAGTAACTTTCTTTTTCTCTTCGCACTCACTGGACTCGAAAGCGTTTCGCATGTTCCGAATCCAAGTTTCTACAACCGAAGGATCATTTACACCAGTGAAAACAGGAGGCTTACAACTCATGAAATTCTTATAACCAGTAGACTTAGAAACTTCTTGAGAAATTCGTAGCGACTCTCGATCGTTCGCTTGCTTCAGTTGAGTTTCTAGCTGATGAATGTAGGCATCCCTGTCTTCATTATCGGAGGAACTAGCCATCTGATTCAACTTCTATACCAGAATAAGAATACTAGCTATAACTCAAGTAATTTAACAGTTATCACATACCAGTACTATTTTAACATATAACAAATCACATATATCACTCATCACACCCCAATACCACCCAGGGAACACTTAATAATGGTCGGGCCTGGGTTTGAGATTGAATACTCCTCAAAGTACCCAATTCCCTCAAACAAAGGCTCTGATACAAACTTGTAACGCGCCGGGTTTTCTGAAGCTTAATTAATAAAATATAATTAAGACACCAACTGTTTAAACAAAAGCTGTCGTTTAACAAACACAGCGGAAGCTAAAAGTTACTTATTTACATCATAATTTTAACAAAAGAACCCGACAAGGTTACCAAATATCTGCCGACCATTAGAACCAGTAACAGAGTTACAAAAGCAACAACCAAAAGTGTCCCCAAAAATTTCCAACTCGGCAGTATAAACCATAACATAGCACCCATCCTCACCATCAACTATTTACCTGCAATTTAGGGGAGTACATGGAGGGGTTAGCTATAAATGGCTAGTGAGCAATGATTAAACATAGTATCATAACAAGAATCTCATAGCATGCAAGGCATAGCACAGGTTATCAAACAAGTCTACCCTAACAGCTAGCGATGTTCCGGTATAGCCAGGAGGAGTCACATCTTGCAGGGTTATAAGTCCTGCTCAATGAACCAAACTGGGGGAACTGGGAATACAGATATCATATCGCGCCAGTGGGGGAGCGGGTAGCAGTCCACCATTGCATTAACGAGTGGGGATGTCAATGAGAGCCTCTAACGAGCGGGGATGTCGGTGAGAGCCCCTAGTTGAGGTACGGAGGTTTTTCAAGAACCCGATTCGCGATCAACGAATCACCATACCCTAAACAGCAAACATGTGCCGGCACTAACACGTATCGGCCTACAAAAGCCGCATCATAACGAGATTGGCCTACAAAATCCACATCATAACGAGATTGGCCTACAAAAGCCATATCATATTAAGGTTGGCCTACAAAAGTCCATATCATAGAAAAGTTGGCCTACAAAAGCCCATAGTATAACAAAGCATATCATAATTGACCTACAGAAGCCATATCATAACAAATATCTAACACATGTTTATCATGGTTGTATAACAAATCATACCGTATCAATTGGATACACATATTCAATAACTTACCTTAAGCGTGATATAACATTCTTATTGTGATGCCTAAGGTTAACCGGTACTCACCTGAAAGGCTACAGCAAGCAAATGTAGTGTTCGGTGTCCTCTAGTTCTTCAGGAGCGCCTAACACATCATTTACAAGCTTTTTAACATCTTACAATTAACACATATGGTTTTACACACAAAATATACAATTTACCAATCTGTAACACTGCTTGCAATCACAAGCAATACCCTTGCGTTCGCAAGGGCTCTATAAAACACCCCTTGCGATCGCAAGCATATACCTTGTGGTCGTAAGGACCCTTTTCCATTAAAAAGACGCTTCCGATCGCAAAGGAAGTCCCTTTTGGTCGCAAGCATGGTCCTTTGGTTGGTTACGATTGCAAGTTATGTACCTACGATCGCAAACCTCATTTCCTTCGCTCGTAAGCGGTATTTCATCAAAACAACCCTTTTGCGGTTGCATGCCAATTGCATGCGGTCGCATGGACTGCATGCGATCGCATGGACCTTCCATGCGGTCGCATCGCTCCTTGAACAGCTTGTGGTCGCATGGATCTTCCATGCGGTCGCATGTACCTGCCATGCGGTTGCATGGACCTCTGTTACAGCAGGGTTCATCCCTGTTCGTGAAATAGCCATGTAATTTCAATTTTAATCACCAAAACTCGACTAGAATTCAGATTTAAATGTTTCTACATGTTATTTATGATCAATACAACCTTCAAAACATAAACCTAACTCAAAACAAGCATTACAACCCATTTTGAACCATCAAAAGGGACCATTTCTTGTTCAAGACTCAAGAACAATATTTCAATCCAAATCACTTACAAATTGATGAGAAGTACTAGCTGTAGATGATACTCTAGCAAAGAAATCAGTAGACAACTCAAGATCAAAGCTCCCTTCTTGATTTTCTTCTTTGAAATTGAAAGAGTGTAAGGTGTGTGTGTGTGTAAACGAGAGTTAGTGTGTGTATTGTGTGTGTTTTGATACTCTCCAGGGGATAAGAATGTGATAACCGACCTTGATGGTTTTTAATTAATAAACGCGGTTTTTTGTTCCCCTTTTTAACTTACAACTTATCCCTTGTTTACCCATTTCAACTAACGAGGATATTTTTAGAACCATTACCTCAAACCGGTTACTAACTTACGAATTTTATCTATTATCATAATTATTTTACATATCACCTTTTTATCACTTATAATTAACAAATAACACATTTAGCAACAAAATACATTGATTAAAATCAATGTACAAGTATATAAGCATATAGTACAACACGGTACAACTAGGCCCTATTTTGGGATGTTACAGTAATGAATTAATGTGTGGACAATGACATTAAAGGAGGAGGAATTGGACGACTGAGATTGAGTCTCTCATTCTCATTTAATTTCTAATTTTTATTTGAACCTCTCTACATATGGGAAGATTCATTTGAGAACCGATTTTGTACCGCGAGAACCAATCTTAGCCATTGATTTGATAAGTGGAATTCATAGATATAGAGCGTGGGAGAATCAATTGTGCTAGGGTGCATGTGATGAATTCATGAGTGAGTAATGACATTGAAGGAGGGTATGGGACGGCTCAAATTGGTTCTCGCAATTCTCGCAATAAATATAGTTCTTAAATGAACTTCTTCCTATATATATGTTTCAACAAAGTTAAAGAAAGGATGTGAGTTTCTAAAAGTTATTTTATTTGAGTTGAACTTAACACACTTTTATTTTTATTTTTTAATATCTAATTTTTAAAATATATTTGTAGACGTGCATACGTTTCTAATAAGCTTCTTGGTTTTTTTAAAGAAAAACGTATGTGACGTCTGTGTTACCGCAGACATTTCCAATAAACATGTTTTTTTTTTAGACATAAGATCTTATTTTTGCTTATTCTGAGAAGTTAAAGCCTACATTTTTATTTGCAGATCTTCTTAGACTTGAGACATTTTAAACCAAATCTTCTTGTTAAGACATGTAAGAAGATATAGACATTGATGTCTTTGAAACAAGCATCACTTACATCACATTATCAATGTTTATTACAATGTATAACCTTTCCATCAGACTAACTATATGCTCATTCAAAGATAACATACATGTAAACGGACATCAACTGACAAAAATTATTAGTCCTCTTCGTTTTCTATGGGTAAGATACTAGTATATATATAATAAAATGAAATTCAAATGTTTGATAATAACAAAATACCAAAGAAAGAGTCTGCTGATTGAAGGAGTAAATGAAACAGAAATAGTCTGTTGTTTGAAGGAGTAAATGAAGCATTTGTTTTTAACATCTCTCAAACATTTATTTATTTCTACAATAAAAATATAAGGGTTAATAGTTCCTTTATTTATTTATTTATTTATTTATGTTATTCAAACAAACACACACAAAAAATTTGGTGTTTACGTCTGTTTATGTATGTGTATATATTACCACTCAAAGTGAGGCAATTTCTACAATGTGATTTATCTTGACAATATATAGGGATCATATTTTAATATTTCTTTTTCAATGTGTTAGCTAAAATTATCCTAATAATTAAACTTATGTTTGGTTAAATGGAAGAAGTTTTAGTTTCTTGTAATGTTATCAACTCCTAATACAATTGACATAGAGAGAGCATTAGAGGGTGATAAAATCACATCTAAGTTATGAGCGGATCCTGATGACAATACTTAATATTTTTCATTGTTGAAAAATATAAGCATATAAAAGCTCATTCCACACATCAGGCACACCTGGAAGACACCAATGTATACAATCTGCATAACTACTTGGATTTGCGATTTCTTCTTCACTTAGTGCATCCCATTGCTTCCTATAAATTGAAGGATGCCCTTCTTTTCTATATTCTGAAAGTTGAGTTATATTGATGGTGTCAACTTTCAAACCTCTTGTTTTTAGTTGATCGATTGAGTTTTCGACTATTCTCATCATTTTAGGATCCGTTCCTTTACCGGTATATCCCTCTTTTGTGATCAAATCTGTCTCGCTATAACAGTTTTGGCCACTAGATGCACCCCATTCCTCAGCCCTACAATTGCGAATAGATAAAGACTTAGCAATGCTCTTGAAATGTTCATTAATGAAATATTAATATGATCAACAATATAAAATATACCCTACCATCTAAAAGTTATATGATTTTTACTTTATTAACAACATATTATTTGGGGTACATATTTCGACAACCAAATGCATGAGATGGGACTCGTGAGGTTGAGGTTAAGGTTATGAGAAATGATTATGTACTATTTTTAAGACTTAAATCGTTTATGCAGCAACACTTTAAATGACTAAGCATTAAAAAACAAGAACACACTTCATTAAAATAACTAGAATACAATTTATTAAAAGTGTTTATAAATATATAGTCTAAGTTCAGTATAGTTAACAATGCAAATCATTTAATCATAAATAATTAATAACTACCTACATGAAGCTTGAAAGGACCTAAAGGAGATTAATTTAGACTTTTCTTATTTAATAAAATTTGGAAATTATATAGTTAGTCCTTCATGTTTATTATAATTTCATATGTGTGGCCCTTTATGTTTAGAAGTTTTGTTGACTGTCCTTTAAAGTTTATTTTGTTGCATTATTGGTCATTTTGTTAACATTCTATTTAATTGTTTCATTACTAGTTGTTAGCTAACCCGCGTTTCGCGTCTGAAATTAATCACTTTTTGATCGAGTTTGATAAGATTATTCATTTATTATTTTATACTAAAAAACCAAAAAAAATAATTTTAAACCACTTACGCAAAAATGGTAAATTGAATTTAGATTTAAAACTTAAAACAATTGAATCGTCTTAATTTTTTAAAACTAATTTAGCGTTTATGTATTTTGATAGGTAAAATATCTAAACTATGAGAGTATATTTCACTACTAACAAATGTGACTTGTATTCTATCTAATGACAAGTACTCGTATAATAAAATAAATACATAAACTTAACATAAAAAAATAAAATTCACTCCCTAAGGCCATATTATATCCAATATCCAAGATCCTCATTTTATTTGGAAACTTACACGATTTTAACTCAAAAACTTATGTGTATAATTGGATAATTGAACAATGAAAGTTGACAAAGTTAAATGTAGATCTATATGATGGAGAAGAATGTTTCCGAGATCAAAATGTGTCATATGTGTTTTTGTTGTACAAATTTATGTATTTTATTGGTAAAATTCATGTGTTACCTTATATTAACTTAACTAATAACTATGTAACTTTTTCTATGTTTGTTGATGTGTAACATTTCATAGTCTAAAAATTTACAAATAATATAAAAAAGTCTTATAAAAAAAGTAAATTACAAAACAATTTTTTATCTTGTTATAAAAAAATAAATAAAATAAAATGATGGGAGTTTGAGTATAAAATGATGCGAGCTTGAGTATAAAATAAAAGATAATATTGATATAATTTAATTAGCTCGTTGAATAAGTAAATATTAGAAAAGTAAAAAAAACAAAAAAGTTAACCAACCCATCTCCATTCCCTTTTCAAAATTTTACTGGAAGTTTAAATATATACCCATGTTTTTTTTCTAATATAGAAGGCGACAAAAAAAATTTCTTGAAATTGTATGTTATAGTAATTGATCAAATGGTCATATGAAATTTAGATGATGTTAAAATGGTCCTTTCGTCACCATATTTTCTACCAATTCTTCTAGCGTTGCAGTACACACGACCTCGATTATCTCAAAAAACATACCTAACCTAATGCAAGGCCACATCCCACATATTCAAACATGATCATCTATTTATCTCAAATATTCTCTATCATGCTAACTAACCAACAATGTAAAAGTATAAGTTACATAAGTGGACTCGCTTTTCAAATCATCTATAACCAATTGTACACAAAAGTACAACCATTAGGTCATCCATTATACCCACCAAGGAGCGGGTAGTAGGAGGTCATGTGATGTACATGCACTTATTTCAAGAGGTCTACGAAGATAAAGTGAGAACATTAAAAGAGTGTTGGTTAGAAAGATGTGACAAGAAAATCGACCCCTCTCAACCCACTGAAATATAAGATTTTTTATTTCATGAACTTGATTTCTCTCTCCTCTCTCTCACCACTTTCTCTCTTAATTTCTTTCTCTCTCTTCTCATATTTAATTACAAAAAGTGAGAAATATGTAAGGGGCAATAAATATTGGTATAACGTAGTTATAAAGATGTAACGAAAGATAGAAGAGGGTGATGTGATGATGACATGGCAACTGGCAAGAAAGACGGAAGGAGGAAAATGTGAGTATAACACATGGTCTTATAAGTAGAATATGAGTTTCATGTTGAATACTTAGGAATAGTAACTTGTGGAGGATAGAATTTGATGAACATGATGAGATTCATCCGCCATTATCTCTTCCACCCATCCTTACACAAAACTCATATATCCCTTCTTTACCTCTCTCTAGAATTAGGGCTTCCTCTCTCTAGCGTCGTTATGGAAGGCGGTGAAGCTCAAATTGACCAAGTCTGTTGGATCTTCTTACTCATATCTTTGTTCTGTTGTTTGAAGGATCTGGATTGATATGTTTATAAATTGTGATATTCCAATTTTACTATCGTATTTTTACTAATTTATTATTGAAATTTTCATTGTTTTTGGTTTGTTAGTTTGTGTGTTTAATTACTATCTTGTATGTAAATTGTGGAGGACGAGTAATGTTTGTAGAAGATGGAAAAGAGGTGCGAAGGAATCAATAACAAGAAGAAAGTGAGAGATAGATAGAGAAATTGAATTTGCATGTTAAAAAATGGATGATAATTCTACTTCTTGACTTGTTCGTTATGCTTGCGGTCTTAAGGAGATTGACATGCACCAAGAGATGGCATAAAAACACAAGAGATAGATGAAAACATAATGAAATACTTGAAAAATAGTAGTGAGTCAGAGATAGATAATATATAAATAGTAAGCAACTAAACACAAATTAAATAGATGAAAATCGAATCAAAATATGAACTGGACACGATGAAGAATAGTACCAACGACTATTCAAAAGTCAAATATTAAAATTTTTAATAGAATCTTTTCGATAAAACTAAGTACATAAACTTATAAGTCTATTGAACCTCTCCACTTGTCTCATATTAAGGTTTTGAGGTATCAGTTTTGATTTCGATTCAATAGTATATAAAATCTTCGGTAATATTTTGTCACATAACATCAATAGGAGCAGCCACCTCTTTGATTCTTTGAACATTAAAAGAAGATTTAACCATCCTTAAGCGATTATCAGAAGACTCTATAATTGTTCAAAGTCTCGAGGTCGCTGTTGAGGATTGATCGATGCCGGTTTGTGAAATAAGAGGACAACATATGTATATACTTGGATACATATGTATATATCATGTGTGCCTTTTAATACAAGTGCAGAGAAATTGCTAAAAGTGTAAAAGAGGAGGATCATTGCCTCATTGGTTTGCAAGTACTTGTGAAAAAATAGTGATGAAAGGACCGCTTTATGCACATGTGAATTGCACATGAAAGTGAGTAACAGATCATTTAGATGGAACATTAACTAAGGGCTTAGTGATGCAACAATATAATGTTTAAATTCCTAATTTGAAACTTCAAAGAAAATATATGAAATTAGGGTGAAGATAAAAATAGTGACAGAGTTTTGTTTTTATTGTTAACCTTAATCAAGGCATTCAATCCTAAACCGTGAGGCACCGATCGAAGAAGGTGCTAGATGGACATAATAAAACTATTGTTCTACAAAACTAGAAATTAGAAATATCATAGATAGTACGAAAAATCACTAGAATAATCTCTATCCTTAAAGACATTCATGATTAAACCCTAAGGCCATCCGTTGCACATCTAAATGGGTTTCTAAACCTAGCTTCAACATTAGAGTTGCATCAACTTCACTCTTCTCTTCCCTTTCATAACTCAAAAGTTAGTCACATCTTTTATTTTACAATATTATATTAACTATGAGAGAGAAAGAGAGACGGGGAAGAGAAGAGAGATAGAATGACATGGAAGAAGGAGAAAGAAGAGATAGATAAAGAAAGTGTGATTGGTGGGGTACATAGTGGAGAAGTAGAGGAGAGCTTGGGTTATTAATATATTCTTTGAAGGGGAGAGTGTGTATTAGTCCGCAAATTGTAGTCCGCAAATTGTAACTTTTACGTTGGTGTACTTTTTGTAATTTTTTTCTTATAGTATCTTGTTAGAAGTTATTAATATATTTTGGGTTCTAGGTGCAAGTGATGGTTATGTCGATACTCTAGCCTAGTTTTCCTCTTTTGTTGAAAAAAAAATAAAAAAAAATAATAGTAATAAAAAAAAAAACAATCCCGATGACTTTGAGTTGCTACATATGTTTTTATGCGAGGCTTTTGAAAGCATATGTAGTATACCGAGCTTTACGCTCTTCTAATTTTATATATAGTTATCAATAATACACTAATTATGTTCCAGCTAATCAACTAACATCATGGGAATTCATGGGTATCATACCCCATCATTATTGGCAACAATATACTTACAATATTTATTAATGTATTATATATATATCATATATTATATATAGTTGCTATATTTAACTTCTTTTTCAAGTCTGTTTACCAATACATTTATCTATTGAGTCAGTATACCTTATACATATATGTTTATCAAATTTTTATTATTGATTCTTTTCTGATCATCTAGAATCCAACATCTTTGATTGTTTTCACCGTTTGCTTCTACAAGGTGGCTCTACTTAAACCCCATTGACTTCTAAGTTATCTATTAATTAAAGTCTAATTTTACTTTTTTATATGATATATGTGAATATATATATAACATGTATTAAAAACAATAATTGATTAATGTAATATGTCTTAAGTAGTACCTTTCGTGAGTAGGTGACATGCTCATGAAGAACAACTGAGTCTTGGTTCGATCAACATGAAACTCTAACCAATCGGACCATGTTTTGAGGGCCAGTTCGTAGCTACGAAGCATACCCACTTCTTTATATATCCCATCTCCATCTTCAAACGAACCCCACCTAATTATCATTAAACTTAACATAATTCTTTCATCTTATACACGCTACATGTTAATTAATTGTAATTAATGGACAACTTAATAACTTAATGATGTTTCTCCAACCATAAAAAGACTTTTACGAACAACTATTTAATAAAAATGAAGTATATTCTAGATTGAATATGGACTTACAAGACTTTGATATGAGGCTGTCTCCACCAAAGGTAGGAATTGAAGACTAGTATATCAGCATCTGTCCAAACCCGAGCATGCTTTTCGATCGCCTGTGAGCGCACGATTCTTTCAGGTAACCTGTGGTTCACTGGGTCATCAGAGTTCGACTCAACTAACAATGGTTCCCAATAGAATTCAATTGATGCATTGTACCCCTTCATTTCATCAAAATTCACACAAAAATATATGTTAGTTTAGTTTAACAGAACATATTAAAGCTGGAGTTCTTTCTGAAGCAGTCTATATATGTACATAACAAGCAGAAGAGGTATGATTCCATACAATCTTACTTCCACCATATCTCGCTCTTGTGGGATTAATAAGTACTGTTGTTGTGGTACGTGTTGGTGGTGTTACATTTAACGACGTAGTAATTTTGATCTCGGTGTGGTGTTTAAGTCCCGAACATTGCACTCTTGAGTTTATCTTTTAGAGTATATTAAAATTAGTGTTGAGTTTTGGTTTAAGTTTACTTACAGGAGCTTTGAAGGCGATTAGGTTGGAACCATTGTAGTTCATGAATTTCTTGTTTGGGTCATGAATGGATGAATCTAAAAGGCAAACCATTGAAACCCATTGACCTCTATTTAAAGAATCACCTATAAACACCATTCTCTTGTTCCTTAGCCTCTCTAATAATCTTGTTCCATTGAACCTAACATAAAAATATCAAAAATTAGCAAATAAGAAAGGAAAAGAAAAGACAAATGGTCCTGAAGACAAATGTGTGTATGAGAGAGAGAGAGAGAGAGAGACCTTGGGAGGTCACATTGATGAGGTTGCCACCTCCAATGTTGATAACTCAAATCCTTTCTTCCAAACTTATTGCATGCCAATTGATCTGACATGAACTTGCAATCTTTCTCTTTGTAAAGAGGGTAAGACATGTTATCAAAAACCCATTTTCCAGAAAACAAATTGCATTCTGCCTGTGAATCGCCCGAAAACATATCATCTACTGTTGCCGGAAGATTCATGTTAAAGGTGACATATTCTCTCGTTATATAAACTGCTGCCACAAAAAACACAGCGAAAAGAAGTGAAACAAAAAACTTAACTATACTAAATTTTACTGATGATCCCCATGTTATGGGAACCGAATGTTGGTTGTTTCTTGCCACCATTGATCGAGGTAGACTTTGAGATCCTTTGAAAAAATGTTGTTTCTGGATGCAATTTCTAGCTTATAAGTTGGGTTTTGTCCCATATTTAAGTTTCTAATAGTTGGTGGCAATGATGCATTTTTATGGAATAAATAAATGCGAGCTTTTGATTGATGGGTTTGGAGTAGTGGCCAAGTTGGAAATGGATTGGATTTGAAGTTCTCGTTGTCAAAGTAATGATAATCACTTTTCATTCTAAAAAAAATATTATGTTGGTAAGGTTGTGAAAGAGTTCTACTCCATATATTATGGTTATATATATATATATATATATATATATATATATATATATATATATATATATATATATATATATATATATAAATTAGGTTCAAGTAAAAAAAAGTTAAGGTATAAAATGTAAAGTGAAATATGAGAAAGACATGTGTACAAGGGCACTTTTGGAACTTAAAAACAATATATATCTCTCTCTCCTAATCTTAAACTACCCAAGTATCTGAGACCCTAGCCCACGTTCTTCTGTATCGCCGCCCTAAAAAACCCTCCCTGCTTCCCGTCGATCATCGCCGCCCTAAAAAACCCTCCCTGCTTCCCATCGACCGCTCTACTCTCTGTAGTCCTCATCGCCTCCGATTTGCTTCTCCGCTGCATCCCTCGTCTCCTAACGCAAACCCTAACCCCATGCTACCCCTTCGCCGCTGCATCCCCTCGTCTCCATCCAATCCATGGTTTTGGCGATCGTCATCGTCAGTGCACAATCTATGGCTCGTTGATGAAACACACCGCCACCGTGCATCAGGTATAAAACACTACCGCCATCGTGCATCGCAACGTTGTAATCTGAATCAAAGGTTGTCTTTTGTGCATCTGTTTCTTTTGTCAGTTTCGATGAAAAATCCATGGATGCTCGTTGGTGCACTATCCATGGCTGGCGCTCTGTTTCTGTGAATCGAAGGTTGTCTTATGTACATCTGTTTCTTCGCCACCGTCTATGCATATGGCTGACGGGAACCGAGTTTGGCCGCCAGCGACTTTGATTAGGCAGACGATGGTTCTAGGGTTTCACGTGACGGCGGTTTTAATCTTTTATTATTTGATTGATTTGTCAATTTTACCCTTTTTCTTTTTTTTATAATTGCAAAATTAAAAGGTTTTATTGACTTTTTTTGTTGACTTGGGGAGATATCCTATGGTTGAGATCTCTCATTACATTTAGTACCATAACATTTTTTGTAGTGTTTCCTTACCATATATATATATATATATATATATATATATATATATATATATATATATATATATATATATATATATATATATATATACTAGCGGCGTACCTGTGCAATGCTGCAATGGTAATAATTTCTGTTTTGCAATATATCGTTTTCTTGAAGTGTAATAATATGTTATCCGTGTGATTCAATGTCATAAAAAAGTTTTCAGCAATATGTCTATTTTTCAAATTTTCTTATATTTGTATCAACAATTTTATTAATTTTAATAATAAGTTGTGAAATATATTAAGATAAGAAAAAAGATTTATATTTATAAAATAAGGAGAGAAAAGATAATAAGATTTTGAAAATTATGCTAATGTGTGTGGATGATTGTGTCTGTGTGATAGAGTGTGTTAGTGAAAGAATATATTTTAAATAAATAAAAAGTTAAAGTAAATTAGGAGAGTTAAATAATTAAAAATATTGAGTGGATGAGATTATTTATATAAAAAGAATAGTGCAGATTAAAGTAGTCTTATAATAATTTGAAGGTTGTACATTATGCATAGCTATTTGAACTACTTAAATTTAAGTAGTCTTGATAATTTGAGGAGAGAGAAACATAAATACATTATATAGTAGTAAAGATAAAGATATATATATATATATAGAGAGAGAGAGAGAGAGAGAGAGAGAGAAAGAGAAAAGTTCATGCGAGAACCATTCTTAGTACGAGAACCGATCTGAGCCGTTCAATTCCTTCTCCTTCAATGTCATTGCCCACCCATGAATTCCTCACATGCATCCTGCCACACTTTATCCCTCCACGCTCTCCATCTGTAATTAACTTATCATATCCAAGGAACGGCTAAGATTGGTTTTCGCAATTCTCGCCCTAACAACGTTTCTCGAATGAACACTCCCCATATATATATATATATATATATATATATATATATATATATATATATATATATATATAACCTAAATAATCAATCTGGACCATTGGATCATCAAAATCAATAGATGAGATTTAAAATGGCATAATTGTAATTATCATGTATTAATTAATATGTAAGGGCAAACATGAAAAATCCCCGCCCCCCCCCCCCCCCCTTCAACAAACCCACGTTTTAAAAAAAAAATACCCACAAAACTTTAAATTGTCATAACTTTTTAAGTTTTATGAAATTAAACAAAAAAATTATAACAATCTTTTAGTTTTTTAGTTCTCTTTCAATCAAGACCACTCTTCCCATATTTTTATAATTTTTTTTGTAAAAATGCAAATTTTGTTTGCATTTTGTGGTGCATTTTCATTGAATCATTTTCGGTTTGCATTTTGCATTTTCATATTTTGCATTTTCGAAAGCATCTCCATGACCTGCATGTTCATATTTTGTATTTTTCGATTTTTTGCATTTTGCATTTTAGAATAAAACCCAGCTCACAATGCAAAACTTTGCATTTTAAAAAAAAAGTTTCAGAAATATATCAAGCCTGGTCTTGTTTAAAAGATGACGAAAAACTGAATCTAACGATATACTTTTTTTGCTAAAATTCTTAAAAACGAATGAGTTATGATTATTTAAAGATTGAGGGGTTTTTTTTTCAAAAAAGTTGCTCGAAGGGTTTTTATATTTTTTTAATTTTCCAGTTTTACCCCCAATCAACATGACACGTCTCATCACGTGGGTGCTTATTTAGGTTTTATGTTTAAGAGAGGTTCTATATTGAACACCCTAAAACCCTTCATTTTATAAAAAAATTAATTTTAACCGTTAATTCTTTTAATTCTACAACTTTAATTTTGACTTTTTAAAGTCAAACTAATGTGAAGTTGTAACACCCCAAAAACTTGTGAGTATTTTATACAAATAAGAGTCTTATTAATTTATAGATTTAACTATGCATGAGATTACACTGTTTAATAGAGGATGACTATATTTTCATATACAATTTTATATATTTATATATGAATATATTATACATAAGTGAATATAGAGATTTAAAGTGATAAAAGTTGACCTCATAGGTCAAACTATCAAATATAAAAGAAAATGGGACAAACCGTAAAGTATTTAAAATAGCTAGTATGTTAATATATAAGGGGTAGGGGTGTTCAAAAAAAGCGCAAAACCGAGAAACCGACCTGCCCCGCATGAACCAAAACCGAAAAAACCGATACCCGAAAAACCCGTAACCCAAAAAACCCGAAAACCGAAATTCCTCAAACTTACTTTTTGTAGCCCCCACCGTCTCTCCCAATTCTTTTTTTTGAGTTTCCAAATCGAGACTTTGCAAGCTAGCAACAATCGAGAGTTCAACATGGAGACACTAAATCGAGCAACACTGTCAACTTCAATCCTATCGGGTTTTTTCTCTACAAGGCTCTCATCAAAAGAGTGATTTATTCATTATTATTGACGTGTTTCTACCATTTTTTATTGTTTTATTATGAATCTAAACATGTTGAAAAAAGAAAAAACTTAAAACAACATAAATTTAGGGTACCCGTGACCCGAACTGTGGATACCCGCCTCCCATAGGGTACACACACAACGGGTACCCGCTGTTTGCGGGGCGGTTACGGTTCTTAAAATTAACTACCCGCCCCGCAGTGGCGGTTTACGAAAAATCTACTACTCGCCCCGCCCCGTGAACACCCCTAATAAGGGGTATTAATACCCACACATCTAAACACACTCTATGAATGTTCTCCCACCTCAAACCATTGATTAGTTGCTGGAAATTAGTGTGTCTATGTGTAACACTATACTTTTTAAACATATAATTTACTGCACGCGGAAGCTAATTACATATAATTATCTTAATTACATAATAGATACAAGAAGATTTAACTTGTTTGATGTACAAAGACTTTTACAGTGTTAATACAAAAACAGACTCTAACAAAAACTTTAACATCAGAGTATTGTTCCGTCCATATTCCCAGCCCAAAAGCATCAAGCTTACCAAAGAGAATCTGCAAAACAATCTAGTGGGGAGTTAGCACAAAGCTAAGTGAGGAAACAAATATCTAAACATACACAAGACAAATATGCCCAAACCCAAATAGCTTATGAATCCCAGGAGAACCGGCGGTGTTGCAAGCACCTACAACCAAGGTCGGCCAAAACCAAGGTTTACCGATAGCCTTGCTAATATGGACAACAGTATCAGCCCCCTTGAGTACCACAAATGTAGATCAAGATCAGATACTGTAAATCCCCCAGCAACAGGCCCAGCATCATACTGATCTCCAAATTAACATGTATATACAATCCAAACAAGAGCATTCCAAATAGGATATCATATCCTGTATATCTGAAGATATAAATCCACTCACCAAAGTCATCAAAACCTTGGCACACACAGGTGACTAAATTCACTGAGTCTTCTCAGTTCATGAGATTGAAGTAACCCAAGTCAGTATTCAATTCATAATACTGGTCCAATAATAAATATCATATTTATTCATGTTCTCATGTATATACACTTATACATATATATTCATCATACATAAACCCCAAACAGATATACAATTCATGTTTATCTTCAAATCATCAATTCCGACTAAGTTTAAATCCGATTAAAGTCGGATTCCGAGTAGATGACCAATTACGATAGAATCATAATCCAAATCCGAGCAAAGGCACAATCCGAGTAAAAGTCCAATTCCGAGTAAATAGGATTCCGAGTAAAGGTACAATTCCGAGTAAATAGGATTCAGAGTAAAGTATTAAGGCATTCCACAGAGTTTTAGTCGGATTCCGACCCAAATCAATTCCGAGTAAATACTAAGGTAGTCCTTATATAATCAGTCGGATTCCGACCCAATTCAATTCTGAGTACAAGAGTTAAGAAAAATCTACTAAGTGTTTAGTCGGATTTCATCAATTCCGACCAATTCTGTCGGAATTCACCAATTCCGACTCAATCAAACCCCAATTCAGACTAATTCAAGTGTTCATCCCCATTTTTTATTTCTAACTAAATTCACTACTGATTTTAAGCATGCAAGTTATATATGTTTCCAGGAATCATTCTAAACATATAAATAACAAGTATAGATCATAAATTCTAACATGCATTCATCCTAATTCATCAAATCATATCTCAAGCTTCAATCGGAATTCATATATATATATATATATATATATATATATACAAAACCGAATACAAACAATAATTAACAATCACATTTCAGTAATCTAACCTTATGATGTTATGATTCTCAGTTATCAATTTAAGCATGCAAGATTAAAAGATCCAATTGTTGAATGTTCTTCTTTCTTTCTTCTTCTTCTTGGCCGAAATACACACACAAGAACACACACTCACACTTAGTTCAACTTTGCAAGTAATGTGGTATGGAGAAGGAGTGGGTGGTTATACCCCCTAACCGGCCACACCCCTCCCCACGAACTCAATATAAAATATTATTATTATTTACCTAAAATAATAAAGCAAAATAATATCACCAAATATCAATTAACACATATCTACAAATAATTCACATAAACAATTTAAATATCCAGATTAATTATTTAATTACCTTAATTAATTTAGGCCGGATAAGTGGGTATTACAAATCTTCCCACCTTAAGAAGATTCCGTCCTCGGAATCTCATCGCTCTCAAACAAGGAAGGATACCGGCTTCTCATATCTGCTTCAGTCTCCCAAGTCAAGTATGAACCTAAACTATGCTTCCACTTGACCAAAACCATAGGTATCTGTTTCTTTCTCAATTTTGTGACTTTATGATCCAACAATTCAATTGGTTCCTCAATTAGTTTCTGATTCAAATCCACACGAAGATCCTGAATCGGAAGAACCTGCGTCTGGTCCTCTATATTACACTTGCGCAAATAACATACATTGAAGGTATCATGAATACCTGCTAATTCATCAGGAAGATCCAAAGCAACTGCCTGATCGTTAACCACTCGTCTGATTTTGAAAGGACCAATGTCACGGGGAGCCAACTTCCCTCGTTTCCCAAAACGAATCACACCATTCCATGGAGAGACTTTTAAATAAACCATTCCCCCCTCGACAAACGATACTGGTCGACGTCGCGAATCAGCATACATTTTCTGTCGATCCCTTGCAGCCTTTAATTTCTCACGAGCAATAGCTACCATATCAGCTGTCATATGCACAATATCAGGCCCTGCAAACTGGTTTTCCCCAGCTTCTAACCAACAAGTCGGAGTTCTACAAGGACGACCATATAACATCTCATACGGTGGCATGCCGATACTACTGTGATACGAATTGTTGTAAGAAAATTCAACCAAAGGCAGATGTGAATCCCATGATCCTTCAAACTCTAACACGCAAGCCCGAAGCATATCTTCCAAAGTCTGAATGGTTCTTTCTGACTGACCATCTGTCTGTGGATGATAGGCCATACTCAAATTTACCCTGGATCCTAATTCCTGTTGCAGTCTGTTCCAGAAGTTAGATACAAACCTCGAATCTCTATCCGAAACAATGGACAATGGAACTCCATGTCTAGATACTATCTCATCAATGTACAATTGAGACAGTTTACTTAAAGGTGCATTTTCAACAGTAGCAAGAAAGTGTGCACTCTTGGTCAACCTATCGACTATAACCCAAATCATATCATGACCTTTCTGCGTTCGTGGAAGTTTAGTTACAAAATCCATCGTAATGTGATCCCACTTCCACTCAGGTATATCCAATTGTTTCAATGATCCGTACGGTTTCTGATGTTCAGCTTTAACTTGCGCACAAATGTGACACGTCCCAACTAATTTCGCAATGTCTGTTTTCATTGTCGGCCACCAATACCGAGTCTTTAAATCAAGGTACATCTTTGTACTACCCGGATGTATCGACAATCTAGATTTATGAGCCTCATTTAGAATTAATTCCCTCAAGTTACCAAACTTTGGTACCCAAACACGTGCATGATAAACCCTCAAACCACGCGAGTCAAAAGTTAACTCATGTTGTCATTTAACCATTTATTCATCCTTCAGATTTTCATCTTTCAAAGCTTCAAACTGAGCAGCCAAAAGTTGATCCACTAAATCAGACTTGATTTTCAATCGCATAAATTTTACAGTATCCGAAGATCCCTTTCTGCTGAGTGCATCTGCAACTACATTGGCCTTTCCAGGATGATACTGAATATCACAATCATAATCTTTGATCAGTTCTAACCAACGACGCTGTCTCATATTCAGTTCTTTCTGTGTAAACACATACTGAAGACTTTTGTGATCAATGCAAATCGTGCACTTGGTTCCATACAGATAATGTCTCCACAGTTTCAAAGCAAATACCATAGTTTCTAACTCCAAATCATGAGTCGGGTTATTTCTTTCATTCGGTTTCAACTGTCTCGAAGCATACGCAATTACTTTACCTCTCTGCATCAAAACACAACCCAACCCGGCGTGAGAAGCATCACAGTATACAACAAAATCCTCTGAACCCTCAGGTAAAGAAAGAACAGGAGCCTGACACAACAACTGTTTCAACATCTGGAAAGCATCTTCCTGAGATGAACCCCACTGAAAAGAAACATCTTTTCGAGTCAACTTGGTCAACGGACCAGCCAACTTAGAGAAATATTTGATAAACCTACGATAATTACCTGCCAATCCAAGAAAACTCTTTATCTCAGTTGGTGTTTTCGGAGCACTCCAATTCATCACTGCCTCAATCTTGGATGGATCTACCTTGATACCTCCTTGACAAATCACATGCCCTGGAAATTGAACTTCTCGCAACCAAAATTCACATTTTGAAAATTTAGCATATAATTTGTTTTGTTTTAAAATCTCCAAAACCTGTCTTAAATGCTGATCATGCTCATCCTCTGTCTTCGAATACACCAGAATATCGTCGATGAACACAATAACAAACTTATCTAGAAAAGGTCTGCACACACGATTCATCAAATCCATAAATATGGCAGGAGCATTCATCAAACCAAATGGCATCACCAAGAACTCGTAATGACCATATCGGGTACGGAAAGCAGTCTTAGGTATATCCTCCTCTGCTACCCTGACCTGATGATAACCAGATCGTAGATCAATCTTTGAAAAGTAGGAAGCCCTTTGCAACTGATCAAACAGATTATCGATTCTGGGCAACGGGTATCTGTTCTTGATGGTTCTCTTGTTCAAATCTATGTAATCAATACACATACGGAGAGTTCCATCTTTCTTCTTCACAAACAGTACTGGTGCACCCCACGGCGAAGAACTCGGACGGATAAACCCCTTGTCTAACAATTCCTGGATCTGAGTCATCATCTCTCGGATCTCTGAAGGAGCTAAACGATAAGGAGTTTTCGCAATCGGTGTGGTACCCGGTACCAATTCTATCTTATACTCGACATCCCGTACAGGTGGTAACCCTGGCAGATCATCTGGAAATACCTCTGGATATTCGGAAACAACACGAACATCAGTAACAGGTCGCTTCTCTTTCTTCACATCAATGGTTTAAGCTAGAAAAGACGCACACCCTTTGGCTAGAGATTTTCTAGCCTTCATATACGAGATGATTGGAAAAGAAGATCGAGATCTATCCCCACGAGCCACGACATGCGACCCGTCAACCAAAGGAATAGTAATCAGTTTCTTATGGCACTGGATACTAGCTCTATTGAGACTTAACCAATCCATGCCTAGTACTAAGTCAAACCCTGGTATAGGCATCAGCAAACAGTCTACGGGCAAACTAGTACCATCAATGTCTATCGACACCCCAGTCACATAAGAAGTTACCGGAACCATCTTACCATCTGCTATCTCTACTTCTAAAGGAGTAGCAATCACAGAAGCAGGCAGTTTCAATTTATCACACAAGGATATAGATATAAAAGATCTATTTGCACCAGAGTCAAATAACACACAGGCAGGCACAGAGTTTACAATAAACATACCCGTGATCACATCACTGTCTTCAGCAGCCTCTGTAACAGTCATCTTGAAGGCTCTCCCTTCCGCAGAAGGTGCAACCTTTCTCTTCTGACCTGCAGAAGACGATCCCCCGACATTGGCTACCCCCTGCCCCGTCCCCTTTTGCCTCGGTTTTGTGCATGCTCCAGCTCTATGAACCTCTTCGTGACAATTCCAGCAAACATTTGTTTTAAACTGACAGACTGGTGGTTCGTGGCCAAATCCACCACAACGCAAACATCGTTTCGTCTGTGATGTGCACGGACCAGTATGACTAGCATAGCAGGGTTTACACCACGGCTTGTTCTGAATAAACCCTGAACCTTTTGATTTCTGATCACCCCGATTCTGGTTATTCTGCCACTTGCCCTTGTTCCCACTCTGATTTCCACCGGATTTGTGAGACGATCCTTTCTCCCGATTCATTCTTTCTCGAGCTTTCACGTCACCCTCAGCAGCTCGTGCAACAGTAAACGCCTGTACCAATGATGTTGCCATCCGAGTGTTACCCCGATACTCAGGCAACAGTGCTTGAACAAAATGATCTATCTACGATGGTTCATCGGGTACCCACTGCTTAGCGAACCTTAGCTTTGCGTTAAACTTTGCAATCAATTCATCCACCGACATCTTGTCATCCTGCGCTAGATCCATGAACTCCCGTTTCACCTTAGCCAAATCATAGGTATTACAGAATTGCTCACAGAACTTGGTTTGAAATTGATCCCAAGTAACAGAATTCACAACTTCCCTAGATAGATGAGCAGTCAAAGAATCCCACCAAGTTGCAGCTTGTCCCTTCAACCTCCGAGTTGCAAAAATAACCCTATCGGATTCCTCACAATTGCAGGCATCTAAAGCCTTCACCATCTCCCTTAACCAGCTCAAAGTATCAGTTGGATTTGAACTTCCAGAATACTCAGGTGGCTGGCAAGCCATGAAATCCTTAAACTGACTCTTAGGTTTAAATCCTCCTTGAGTAGGGTACCATGGAATGAAGAAGTTCTGCTGTTGTGGTTGGTGCTGTTGTTGACGTTGATAATACTGTGTCACAGGTGGCATTGACACAAACGGTAAGGTTCCAAATGGTGTAGACACTGTGTTAAATGGTGCAGCTGAGTAAACAGGAGGTGGTATAGATTGGGTATACACAGCGGACTCCCTAGGCATGTGAATAGTTTGGGTTTGCTGTAAGGACTGAGTTTGTTGTCGTTGTTGTTCCAGTTCCTGAACCCGATCCCTCAAAGATTGCAGAGTATCTTCCAATTGTAACACATAGTCTTATTGATCAGATTCATCGTTGTGGGAAGTACCGGCTCTGTTGTGCTGCTCATTGACTGCAGTGGAGGACTGGTTGTTTATTCTAGGGGACGCAGGGGTAGTTGTCTGGTTCACGTTGTCAGCCATTTTCTGTTCTATACACAACATCTCACCAGTTGTTAGATATAATCAGTTAGTATAAACACACTAACCACCCTCAAAGCTACTCTACTAATTACCCACCCTGGGAATACTGGACTGACCAGAGCCTCGGTTCGATTATTGCACAAATCATTCATGCAAATCCTCAAACCAGGGCTCTGATACCAATTTGTAACACTTTACTTTTTAAACATATAATTTACTGCACGCGAAAGCTAATTACTTATAATTATCTTAATTACATAATAGATACAAGAAGATTTAACTTGTTTGATGTACAAAGACTTTTACAGTGTTAATACAAAAACAGGCTCTAACAAAAACTTTGACATCAGAGTATTGGTCCGTCCATATTCCTAGCCCAAAAGCATCAAGCTCACCAAAGAGAATCTGCAAAACAATCTAGTGGGGAGTTAGCACAAAGCTAAGTGAGGGAACAAATATCTAAACATACACAAGGCAAATATGCCCAAACACAAATAGCTCATGAATTCCAGGAGAACCGGCGGTGTTGCAAGCACCTACAACCAAGGTCGGCCAAAACCAAGGTTTATCGATAGCCTTGCTAATATGGACAACAATATCAGCCCCCTTGAGTACCACAAATGTACATCAAGATCAGATACTGTAAATCCCCCAGCAACAGGCCCAGCATCATACTGATCTCCAAATTAACATGTATATACAATCCAAACAAGAGCATTCCAAATAGGATATCATATCCTATATATCCGAAGATATAAATCCACTCACCAAAGTCTTCAAAACCTTGGCACACACAGGTGACTAAATTCACTGAGTCTTCTCAGTTCCTGAGATTGAAGTAACCCAAGTCAGTATTCAATTCATAATACTGATCCAATAATAAATATCATATTTATTCATGTTCTCATGTATATACACTTATACATATATATTCATCATACATAAACCCCAAACAGATATACAATTCATGTTTATCTCAAAATCATCAATTCCGACTAAGTTTAAATCCGATTAAAGTAGGATTCCGAGTAGATGACCAATTACGATAGAATCATAATCCAAATCCGAGCAAAGGCACAATCCGAGTAAAAGTCCAATTCCGAGTAAATAGGATTCCGAGTAAAGGTACAATTCCGAGTAAATAGGATTCCGAGTAAAGTATTATGGCATTCCACATAGTTTTAGTCGGATACCGACCCAAATCAATTCCGAGTAAATACTAAGGCAGTCCTTATATATTCAGTCGGATTCCGACCCAATTCAATTCCAAGTACAAGAGTTAAGGAAAATCTACTAAGTGTTTAGTCGGATTTCATCAATTCCGACCAATTCTGTCGGAATTCACCAATTCCGACTCAATCAAACCCCAATTCAGACTAATTCAAGTGTTCATCCCCATTTTTTATTTCTAACTAAATTCACTACTGATTTTAAGCATGCAAGTTATATATGTTTCCAGGAATCATTCTAAACATATAAATAACATGTATAGATCATAAATTCTAACATGCATTCATCCTAATTCATCAAATCATATCTCAAGCTTCAATCGGAATTCATATATATATATATATATATATATACAAAACCGAATACAAACAATAATTAACAATCACATTTCAGTAATCTAACCTTATGATGTTATGATTCTCAGTTATCAATTTAAGCATGCAAGATTAAAAGATCCAATTGTTGAATGTTCTTCTTTCTTTCTTCTTCTTCTCGGCAGAAATACACACACAAGAACACACACTCACACTTAGTTCAACTTTGCAAGTAATGTGGTATGGAGAAGGAGTGGGTGGTTATACCCCCTAACCGGCCACACCCCTCCCCACCAACTCAATATAAAATATTATTATTATTTACCTAAAATAATAAAGAAAAATAATATCACCAAATATCAATTAACACATATCTACAAATAATTCACATAAACAATTTAAATATCCAGATTAATTATTTAATTACCTTAATTAATCTAGGCCGGATAAGAGGGTGTTACAGTATGTGCGTGAGAGAAATTTAAGCAAGATCAAGCAAGATTAAGCTCATATTCAACATCAAAATCAAGTTATTGAGAAAAAATAACAACATGTAGAGATCTGGAAGTTCACACACTAAGTGTGTGTTCTTGGTGTGAGAGAATCTAGAGAGAGAAAGTGTAAGAAACTAAAGATTAAGGAGAGATCTTGCCATGCATGTTGAAGATTATGGTCTAGAAGTTGATATGAATAGTTAATTCAACTTAAACAAGTGTAAATCTTCTAGATCAAAGGTTAGAAATCCTTAAACTCATATGTTCTTATTTTTCTAGAGAGATAAAGTTTGATTTAAGCTTAGATTTGAGTTGCATGTTATGTTTTGATGATTATTTGGTGTTTATACACCTAGTAGAACATGTATTAATGGTTGCATGTCAAGATTATGAAGTTAAAGGTAGTTATTTTTGAATTTGGTATAAATGGTACAAGTCTTTAAAGCATGAGATTGATTAGTGACTGGAATGGGTTAATTTGGTATTATTTGTATAACCACTTTGGGATTTAATATATGGGTATCAAATTGTGGATTAAAACATGTTAGAAGAGTATTTTGAATGCCAATAAAACTGTATTTGAAGTATTTCAAGCATTGGATTTGAAATGAGTCGAAATTACACACTTTTTATACAAACCTGTAACTACATTCTGCACAGACCAACATGCTTTATCAGTTTTCAAAAAATCATTAAAAATCAAAGAAAAGTCGATAGAGGTCGTAATGTATATCGTTAGAAAGGTTTGAATGTCTAGTTTCATTCTTGTTTTGGTCCCAAAAGCCAATTCAGACCCTAAGATGGTTAAAAATGCGAAATACTATATAAAGGTCAAGCTGGAAGTATACATTTTTGTATACAAGTTGGGATTTTAGATGATTTGGGCTATGAGACTCTTTGAGGAGACTTGGAAAGTCTTAGTGTCAAGTTTTAGTTAATGTTGAGGATCTCTTATGCCACTTAATGCCTTGATCAAGTTTGTTGCTCGGTTGATTTGTATGAGCCGAGTTTGACTTGTAATGTTATTCTTATGCTTGCTTATAAAGTTACTATTGCTTGGATTTGGTTGTGAGTATTTTATGTTGATTCTCATCACATCAACGGGTGAGTATACTTGACCTTCTCTTACAATCACCATGTTGTATGAAGTGTATGCATATGTGACTGTGCTCTTTGAGCATTTGAGAAAATATGCTCCTTAAAGCATTTGAGTATTTATCTTGGTACCAAGTATAGAAATGGGGTTCCAGTATTTATTATTGGATCATTTGAGGTTATTTATTATGTGAATCATTATACTTATGTGTTATTGTATCTGTTTGTTAGGTATGCTCCCTAAGCAATTTGCTTTTCAGAGTTTTTACCATATATTTAGGTGGTAAAAAAAAGACAAAGGCCAGGCCCCGACTCCATGAATGAAGATGATGGCTGTATAATTTTGGATAATGCTTTTATGGAAAATTATATTTAAATAAACACTTTGGGATATTTTTGTAAATAAACTATCACCCTACTCGGGTGTATTCCTTTTGTTATCATGATATATGTGTTGTTAAAAATTTTAAGACTTAAAAAAAATCGGTCTTTACAGAATTAGATAAAAAAAAAACTTTTAATCAAATCAATGATAAAAATCAAAAAGTTGTAAGCAATTAAATAATCGTAAAAATGTTATTAAAACCCAATTTCAAATTATAAATCAAATCTACGAAGAGTATTTAGATGATTATTTTCAAAAATTTTAAAGTTCTCATCTAAAACCAGTGATACACTAATGACATAAAGCTAAATAAAACAATAACGATAATTGTTTTTACAAACTCTTATCAAGTTTACGGAAAAATTTTCCTTACGGAAAAGTTTTGCTAATTATTCTAATATAAATATTGTCATAATAATAAATAAATAATAATATTAATATCAAATAATCTATAATTGTGTAGTATATAAGTATTTTTTTACTTTTGAATATACTTTTTTTAAATTTATTATCTTTTTAAATTCACACTTCTTCCCAGTATTATAATTATATGTTAAATAGATAATTTACTATTTTAAATATTAATCCTTTCGTGGTGCTTCCATTATTGGTCTTGGAATTGACGCCTTCTATCATTTTGAACTCTCATTTTTTTCGTGTTTTATAATTGTTTAATATCATTTATTGCTGTTTAATATTTATTATTTTTCTAAACCATCTCGTGTGTTACGCGGGCATTTAAACTAGTATATATATATATATATATATATATATATATATATATATATATATATATATATATATATATATATATATATATATATATAAAGTTGTTAGCAGAGAGAAATTATTTACAAATATGTGTATATAAAAACTAGACGATGTTGCTTTCTTTCTAGAGGAAGGAGATACAATGAGTCTAAATTACATAAAAAAACGAAGAAAATATCGACCCCTCTTTCGGCGATGATTTAGCAATAACAAATCAATAGAAGACACTCACAAAGGGTGTGTTCGGCGATGGGCTTATAGAGAATTATAGGGGCTTGAGATTCTAGTATCATAATCCTCAGCCCTCTATCTAGCCTGGTTAGGGTGTTAAATTTTTGAGGGATTATTAAAGATTAACATAATCCTAATATGCCCTCAAAATAAAAGTTTTTTCAAGTACCTTATGGCTTGGGCTTGAGACTATCAATTAATAAGCCCTAGCTCCAGTTCCAACCCCAGCCTTTGCTAGTTTCACCAACCCACCCAAACTTGTGATATCCCCCAATAATTTGTAAAGAATCATTACACCGGAAAAAGTTATTAAGCAAAAGAAGAACACACATGTTCTTTTTGTTGAAGATGAAGATGTTTTTGAATATTATGAGGTGACAATAATCAATGAGCTGGTGAATGTTGTAATTAAAAAAAGTATTCAGATTACATATTGTGTAGGTAATCAGGTATGTTAAATGTTAGTTTTTGAGACTTCGATACATTAAATGCTAGTTTTTAAAGTTAGATACACACAATAGAAAAATATGACAACTTCGATTCACTTTCAGAAACTAAACACACACGCACGCATGCACACATACACACTCTCTCTCTCTCTCTCTCTCTCTCTCTCTCTCTTTATATATATATATATATATATATATATATATATATATGGGACGGTTCAAATGAGAACCGTTTTTCGTACGAGAACTGCGAGAGCCAATTATATCCATTGATCAAAGAGATGGAGGGTTGAGTTTAAAGAGTTGTTAATGGATAACCTTAAGCTAATCAAACTTATCTTTAAATAAATAAGGGTAGTTTGGACATTTTTACATTACCCCCATATTTTTTAAACTAATTTATACATCAAATGGAAATGTGTTAAATTATGAAAAGTATACCAAATTAACGAAAAAATTATGTTCTTTAAATTGAGACCGATCTTGATATATTTTTTAAAAAAAAAAATTATTGTGTTTGTTAGGTTTTTTCAGTACAGCTCGACATGTGCAAATTTTGCACATGTTCATATGCACATATTCCTAGTTTTTTCACATATGTAAATAAGACTTGTGCATAATTTGCACTAGTGCACATTTCGAGCTGTACTGAAATAAAAAACAGCAAACGCGACTTTTTTTCAAAAAAATATAGCAAGATCTGGCTCAAATCCAAGAGCATAATTTTATCATTAATTTGGTATATATTTCGTAATTTTAACACCTTTTCATTTGATAGATATATTAGTTTTAATAAAGTGAGGAAAATGTAAACATGTCCATACTACCATTTTCTATTTAAATTAAATAAAAAAGAC
Organism: Pulicaria dysenterica; assembly: GCA_947179395.2. Classification (NCBI taxonomy): domain Eukaryota; kingdom Viridiplantae; phylum Streptophyta; class Magnoliopsida; order Asterales; family Asteraceae; genus Pulicaria; species Pulicaria dysenterica. The sequence continues at coordinate 58,649,338 of OX359292.1, read as the reverse complement.
AGAAAATTAAATGATTGGCTAGAAATAATTCTTACAGTTTTTGTACGAAAAACAGTTTTATTTAAACTTTTACCTATATATAATATATATGTATATATGCTATTGAATCGGTCGTTACTATTTGAATGACGATTATTATACTATTTTCTATCCATATTAGAAACTGTGCGTATTTTAATGTTTGTTAACTAATTTAAATGTTTCTTCAAGGATTTAAATATTTATTTAACTATATAATGATCGTGTGATATGTAATTTGATTTAAAAATGATAAATAATAACGATTAATAACAAAAGTATTTAAACAATTATAAAACTTTAAATAAATGAGTGTTTAAATAAATAGTGGCGTGTTGTGTCAACACATAGCACTACGGAAGTATCATTGCAAGAGGGATGGCATACATGATGGCAAAAACATATCATAATAATACGAAGAGTCGCGATTTTTTTCTTGTACAAATCATCCATCATACTGTTACAACCAAAGTCAATAAAGTCAAGTATTTATTGGTTATACTTAAAAATAACTAAAATTGATTATAAAATATTTTAACATGATAAAAATAAGAATTTAGATTGTGTTATTTTAAGTGTTATAGAAACGAATATGATATTTATAAATTTGGGACAAATACAATATTTTAATTTTTAAAAAGGTATATACGAAATTATATTTAGTAGCTTTGATTCAAATTAAAAGTATTTGAATATTAAATGTTAACATTTAATTGAATTTTTAATTTAAATAAATAGTTGAGATTTAATTTTATCACAATGAAAACAATATGATTCTCTAATAAAGAGATGATGAAATTTAAATAGATATTGTTGGCAGAGTAGTGAGAAAATTAGTGACGTCATTGATGACATGTAATTATAACATGGACATATGGTAAGTTATCATTGGTCGAAAGTGGAAAAGAAAATCGAGAAACAGTAAAATTAATTCAAATTTAAATCAAGTTGAGAGGGGTTAGATGAAAATTGTGAGAGGGCTTTATGAAACATGTTATGTGTCTTTACGAAATATACGAGGGAGTTTTATGAAAATTGTATATTTTAGCTAGTTGTTTATAAATAATGTTTAATAACTTGTGATATTTTTGTTTCGGGAAAAAATAATTACATATTTACGACCATCTTTTTTTATCTACGTATTTATACATTTTATCGTAATATGGTATTTTTTTAAGAATTAGTATATTCTTATTAAATTTTTGTTTCCATCAATAGATGTGGGTAAGTAATTATTGCAACAATCTATATCTTTTTTATATTCATTCTCTCTACGTATCATAGTTGATATGATCAATGATTTTTGGTCTTTTCATGAAAGCAAGGTTATCAAAATCGGGATCTTATCTAGAATCGTTTTTGTCTTTGCAAGATCGGATCGTAAGATCGAGATCGAGATCGAGATTTTAAGATCCTACCACAACTCACTAAAGTTTTTTTTAGTTTTTGTATATGCTATAATTTTTATCAAAAACCAATTATATAATATTTTTTATAAGAGAATGAAACATTAAATTTTAAAATAAATACATCATATCGTCAAAATTAAATATTAAGGGCATAGATAACAACTCGCCAGAATTTATTGGTTTACATATTTTAGTAGAATTTAATATGTGACTCTTAAACACAATCAATAAATCTAAAGCGTATTGTGTACAACATTAATTCCTTATTTTATAAAAAAACTCTTATTCTCTTAAACATTTATCTGTTATAACAAAAGAAAAATAAAAAAAATGATATGTTTATAAAGTAGTAAACTGCGAACAATTGTTTTTAGCACAAGGTACACCACTTAAAAAAATAAAAAAATAAAATATAGTAATAATCAAAACATGTAAAAAATAAAAAAGTAAAATAATAGTAATAATAAAAAAATGTAAAAAAACAAAAAGCAAACAAAAAAAAGATGGGATCGTGGGATCGTAAGATCGCATAGCGATCCTACGATCTTACTACGATCTTACGATTATGAGTACGATCCTAGGTACGATCCGGCGCATTTTTAGTTAGTAGGATCGTATCGCGATTTTGATAACATTGGATGAAAGAAATAAAAAATATATATTATTTTTAAACCTTTTGTTTTATTACATTAAAGTTAATGTAAAATAAAAAGATAAGATTAATAATAAACTAAGATGTATGCTAAATAGTTGTTGTATTCAAAATATTATTAAGAATATATTATACTGATTTGTCTTATGTTGTAAAATATATGAAGATTTATATGTAAGTGTAATAAATAAATGTACATATACCAACTTAAAATTAAAAATTGTTATCATAATAAACTCAATTCAAATAACGAAAAACAATCAATATAAAAAATAAGGAATATATACATTCATACATACACATGTCTCTCTCTCTCTCTATATATATATATATATGAGAGTTCAAATGAGAGCTGTTTTTATATGAAAACTATAAGAACCAATCTTGGCTCTAATTTAAAATAAATTAATAGCTAATAATTTAATTAGAGGGTTAATGACTGACATATTAATGACTAATGAATGATACATTCATTAATGAAGCATTAATAAAAGATATTTTGGATAGGGTAAATTGCATTAAAATACAATTAACTTTATCTTAGTTATCAATATATACAACCAACTTAATTTTTTAAAAATAATACAACCAACTTTTATAATCCTCACATTGTATGCAACTTGTTGTATACTATGGAAGTTATGACAAAGTTCATTGTATACAATGGTAACTAAACAACACACACATAAAAAAGTTGTTTGTATACAATGAGAGGATTATTGAAAGTTAATTGTATTATTTTTAAAAATTTAAAGTTGGTTGTATACAATGGTAACTAAGACAAAGTTCAGTGTATTTCCATGCAGTTTGCCCTTTTGGATAAATCAAGTTTTGCACGTTAATGACAGACAACCGGTATGCTTTCATAGTTGGAAAAAATACGTAATTGATTATTGGCATGTCATCCGTATACATAAAAGAGAATAACAAAATCCACTACCTTGAAATTTCTTATTCACACTTTCTAATTTGATAAGTGTCGTTTTTTTATTTTTTTATTACATAAATATTATTTTTATTAACAATAGTGAACACGGCATACGTATTAAAATTACACTAAAAAATTTTATACATAAAATATAATTTTCATATTTAAAAAATATTATATATAAAAACTAAAAAGTATCAAATATAAATATTTTATTTGCGTACCCGAACATCACCGGAATATAACACTAGTTAGTGTTTTGTTAATTTGAAATTGAATTTCCATATTGTCATTTGTTAGCATTTGTTTTCATTTATGTTTGAAATCTTATATGTAAAAATAATTAATTATACGGAAAATTAACGGAGTGATGCATTACATTTGATTGACCTGGTGATCTAAAAAAAATGGAAGCATGAGGATCGACGACAATTTTCACCAGAGAAACAAAAACAAAAGCAACGATGATTACGTTGGAAATATCAGCACCACATTCTTCGTAATAGATCTACCGGAAGGCACATATAAAGTAGTATTATGGAACACAGTGAAGACAATAGGAACAGTGGTGGATGCGTTTGTTGCGGCTAAAATAGGAAGGAACGGTTTGAACTTTGGCTTCGTAAGATTCCTAAGAGTACAAGATCCTACATGGATATGATGACAAAGAAACTTAATGAAATCCACATCAAAGGCAAAAAGATCATGGCAAATGTGGCAAGGTATGACAGGAACGAAAAAAGAATCGAGTTACTGGAGTTCCCACAAACTTCAAATCCCCACTTCGGGAGAAACAGCAAGAACAAGTGAGAAAGTGGCCTAAACAAGTAGGTGGAATACATTAACTTACGCTGAAGCTATCACAAGGAAAAAAGAGGTGGGTAATGATCAACCAACTGTTCAATGAAGTTACCAACCGGTATACCAGCTCATGAAGATACACCAGGTTACAAGGGTTCAATCAAAAACGTCTTAATGGGGGAAGCTAGATCACTACAAATTCTTGACAACTTAATGAATTCACTTGAAGCAGAAGGTGTTGAGAAGTATATGGTTAAATATATAGGTGGACTGGAGGTTAATGTATTGTTCGATTCGTTTGTGTGTGCGGAGAAATTTCTAAAAGAAAGGAAGAATACATGGAAAAATTGGTTCTCATGGTTGCAGGTGTATAATTCGGAACCTAAACAAATGAAGAAAGTTATGTTGGTTCAAAGCTTTATATTCAAACACTCAAACTCACAGAAAAAATAATAATAATGAGGAGAAAGAATAAAGGAAGAAGAAGACAGAAACTTTCTTGCTTTTGCTGCACTGCTCACTCTATTTCATTCATAAGGAAAAAGGCTATATTTATAGCCTTACAAATGGATGATACGTGTACATGCATAAATAAACTAACCCCTCCTAAAAACAGATAATGGGATGAACTCTTCTCTGCACTCACCTAAATAACCGGTCAAACTTTTGACCTTCTGGCAACAAGCCAAAGACATGCACCACGTACACATATTTAATTAACTAAATAAATCTACTAAAATACTATATCAAGATTAACTCCAACATTCACCTCCTTAATCTTGATGTCTTGATCTATTCAACTTGTTACTTGCTTGCTTGATTCGATTCTCTTTCTTGCTAACATCGAATCTTCTTGCTACATGCTTTCTTGCTTGTACTCTTGCTACTTGCTATAGTTTCTTGCTACTCTTCTTCTTGTCTGCTACTTGCTACAGATAATTACTGCTTGTTTTCATGAAACAAACCTTGCTACTTGTTTTTCTTGCTTTCTGCCTTCGAGAACTTGCTTCTGATGATGACGACCAGGACACAATCAAACTTGCTGCTTCCATCCTTCAACCTTGCTGCTGCTTCCTTTTTTTTTCCTCTCTTTCGTTCTTACAATCTTCCCTCTCTTTGCTACGTACGAACAACCTGTTTTCAAGACCTTCAACCTATGATCGTAACGATCACAGCCCTGTAAAAACACATGGCTCGCTGCTGCAGATCAATAAAAAAAACAGTCTGCTTTCCGGCTTCTTTCTACTGATCACCATATGTGATCATGTTTGCTACTTGCTTCTTCTATCAAAACTTATAGCCCCAACAGCCATCTGGGGCTGGTACCCTCTTCTTCGACTCTCAAAACCGCCACGAGGATTTTCACTGCTCTGATACCAAATGTTGGTTCAAAGCTTTATATTCAAACACTCAAACTCACGGAAAAAATAATAATAAGCAGGAGAAAGAATAAAGGAAGAAGAAGACAGAAACTTTCTTGCTTTTGCTGCACTGCTCACTCTATTTCGTTCATAAGGAAAAAAGGCTATATTTATAGCCTTACAAATGGATGATACATGTACATGCATAAATAAACTAACTCCTCCTAAAAAACAGATAATAGGATGAACTCTTCTCTGCACTCACCTAAATAACCGGTCAAACTTTTGACCTCCTGGCAACAAGCCAAAGACATGCACCACGTACACATATTTAATTAACTAAATAAATCTACTAAAATACTATATCAAGATTAACTCCAACAAGTTATATGGGTTAATCTAAGAGGACTTCCGCCATATTTATGGACTGAATCAAATATCAATCGTATTCTTGGGATGTTTGGAAAACATTTGACTCCAGATAATTGTGATTGGAATTCACCAGATGTATCTTGTTATATGGCTTGCCTGCTAGTAAACATGCGGAAAAGAATAGATGATAAAATTAACATTGAATGGAGAAGTAAAGTCTATACAATATGTATTACGGAGTCTTTGAATCATGGGTTCATGATTTTTCCTTTGATTCAGAAGCCGATGTAGACACGTTGGATCTTGAATCGTATAGTGAGAATGGGGAACAAGGTGGTGAGAACGAGGAAGATGATTATTGTGAAGATCTGCCGATGGAAGACTCGCCGAACCGGTTGTTGCACCAGCGGAAAATTCTATTAGAAAAATTAACTCGGTGGTTGAAACGGAAGTTGAAGAGACTGCATTGGAAGAAGGAGAAATTGCAAATGATGTTTATTGCAATTTGCATGGTCATGAAGTGGAAAATGTCATTGTAAATGACAATCCAATTATTCATAATGTGGATTTGGAAACTGGTCAAGATCCATTTAACAAAGAGGTGCATTTAGACATTGAAAATAAATCAAGAAACACCAGTAACGTGGGCCAGAAATTAACGGTGTAAAAGTACACATTGGGTCTTCGATAGATATTGGCCCAAAAATATTAAATAAGCCAAATTTTGGTTTGAATATTCCAATTGGAGTTTCTATCACATATTCAGAAGGTCATTCTTCTACATCGAGGTCACGGACGAGAAGAGTGATACGTGGTCGAAAAATGATCTCCAGATAAGTATCAGCTAAGGCTACACCGATTATATCTCTGAACCTGAATTGGCCAGCCGAAACACAATGGAAGAAAGATAGAGTGCAGGCGGAAGTTCGGGAAACACTAAAAGTTGGGGATGACGTCGGATTTCGACTTGATTGTTGGGTTAATCGGTTCGGTGACTATCGTTGGTGTCAACATTTGCATGGCTGGATTTAAATCGTAGTTTAATTAATTAGTATTTAGTGTTTTCTTTAATGTTTAAGTTATTAATTTTAGTTTAAGTATTTACCTGTTGACCGGATTTTATGCATGTATACGTTGTGTGGAAATGGTCATATGCATGTACCTGGTATTTGGGAGAATTAGATGCTCCACGTAGAGTGTAAAATGCTATATATAGCCTTGTTTCTTATTAATAAAGTAGAGTTCTTTTACTGAAAATTTCTTGCAGCTCCTTCTTTCTTTCTTTTCACATATAAAGTGATTTAGTATTTTCCATTTATTAATATATATTGAGAGTATAAGTGGAAAACTTGGTAATCTGATTCCATCACTTGGTATTCCATTGAAAGGGGTGTGAGTTTTTATTAATAGCTGGAAGAAAGGTGCAGTCTCCACCTTTGATCCATCTGTTCCAGTAAGCCTAACCAGATGCGTAGAAGACAAGCAGAAGAAATCAGAAAAAGGTAGGTTTTTTGTTTTGGCTTGCTTGCAGGTAAAAGAAAACAGAAGAAACATGGAGTTTGGTTTTCTTTTTAACTGGTGGAAGAGGAATTTCGGAACAGGTTGGATCGGAAAAAGGTCGGGGCTGTCACACGAAAAAAAATAGCATGGCATTGATACCTAAAGAAGGAGGATCAATCTCGTATCAAGTCCCGGTCTTGACCCCGACAAACTATCCGGTATGGGCTGTCAAGGTCAAGTCAATCATGGATGCATATGGCCTATTAGAGACGGTCGAACCGAGGACGTTGGGGGAAGAACCGGATTCTAAGAACAAGAAACAAGCTCTAGCGTTTTTATTTCAAGCTATTCCGGAAGATATGGTTTTGCAAATGGCTAGTTATTCCGATCCTAAACAAGTGTGGGACGGGTTGAAGACTCGGTATTTGGGTGTGGATCGGGTGAGAGCGGCTAGACAAGCAACATTGAAGAGGGAGCTTGAAAGCTTGCGTATGAAAGAGGGTGAAACGGTCGATGATTTCGTTACAAAATTGACCGGTCTAGCCTCAAAAGCAAGGACGCTTGGATACGAGCTTGAGGAAGTAGATTTGGTAAAACGGTTGCTAGACTCGATGCCTAAGTCGTTTCTTCAAATCGTGGCATCGATAGAGCAATGTTTCGAGTTGGATTCAATGCTCTTCGATGAAGCCGTTGGAAGATTGAAGGCATACGAGGAGCGTTTAAATGGAACGGAGGACATTCAAGGTGGTTTGTTGTTGGTTAGTGATGAAAAGACACACGTGTGTAAGCATTGTGGCAATGGAGGTTCAAATCGTGAAGGCTATGGACGTGGCCGGGGAAGAGGTCGTGGGTCCGTGAATGGTCGAGATGGCAATGAACGTTTCCGGGATAAAATTCACGTTAAGTGTTACAAGTGCGGTGAGTTTGGTCACTTCAATAACGAGTGTCCAAAATGGGATAAGCAAGAAGCCAACTTGGTTGAAGAGGAGCCGGCGTTGTTATGGACGGACGCACATATAACCGATTAAGGGGATGATTGTTGGGTTAATCGGTTCGGTGACTATCGTTGGTGTCAACATTTGCATGGCTGGATTTAAATCGTAGTTTAATTAATTAGTATTTAGTGTTTTCTTTAATGTTTAAGTTATTAATTTTAGTTTAAGTATTTACCTGTTGACCGGATTTTATGCATGTATACGTTGTGTGGAAATGGTCATATGCATGTACCTGGTATTTGGGAGAACTAGATGCTCCACGTAGAGGGTAAAAGGCTATATATAGCCTTGTTTCTTATTAATAAAGTAGAGTTCTTTTACTGCAAATTTCCTGCAGCTCCTTCTTTCTTTGTTTTCACATATAAAGTGATTTAGTCTTATCCATTTATTAATATATATTGAGAGTATAAGTGGAAAACTGTCAGGATCGGATATAGATTATATCAAATAACAAGAACTAACTTTTAAATAATAAATCAGAGTAATATAAAAGTTAATCTTTAACTATGATCACAATCAATTAAGAAGTTGCGGAATCACACTTAATTGATTAAAGAAGGTTTTAAACAAAGATTAATTCAATCAAACAGTAGTTTTATTAACCAACCAGAATGATTACAAAAGCAAACTTCACCCCCAATCTAACTTATTCTGTTAGACGAAGAACACAGACTGTTCTTAGGTTTCAACAAGAAACTTAGAGGCTAAAACACTTTCAGAAAAAATAAATAACGATAAGAACAAATGCTTTTAATAATGAGATCAAGTCGTCGTTCTAAATTGATCATCTAATGAAGTATATATAGACTCTTGATCCTCCTTGAATTGTTGATAGTTAGGTAATCTTCTATCTTCTGAGATAATCTTGTTAATCTTCAAAGTATTTCGAGATATCTTCTAAGATAGGATTTTCCAAATATAGCTCAACAGAAACTGTTTAATGAACACAACAGTTCTTTATCCTTCTAACAGTCATCAACTTCAAGGTCTTCAAACAGTTGTAGTAGTTTGTACTAACAGTTCTGAACTCTATATAACAACTTTAAAGTTCACAGCAACTGTTGGTTACAACTGTCTTCACAATTTCAACTAACAGTTTCAAGCTGTTTGTCAATATTCTTCTAACAGTTTTGAACTGTTTTTCACAAAGTCCATTAACAGTTTTAACTTTGCATCTTCAACAATCTTAATGCCTTAGCTAATTTCCCAACAATCTCCCCCTAACTTAAAGAATTGATCAAAATCTTTAAGTTCTTTCGATCATCGTGTTCAATCACAGACAAATTAAGCATAAGCGAAGAATGAATTCCATGTATTTATGCAAAGTAAACTGTTAGTAATGAACTCTTCCCTTTTGATTGGAACAGTTGAAGGAGGTTTAACAGCAGCTGTCAACTGTTGGAGCACTTGATCATGTAGCTTTATTTCCTCATTAGCGTGCTTCAAACTGTTGGTCAAAACCTTGATTTGCTGGTCTTGTTGAAGAATCCTTTTGTTTGGTAAGGCAGTCTTCTTTTTGAGTTGCACGTATGCAGCAAAGAAAGGTGCAAAGTTTGAATTCGTCAATGCATTATGTTTCATTCTAACCTCAATGTCATCCAGTGTTGCCACTGTTAACAAATCATTGACAGATAAAACTGGTGGTTCACTTTTAGAAGATCCCTCACCAGTACCCCTCTTTTCTTGGTACTGGGGATTTCCAGAAACTGTTCTACCAGCTTCTGTTGCCGTGGTTGAGGTCTTAAAGATGTTGACACTATCCTGTTCACCCCTTGTGGATGAAACAGTAGTGTCAGCCTCACAAACCACATGATCACCCTCTGATGGAGTGATCACCTCCTCATTGTGCCTGGGAGACAGCACCAAAGGTTCCCTTTCGATATTCTGCACAGGTAAATGCACCTGTGCAGGGCTAACAGTTTGGGGTTCTCTAACTGTGGTGGAAGGAGCACCAACAGTTTTCCTCTTCTTTCTAAATACTTTTAGTGCAGGGGCTTGTGTTGTAGTTTTTTCAAAAGTAGCAGAGAGAGGATTTTGAGTATCGTGAGCTGTGGGTTCTAGAGGTGGTGGTGTAGCAATAAGTTGGGCTTCATGCTCACCCCTGGCAGCTCTGTTTCTTGAAAGAAACTCCACCATCTAAGAGAGTGGAGGAGTTATGGCACCAGAAAAATTCTTGCCATTAATCAACAATTTGCTCAATGTGGAAGCCACATGAGCAGAGGGAATAATGACCCTCTTGTGTATTTTTAGATTTGGCATCAAAAAGTTTAACAATACTTGCACAAATCGAGGATACATCAAAAAGAGACACTAACAGTTGTGCATTCTACACACTAACAGTTGAAGACTGTTTTGTTAGAAAGTAGAACGGTTATTAGACGAGTTTCTCCCCCTCAGATGCACATGGATTTTTCCTAACAGTTGTGCAGGCCATATGCTAACAGTTGAAAACTGTTAGTAGTATTTCAAACAACTGTGATTTTTCCTCCCTTAGCATTTCCTCCAAATGCTACAAATCCACCATTGATGCTTCTGAAATCCTTCAAACAATGTGGATTTCGAGTCATGTGAGCATCCACTATCCACATGCCAAATAGATCCATGATTGGCCCTATGAATGCTCTGCACAAATAAAATCAGTTAGTAGCAGAAAGTACCCAGGCCATGCAGGTCTTGGGTACACCGTTCAAGTCATAATACTTAAACAGAGTTTTGTTCTTTTTGACTTCATCCAAATTAGATTTCTCTAACTTGTGTGAAGAATACTTTGTAAGAACATGTGGTTTCCAACTGTTGTGATTAACAGTGGACACCTTTGAACAAACAGCTGGTGGAGTTGGTAAAACAGATGAATCAACTTGTGATTCCTTTTGATTTTCAGTATGAAGAACAGTCTTACCCTCTCCAGAATCAGTTTGTTTTTGAATTTTCATCCAAGCCAAACCAGCAGTTTTTGGTTTTGTTAAAACAGTTTTGGAACTGTTAGTTGGTTTGGATGTAGCAGTTGTAGAACTGTTTGCCAGTTTTGGCTTAGCAGTCTTAGAACTGTTGATCTGTTTTGACTTAACAGTTTTAGAACTGTTAGTTTGCCTTTTGAAACTTGGTTTATTGGTGTTATACAGCTGTGGGTTATAATAACAGTCTTGAGCCAAGTGATTGGATCTCCCACATATATAGAATTTTTTAGTTTTCACAATAGGCAAACCAGTTCTTTGTGACCAGAACTGGTTCCTATTTCTTTGATTTCCTCTGACAGGTGCTGACTGAGGAAACTTTTGTACACCATGCTTTTGGCATGTGCATGCAGGCATTTCAGTATGCCTTTTTACAGAACTGGGTTTAGTCTGTGCTTTTGCAGCCTTCTTCTTGGGCTTTTCAATTTGAAATTCATCAACCTTCTCTTTTCCTTTGGACTTAACACTAACAGTTGAGATGTGTGATTTAAAACTGTTTGGGCTCGGTTTAGAACTGTTAGTGTAAAGTTGGGGACTGTTTGCAGCAGTTGTGAAACTGTTTATAGAATAAACAGGTTTGGAAGGTTTTGGCTCACTGGTGAAGGAATCAGAGGATGCTTTTACAAACAACACAGGTTTTAAAGAGGATTTTGTGGCTGTGGGTTCACAACAGATGTGATTTTCAAATGGAATGACCTCTTCCTTCTTCACAACTCATTCATTCTTGTTATCACTCACTTCATACACAACTCCTTCTTCATCACTTTCAAGTTTTGGATCAGCTGACTTTAACTCTGCTTCTAATGGATCATTGACATACCTATCAGCTACATCAGACATGGGAGTTATGTAATTGTGATTGTATGGAGGTGGGGTCTGTTTATATCCTAAACCAGTTTTCACCTTATCTCTGATTTGAGATTGTAACAAGGTTTCAAGCTTAAGATTTGTTGCCTTGAACATGCTCAGATCAATATCAACACCCTCCAACTTCTTGGTTAACTCATCAACCTTACTTTCCTTTTCACTTAGCTTTTTCTTTAGACTATCAATCTCTTCTTGAAGCTGCTCCTTCTCCCACTTATGATACTTTCTATCATAATCCATTTGCAGTTCATTAGCTTGATAATCTTTGATTTTCTTTTCAAAGCTTTCAATAACAGCACTAGTTTCATACCTTCTCTCCTCCATTTTACTTAGAGTTGCACATACCTTTTTGTTGTGCTCTCTAAACCTTTTAACAATTGCTCTACATTCACCAGGACATAGTTTAGAAGATACCTGAATTTCATCAGAAGATCCACTAGAATCCATTGAAACAAAGTAGTTTGAAAACAGTTTTAAAGAACAAAGCAAGATTAAAGCAAAACCTTCAACTGGTGATCAACGGAACCTTAATGATAAGGCTCTGATACCACTTGTCAGGATCGGATATAGATTATATCAAATAACAAGAACTAACTTTTAAATAATAAATCAGAGTAATATAAAAGTTAATCTTTAACTATGATCACAATCAATTAAGAAGTTGCGGAATCACACTTAATTGATTAAAGAAGGTTTTAAACAAAGATTAATTCAATCAAACAGTAGTTTTATTAACCAACCAGAATGATTACAAAAGCAAACTTCACCCCCAATCTAACTTATTCTGTTAGACGAAGAACACAGACTGTTCTTAGGTTTCAACAAGAAACTTAGAGGCTAAAACACTTTCAGAAAAAATAAATAACGATAAGAACAAATGCTTTTAATAATGAGATCAAGTCGTCGTTCTAAATTGATCATCTAATGAAGTATATATAGACTCTTGATCCTCCTTGAATTGTTGATAGTTAGGTAATCTTCTATCTTCTGAGATAATCTTGTTAATCTTCAAAGTATTTCGAGATATCTTCTAAGATAGGATTTTCCAAATATAGCTCAACAGAAACTGTTTAATGAACACAACAGTTCTTTATCCTTCTAACAGTCATCAACTTCAAGGTCTTCAAACAGTTGTAGTAGTTTGTACTAACAGTTCTGAACTCTATATAACAACTTTAAAGTTCACAGCAACTGTTGGTTACAACTGTCTTCACAATTTCAACTAACAGTTTCAAACTGTTTGTCAATATTCTTCTAACAGTTTTGAACTGTTTTTCACAAAGTCCATTAACAGTTTTAACTTTGCATCTTCAACAATCTTAATGCCTTAGCTAATTTCCCAACAAAAACTTGGTAATCTGATTCCATCATTGATGGGTATGAAGATACATTACGTGAGCAGATTGTCAAATTTCCAAAGACTAATGTGGCTCAATGAATTACATATCCATTAATATTTGAGGTATTGTGGATAACCCTAAGTTAGAATGGATAAGAAGGCTGTTTAATGTTCACAAGATTAATATTTTGGCTATACAATAGACACAATTTGTTAACCCTGGTAACATCAAAGTCTCGTGTATTTGGAAAAATAACCCACTGGATTTTGATACAGTTGCTGCTCAAGGGAGATCAAGGGGGCTGATTAGTTATGGAATCCATCGGTCTTTACTAGAATAAGCTTAATAAAAGGTCAGAATTTCTTAATCATTAAGGGTAATTTAAAGGGGGTATGTAAACAGGTGTTTGTTGCTAATGTCTACGCCCCTATACAACCGGAGGCAAGATATGCATTATAATGGGAATTAACAGATATTATACATTCCAATCATGAGGTGTGGATATGTTGGAGGACTTTAATGAAATTAGACACATAGATGAAAGATATGGCTCTACATTCTGTATGGCTGGTGCAAACAGATTTAATAATTTTATAAATGAGGCAAACTTGAATGAAATTAACATGAGAGGTAGAAAATTCACCTGGATGGGTGAAGATGGAGTTTTTTTTTTTTTTTTTGAGGAAGTTGGACAGATTTTTTGTTTCAGATGAGTTTTTGGATCAATGGTCTCTTGCGAATGCAATGGTCCTCGAGAGGGAACATTCTGATCATTGCCCAATTGAACTTACATGTATAGCTGCAGACTTTGGGCCCATACCTTTTAGATTCTATAATTCTTGGTTACCGCATAAAGACATCAATATAATTGTGGAGGGAGCTTGGAATTCAATATCAAATACGAAAAACCAGACAAAATTTTGGCAGCAAAGTTCAAAGCTGTCAAATTGGCGATCAAAGACTGGAAATCAAATGTGTTGGATAAAGAGAAAACTGCAGTTGAAGACCTGAAAGAGAAAATGGCAGAGATTGAAAGTAATGCAGAACAAAGGGCACTAAACTTGAGTGAATTAGAGAACAGGAAATGGTGGCGAAAATAAAGTTTGGATTTGGAATATAAAAAACCTTAGATCTCCTCAAACCAAAAGCTAGAATTTAATGGGTAGTTGATGGAGATGAAAACTCGAGTTTTTTTCACGCAGTTGTCAATTCCAATAAAAATAGGCATAGAATTGATGGGTTATCTATCAATTGTGAATGAGAGATGGATCCAAACAAGATCAAACAAGAAGCATTCAACTTCTTCTCGGACAAATTTCGTGAACCAATGCCTAACCGGCAAAAGTTTGTAAGTCCTCTCTTTTAACATTTTTATGAGTCTGACAAAATAAATTTAGAAAAGAGTTCACTGTGGACGAGATTAAGGATGCGATATGGACTTGTGGTAATGAAAAAGCCTCGAGGTCCCTTTAAATTCATAATTTTTTTTTTGGGATTTAGAAAAAAATGATTTGGTTTATATGGTTAGACATTTTGAATCTTGTGGTTGGTTTTTCCCTGGTTGTAATCCCTCTTTTATTGCCTTATTCCCCAAAGTATTGTAATCCCTCTTTTATTGCCTTATTCCCCAAAGTAAAAGACCCTCTTTTTCTTCGGGAATATCGTCCTATTAGCCTTCTTGCTGGTATGTATAAAATTGTGAGTTAATTGCACCAATGGTCCTTTAACTATCCCAAAGTTGCAACTTTAGTCATTTTTTTCAAAAAGTTGCAAGGATAGTCCTTTAACTACCCAAAAGTTGCACCAATGGTCCTTTATGACGGTTTCCGTTAATGAGATCCGTTATATTAAGGGTATTTAGGTCTTTTTACCATTTTTAATATTTTAGTTCATTTAAATTAATACTTTAATCCATTTTAAATAAATTAAATTATAAACACTTTCCCTCAGTCAAACTCTTTCTCTCTCTGTCAACTCTCACACACACTCTCTCTCTCTCTCTCAATTCTCACTCTCCCTCTCTCACTCACTCACGGGAGCCACCGCCTCCCCACCCTCCACCTAAAAGGGAAGCAGTGGATTTACAGTAGGGAAGAAGAAGTTGAAGACCAGATTGACACCATTGGCAAAAGCTAAAGTTGCTAAAGCAATGGAAGTTAAAAATTGAGAGTCAAACTCCACTACCGCCGGAATATCACCACCACAACCCGTCATCTCCGCCACTGCTGGAGCACAATTAGGGTTCTTCGTCGCCGCACACCACCATCACCCCTCCTTCACCGCCGCATCATCACTAGGTGGTTCTTCATTTTTAGATGTGATTTATGCAGCCATCGATTAGGGTTTCTGGTGCGTGGTTTTTGTAATTTGTGTGCAGATCTTGTTCATGATTTTGGATTCGTGATTTTTGGCCTGTTTTCGTAAACGATTAGGGATTCTGGTGGGTGGTTCCTTAGATTCGTGATTAGGGTACGATTTATGCAGCCATTTTCTTAAAGTGTTTCTATTGGGGCTTTCGATTAGGTTAGGTGTTGCCATCGATTTTCAGATCTGGCTTTCAGATCTTGTTCATCATTTACTTTCTTGGTATTTTTGTTCTTCCATTTGAAGACGGTGGTGGTTGGGTAGTTTGCAAGTTTAAGTTTTTACTGGCCTTTATAAGAAGGTGGTTTGGTGTGTATGTGTGTATGTGTGCAGAGAGAAAGGGAGAGAGATAGATAGATAGATAGATTGTTGGTGAGATAGCAATATCAAACCTTAATAAAACCTATCTATTAAGTAAAATAGGATTTGATGTTAACAAAACCATATATTCAGTTTTGGACTTAGATTGAAGAAAAACATGTGTTATTTTTCTATCTGAGACTTAAAGAATTTCTAAGTAAGAAATGTCAGCTGACGAATCATAGTGTCAGCTGAACACTGAGTATCAGCCAAAGGACCAGCTTCAGAAAGATCAGCTGAGAAGAAAAGATCAGTCAAAGAGCATCAGCTGAGGAATCACACTGGATCAGCTGATGGCCTAGAACCATCAGCTGATGAAGATTTCAAGGTCAGCTAAGCAGTCAAGGATCAGCTGACACAATCACAAGTTATCAGCTGATGCCTTCCATCTGTCAGATAAGGTATTTACTACTTATCCAATCTTCTCTTTATGAGCTGACTATACTCAAATGATTAGCTGAGCCCTTGGGAACAGCTGACAGTTGAGTTTATCAGTTTATTAGCTGCTGCTACGATTTGTATTATCAGCTGAGCAATTTGATCAGCTGAGCAAGTCTAGTCAGCTGAGTCTTTCACACTTATCCTTAGCTGAGCAAAATTATATTTGTAGTTCAGTGTCTGTTAACTGAGTCTTTATTGTATATCTCAGTTAATAGCTTTTCTATGTAATATCTTCTTAAAGTCAAAGGCAGAACATGTGTTGTTCTTATTATGCCTTAGATCTTTCTTTTGTAAAAGTACTTAGCACTTTTTGGATCTACAAAGATACAAAAAGGATAGATCTTTATCCCCTGGAAAAGGAGAAAGATACTCTTGAAAAGGAGAAAGATACTCTTGAAAAGAAGATCTCGAAGATATGATGTTAAGTATGGCTGGCAACTCCATACTTGGTAAAGTCAAATCTTCAGAAAGCATGGTGTCGATTAAAGCACAAGCATGGAAGGATAAGGTTACTTTCTCAAAACATAAAGGTAGTAATTTAATAATATAATAATAGATAGTGGGTATACTCATTACTGAAAAGTATGTTCACTTTACACACTTTGTGTATAAAGTTAACTTACCTTTTCACCCACTAACTTTATCTATTATAATATTATTAAACCAAGTACCTTTGTCTCCTTCTCTCTTCATCAACCCGGACACACTTTGCTTATATATATTCATGCATGGAAACATGCTAAAAAAGCGAATGCGGTGAAAAGCACTGAAATCTCATAAGTTGAGAATTAGAAGAGTTAGCATTTTACTTTCAGTGTAACAAACGTGTTCATGTGTTGAACGTCTTAGACATTAGTTGTTTAAGATTAGCATTGTCTATGTGTTAGACAAAATTAGTCGCCACCTTTTATTGAACTTAGATTTTCCGCATCTAGTTCATGTAATTCTTGATTAACGTCAATAAGAATTATATAAAAGTAAACCATGTGTCTCTTAAATTTTAATTTGCTAAAGTTTGTATTCAACCCCCCCTTCTACAAACATTTGTTGTTGTAGTATCCATTCGGGACCAACAAATGGTATCAGAGCAGGCTAGATAATCCATATCTAAGATCTGTTTTGCTTACTCTTCAACTGCTTCTACCCCACACTACAAAATGGCCACTTCTGTTGCTGCCTCTAATGGTTCTTCTAACAATGGTTCACTCACAAGGTGTCCTATATTTGATGGAGAGAACTTCTCTCTCTGGAAGAGTAGAGTTCTTCTCTATATCTCAAGCCTTGATGATGTGATGCTTAAAACTGTTACTGAAGGTCCTTATGTTCCTTCCTCAACTATCCAAGTAACTGAAGCAACTGATGAAGCTCCTGCTGTTGAAAGACTGATTATAAAACCTATAAATCAGTGGTCTGATGAAGACAAAAGGCTTGTTAATCTTGATGTTAAAGCAAGAACAACCTTAGTCTCTGCACTACCAAATGATGTCTATCATCAAGTTCTTAACTGTAAATCTGCAAAAGAGATGCTAGACACTTTGACTGTTGCATATGAAGGCACTGAAGAAGTGCAGGAGAACAAGAAACTCCTTCTGGTTAGAGAATATGAGTTCTTCTTTGCTCATAAAGGTGAAAGTCTCACTCAGACTTACACCAGGTTCAACTGCCTCATTAATGACTTAAGAAGGGCAGATGTTCACAAAAGCAATAAGGAACTTGTAAACAAGTTTCTAGACTCTCTCCCAGAATCTTGGGATCATTTTATCACTGTGCTTAAACATGGTGAGAAAATCAAGGGTCTTTCACTGGTTGGTTTATATGGAAATCTTATGAATCATGAACAATCAGTGAAACAAAGAAAACTCTCTACCAAGGATATGAAGGAGGCTGCAAAAGCTCCAACTACTGCCCTTGTATCTAAGGATACAAGATCTAGGAGTTTTGCTGCAGTTGTGGATGAGTCCAGTGATGAGGAGAAAGAGGAGGAATCTTCTGATGAAGAGCAAGTGGCTGATGGGGATGAAGTTCTGGAGATCATGGACAGCATTGAAGCTTCTGTTGAGCAGGCTGCCATGTTGGTTAAAAGGTTCAAACCTTTCTTGAAAAGAAAGGGTGTCAAGAGGTTTGAAAGGAAACCCTTCAAAGGAGAAAGAGCCATGTCAAAACCAAAGGCTTCTGAAGGTTGTTTCTCTTATGGCAAGACTGGTCACTATGCCAGTGAATGTAAGTCCAAAGGAAACACAGGCTTCAAGGGTTCCTCAAGCTCAGACAGCAAGATTGATTATGAAGCCAAATATAAGAAGCTTCTTGCTGCTGTCCTTGACAAGAAGAAGAAGAAAGCTCAGAACAGGGTGCTGGTTGCTGAAGAAGAAGATTGGGCTGAGGAAGATCTCTTAAGTGATGAAGATGAGGTCCTCACAGCTCAGTTCAGTTTGATGGCCAACACAGCAAGTACAAGTTCCTTTGATGAGGATATGAAGAAAGCTGCTAAAGCTTGTACTTCTCCTGACTGGGATCCTTATTCTATGTATCAGGTTGGAAAATTTATTAACTATGAAGATAATGAAAAGAACACTATGTTTGATTATCTGTGTGTTGAGTTTCAGTCAAATATTCAAAGAGAAAAGAAGCTAAAATTAGAAATAGAATCACTAAAAGAGAGATTAAGTCTTAAAGATGAGAAACTTAAACAAATGACAAAACTGGAAGATGATTTAGCTAATCAAAAGATACTTAATCAGATCTTGGTAAAAGAAACCAATGAAGCAACAATAAAGTTTAATGACCTTCAAAAAGTAGTTAGATCTTGGTGTGTTTCTGCTGAGAAGACCACTCAGTGTGTCAATGAGCAGATTCCAAAACAAGTTCAAGCTATTATTGGTGGAAATTATTCCCAAGCTGCTAACTGTGTTGATTTTAGCAAGAAGATAAATAACTTAGAAAAAGCTGATATTCTACCTCTTACTTTTCAAAAGATTGTAAAAGGAAAAAGTATTATCACTAACAGATTTGTCAAAAGTAAAAGTACTCAGCTGAAAGACTCAACCTCTTCAAAAGTTGGCTCAAATTCTATTGTCTTGACAGAAAGCAAAAGTACTAAAAAATTAAGTGTAAAGGAAGTAAGTAAAGGAATGGAATCATTTGTTGATACCAAAGAGACATTCTGTTGTCAAACCTTGAAAGCTGATACATTAAATTTAGGAACTCAGCTGACTGAAAATTCCTTAGCTAATGATATAACATCAGCTGATCAAAAAGTAGATGATAACTGCTCAGCTAATATCCTGTCAGCTGATCATGGATCCTCTTCTGTTTGTTTAGCTGATCAAACTTCACTTCAAACTCTTTTAATAGGAGAAACTAAGGGAAAAGGACATTTTGTTTACAAAGAGTCTAAGTCTGCCACACCTAAAGTTGATCAAAAACTCATTTTAACTAAGGGTCAACCTAAGGTGACTGTAAACAAAGACCTTATTAGATTACAGAATCAGCTGCAATAGCTGAATGGTGAAATCTGTCAGCTGATGACCCATAGTCATCAGAAAACAGTTAAGACATCTCTTAGTCAATTACCAAAACATGTTAAAAGCTCCAAAAATAAAAAATGTTATAAATGTAGGAGCAAAGAACATAAGGCAGGTAATTGTTCTCTAGAAGGTAACTCAAGACAGCGGACTGATTATGATAACACAACTGTTTCTCTCATTCATAAACAACCTAATATAAAGTGGATGGCTAGGTGCAATCCACAGGGGTCCACTTAAATGTGGATGCCCAAATCTCACTAACCTTCTTTCAATCACATCTATGCAGGGTCTGAACACGTGGTATCTTGACAGTGGATGTTCAAGGACCATGACAGGTTGTAAAGCTTTGCTTAGTAACTACAAGAAGGAAAAAGGTCCAAGAGTAACCTTTGGTGATAATAATTGTGGGCAAACAAAAGGCTACGGAGAACTTCATAATGGGAACCTAACTTTATCCAAGGTATCATATGTTAAAGGACTTAAGTATAATCTCATCAGCATAATTCAGTTATGTGATGGTGATCATAAAGTCCTCTTTACAAAGACAGGTGGTTCCATTTTAGATCAAGAAGGTAAAACAATAATTTGTGCAAAGAGAACCAAGGATGTATATACTCTTGATATGTCCTCTGGTGATCCATCCAAGTTAACCTGTTTGTATACCAAGTCTGTAACTGACACAAACTGGTTATGGCATAAAAGGCTTTCCCATTTAAACTTCAAAAACATTAACAAGTTGAGCAAGGGCGAACTAGTGTCAGGACTACCTTCACTGACGTATGTTAAGCCTAAACCTTGCTCTGCCTGTGAGAAGGGAAAGCAGTACAAGACTTCGTTTCCATCTAAGCAAGCCTTCTCCATTACTGAACCTTTCTACATGTTGCACATGGATCTATTTGGTCCTGTTGCTACTTCTAGTATTGGTGGAAGTAAGTATGCATTGGTAATGGTTGATGAATTTTCAAGATACACTTGGGTCATCTTCCTAAAAGCAAAGAGTGAGGCTGCTGAAGAGATTATAAGCTTTATTAGAAAGATGGAAGTGCTTAATGGCAATCTGGTAAGGATGCTTAGAAGTGATCATGGAACTGAATTTAGAAATCAAACTCTTGAAGGTTTCTGTGATGAGAAAGGAATATCTCAAAACTTCTCTGCTCCAAGAACTCCACAACAGAACGGTGTAGCTGAAAGAAGAAACAGAACTTTGATTGAAGCTGCAAGAACCATGCTGTGTGAGAGTGGGTTAGGATTCAACTTCTGGGCTGAAGCTGTCAGCTGTGCATGTTTTATTCAGAAAAGATCCCTTATAATAAAGAGACACAACAAGACTCCCTATGAAGTGCTCAAGGGAAGGAAGCCCAACATCAGCTTTCTACACATCTTTGGGTGTCAGTGTTTCATTCTGAACCAAAAAGATCAATTGCAGAAATTTGCACCAAAAGCTGATGAAGGTGTGTTTGTTGGATATTCTGTGATCTCCAAAGCTTACAGAATTTACAACATCAAAACAAAGGTCATAGAAGAATCAATCAATGTAAGTTTTAATGAAAATGACTTTGTTGCTTCCTGTTCTACTAATCCATCTACAGTTGAGGAATTTAATGATCTGCTGAATACTGAAGACAACATTCCAGTATCAGCTGATCCACTCCCATCAGCTGATCCAATCTCATCAGCTGACATAGATGACTTAGATGAACCTGTTCCGATTGAACAAAACACCTCTGCACATTCTATCCTAAACCAACCCACACTTTTACTAAATGAAGGGAATCATGATTCAACATCAATGGACTCTAATTCAATATCAAACATTCCCTCATCAGTAGAAGTCTCATCAGATTGTAATCAGGAAATTCTGTCAGCTGATCAACCAGAAGTCTCATCAGCTGACACAAACCAAAGATTTTCAACTCCCAGAATCCAAAATGCCTACAAGGACCTCAGAAATCATCCAATTGATCAGGTCATAGGTAACATAGAAGCACCTGTACTAACAAGATCAAAAGCTTGTAACTTCTGTTTATATACAGGTTTTGTTTCTATGATTGAACCAAAGAAGGTAGATGAAGCTCTAACTGATCCTCACTGGATAAATGCCATGCAAGAAGAATTGGCTGAATTCACAAGAAACAATGTATGGACTTTGGTGCAAAGACCAAAGGACAAATCCATCATTGGTACTAAGTGGGTATTCAGAAACAAGATGGATGAACAAGGGCTGATCATCAGAAACAAGGCAAGATTAGTTGCTCAGGGGTATTGTCAAGAAGAAGGTATTGATTATGATGAAACCTTTGCCCCTGTTGCAAGACTTGAAGCAATAAGACTATTTCTTGCTTATGCTGCCTTCAAAGACTTCAAAGTATTCCAAATGGATGTTAAGAGTGCCTTCCTAAATGGTGAATTGAAAGAAGAGGTGTATGTCAAACAACCTCCAGGTTTTGAGGATACAAGCAAACCAGATCATGTATACTTCTTGAACAAAGCTTTGTATGGTCTGAAGCAAGCTCCAAGAGCCTGGTATGATACCCTCTCTTCCTTTTTGACCAATAAAGGATTTATAAGAGGAAGCATAGATAGCACCTTGTTTATAAGAAAATTCAAGGGTGATGTGATTCTTGTACAGATTTATGTAGATGATATAATATTTGGGTCTACAAATATTGATCTTTGCAAAAAGTTTTCCAAACTCATGTCTGATAACTATCAAATGAGTATGATGGGTGAATTAAACTATTTTCTAGGTCTTCAAATTAAACAAGAGGTTGATGGAATTTTCATTCATCAAACAAAGTATGTAAATGACTTACTTAATAAATTTGAGTTTGAAAATTGTTCTTCAATGAAAACACCCATGTCCACTGCCTTAAAGCTTGGAAAGGACACTGATGGTAAATCAGTGAACATTACAGCTTATAGAGGTATGATAGGGTCTCTTTTGTACCTCACTGCAAGTAGACCAGATATTATGTTTTCTACATGTCTTTGTGCTAGATACCAAGCAGATCCCAAAGAATCTCACTTAGCTGCAGTTAAAAGAATTTTCAGGTATCTCAAAGGAACTCCTAATCTAGGTCTTTGGTACCCCAAAGACTCTGATTTTGAGTTAGTTGGATACACTGATTCTGACTTTGCAGGTTGCACACTAGACAGAAAGAGTACATATGGGGGTTGTCAATTATTAGGTGGAAGATTAGTCAGCTGGTCAAGCAAGAAACAAAACTCTGTTTCAACCTCTACAGCTGAGGCAGAATACATTGCTGCTGGAAGCTGCTGTGCTCAATTGCTATGGCTGCAAAATCAACTACTGGATTATGACTTACAGTTTGAAAACTCCCCAATTCTGTGTAACAACACAAGTGCTATATCTATCTCTAATAATCCTGTTTTGCATTAAAAAACTAAGCATATTGAAATCGGACATCATTTTCTTAGAGATAATGTGCAGAAAAAGAAAGTTTCAATGCATTATATCAACACTGATGTTCAATTAGCTGACATTTTTACAAAACCTTTGGATGAGTCTCGGTTCAACTTCCTAATATCCAAACTTGGCATGTTAAATTTGTAATATATTCTCTTCTTAGGTAGTTAATTGTGTGTGAGAAAATAATTTTATTTGTGTGTGAAATGAAGTACTTATCTAAGCTTCTACATATTTTACTTATGGTAGATCAGCTAATAGAATTATGTCAGCTGACGATCATCAGCTGACACTATACCTCAGCTGATAAACCATCAGCTAAGACTTAGAAGCTCAGCTAAGTGCATTCATTAGCTGACACTTATTTTATCTAAACATGGATCAGCTGACACTCTCGTCTGTCAGCTGATGTTTTTCAAAAGTCAAAAATATTGTGTCCCCACACCTATTTTATTAATTTCTCATTTGTATTTATTGTGTTACTAGGTTATTTAATTTAGTTTATTTGTCCGTTTATTGTCTGTGTATTTAATTTCTATTCCGTCTATTACCTTTTTGCAGAAGTGACAGTTACTTTTTGCAAAATATTTGTGTAACAGTTTAGGTTTCCAAGGAAGATTTAAAGGTGTATTCGAGCGGTTATTCATTTCTTAAGCTTTCAAAATTCCCAAACACTCTTTCTCTCTCAAACTTTCAAACCCTAAACTCTCGTTGCTCAAACTTCATTCACTCTGTAATCATGGTGATCTTCAACCCTGCAACTTCTCCAAACGCCATTGCTGGTGAAAATGTCACACCAAACTCAGAAATCACCATTCGTCCAAACAACTTTATAATCAACACTGAAATTACCACAAATAAATCAAACCAGGGATACGAACCAATGGTAGCATTCATAAATGCTCATCCCCTGTTTCCATGTCTCTCTGCCCATCCTTTCTTCATCTTTCCAAACATTGTCGGTGAGATGTGGTACACTGCAAGGTACCATACGGATCAAGAACTCATTACCTGTACATGTCTAAATGGCACAATCAACATCAACATCAATATCAATACTCTTCGTCAAGCCATCTCTCTGCCCAACTTAGCTCCATATCAACCTTTTGCTCAAATGGATCAAGTCTTGGAGGTCTTACCCTGATTGGCTACAATGAAGCTGTCACCCATGGTCAATATAAGCTGTCTGTGCTGGGACACCCATGGAAGTACCTGGCAAGTGTAATCACTCGGTGCTTTGGCCATAAGTCTGGAAGCTTTGACCAAATGAATCAAACATAACTGATGATTCTGCACGCCTTGGTCACAGGGAGGAATATTGACTTTGCTCAAGTCATATTCTCGGAGATGGTGGACAAGATCAATCTTGGCACTGCAAAGAAATCCACCAGAACTATTATTCCCTATATCAGGTACCTAAGCTTACTTGTACTTCATCATCTTCAATGGGAACAATACACTGGGATTGCTGCTGTTTTGGACACAATGACCATACCACAAATGGGTCAAAAGATCTTTCATCTGATAAGGGAAGATCAGGGTCCAGCAATCACTGCACAGATGCAAGAGCTCATTGATATTGCTAATGATAATGATGAGGAGGAAGTGCATGAAGAAGAAGTGGCTCATGATTCTGAGTCCCCTGATATTGTAACTGAGGAAATGGCTCAATCTGTTACTCATGATGAAGCCATATTTGAAGGAGAAAATTTAGATGACAGTGATGGTGGTAATGGCCATAATGATGATGCTGGTGGATTTTACATGAGAGATGAGCCTTATCAATCTGGTTCTACTTCATCCAGTCAACATGGAATGCCATTACAAATGTTTCCCTCTAGTTCCTCTACTTCAAAGAGGTCCGGACACCTAAGCACTGATGAAAGTGATGAAGAATCTGATGATGATTCTCCAAGTAGAACTCTTGGAGGTACTATTGCCTATCCCAACCCTGATCAACAACAAGGATCAAGTGACTCTGTTCATAGAACACCAAGTAGTGGAAATGAAGATGTCCTTGATGATGAAGAGGTCTCTGATAAGCTGGAGGAACTCATTGAGATCAGCAAAACAAGACACATCACAGGTACACTCTCAATCTCTGAGGACACTCATTTGGTTGACCCCACCAATGAGAACCCATCCTCACCTCTAGTTGTAATACCCCCACAACTGCCAAGCTCTAGTCAACTCCAAACAGTTGCTAGTTCTACTCACTTTGCAACCCAAATAGAAACAAGGTCAATAGAGATGGTGCATACTGCACTTATCTCAGAGGAAATGCACACTGCACCTCTGACCTCAACTCCTATAGATATCTCTTATTTTGAGGGGGAGCTCGTGGAAGTTGATATAACCCTACAACCAGTGGGTGTGTCCTCACAACAGGGCACATCTGTAAATATGGGATTGCTGCAATCTGGGTCACCCTCCCAACAGGGTGATACCATTGAAAGACAGACCTTCTCCCAAGGTCATACTGTGTCTACAACCCCTATGTGTCAAGCCTATCCCCTAGTAAGTTCATAACAACTTGCTACTGTAATAAGGGATACCCCTTTGAGTGCAACCCTCACTCACACTCACATATTTGCACCTATTTTTGATTCAATTCTTACACATACTAGTGCACTACCTGTCAATACTAGTGGCATAAACCAGTCATTAGTACAGGGTACAACTTCTGTTCCCAGTGATCTTAGGCCTCTATACCAAGGTCTAAGTGAAGGACCACAATCCATTCCAGTTCAAAGCACACTTTCTCAATCAATTCCAACCCAACCCATTCCCTCTACTACTTCTGAACCCTCACCCCAACTACTTCAAACCTTATTATCTATCTCTCAAAATATGGATAGTCTTAAAGCCTCCTTTACCTCTTTCCAAACTCAAACAGAAACTCAAATCTCTCACCTAACCAATGATATTGAGTCACTTAAAGCCAACCAACCCAAACCCCAACCCACCCCTGCCCCTGTTGATCTTTCCCCTATTCTTACCAAACTAGATCAACTTCTAAACCAAACCTCTACTCCTATTCCTATACCCTCCCCTCCTATACCTGCCCAAACCATTTCTAACTTAAACCATACCATTTCCAATCTCCTTTCCCAACTCAAAACCCTTAGACCCTCACCCCCTGATATCTCCATTACCATTCCTGAATCTCTTCTCACTATCCCCTATCTTCTAAAAGACATTGATATTGAGGTAAATAGGTCCAGCTTTTCTGCTAAGATAAGGCACAGTGATACTCTGAGAGAATTCTCCAATCTCACTTAAGCTATCAACAGCCTAAAACCTCTTATCTCAACTTCCATTCCTTCTTTCTCTCTTATTCCCTCTCACCTTAGACACTCAACATCACCTTTCACTCGGCCTCCCATACCCACTGCCTCACCTTCATCCTCAACCATACCACCCTTTACCTCTACACCTACCCCAACTCCTTATTCTTTCACCACTCCTGATGCCCCTGCAAAGCCTGCTGTTTTTCCCTCCTCTGATGATGACAAAAAGGGGGAGAAGTCAGTTAGGACAAAGTCAGTTTTACAAGCAGAGGATGCATCAACCCCCGATGAAATAGGATCAGATGTTGAGGGGGAGAATAAATCTGAGGGGGAGCAACCTGCTCAAGAAGAGCAGAGGCCAAAGAGAAGGCTAAAGCAAATGGCTAGAAGGACAAAGAAATCAAAGCAAGGTGAATCATGTGCTCCAATTGAACTACCATCTGAGGATTCTGATGATGATGATGATGATGATGAAATGCCTTTGTCCTCTATGTTCAACATAAGGAAACAGAGCTCCTCCACTATAGCTCCACCAGTCCAAGCTTCCTCTCCAGTTCAATCAAGTCAACCAACTCCCAGTAGTTCATCAAGAAGAAAAGGAAAGAAGATAATGACTGCTGAGGAAATTGAAGAAGAAGAAAGAAAAGAGGAAGAGCTAAATCAAGAAGATGAGAATCTCAGAGAGTTAAGTGAACTGGCTGCTGCTCTTGGTTCAACCATTGAAGAAGTTCTTAAAGCCAAAGAGAGACACCAGGATTTCACTACCACTGAGGATCTTGCTGTTGCAGTTGGTGTCACTGATGATGAATTGAGAGAATTAAAAGAAGAAGAAATCATCATGCTATCCTCTCAATCACATCCAACATAGGTTGCATCACAGCAAGATGATCCTTCTGTCAAGAAAGTTCCTAAAAGAGGAAGAACTCACAGAGAAGCCATTCAAGCATTGCATGAGTTCAACTTTGGAGTTACAACTCAGCAATCTGAAAGGGAGATCAAAGAGGTCTTGGATAACAAGAAGAACTTGATAGAAAGAAAGGATCCAAATCTCATTTCCAGAGTCACTCCATATAAGGGAACAGATGAAGGGCCATATATCAGATTAGTAAGAAGAGATGAAAGACAAACACATGAGAATGCCTATATCCATCACTGCAAACTGTTCTCCTTCACTGAGATGATTGAGACTCTGTACCACCTCCTTAAATCCAAAAGTGAAATTGCCCCAAGGTTCATAAACAAATTCGAATTCTGGATCAGAATGGCTGTTTACCACAGGATATGCACTCATGATCAATTTGTGGAACACATTGATGTGATTGAGGATGCCTTCAAGAAATCCTCCAAAGCTTTTGTACCTGCTGAACGGATTATACTTAATCCTGATCATCCTTACCTGTCTGCATATGAAAATTTCAACACTGCTTTGCCCTCCAACATTGAGCCAGAAATGTTTAAGTACATAACTGAACCTGAGAGAGGGATTTTCTTCAAAGACAGAGCTGGTGTTTGGAGATTCCTAAGAGAAACTGACTTAGGAAGAGCCCCTGGAGAATTAATCTTTCAAGCTGCACATTTAACAAGGGGACAGACAGGAAGTGAACATTTTGAAAATCTGATTCAAGCAAGAGCTGAAGAGTTGTTGGTTGCCAATCCTCTGAACAGACTTCTGGATGTAAAAGAAGAACCTTGGTGGGAATGAATATCACACTTCATAACTAGAGTAGATGTAATTTCAATTCCTAGAATAGTTCAACTTCTGTACTTAGTTTAACTCTTAGTTAGATTTCACTGTACAAACTCTTATGTAAATACTTTGTGTTGTAATCAAGCTTGAAACTTTGATCATGGACTACTTAGCTAAAATGCTAGTATAAATGACTCTTAGTAGATAGCTTATATAGTGTAAATATAGAAAAGATCAAAAATCCTAAAAACAAAAAAAGGATAGAAAAGATACCAAAAACAGAACAATGGTACTTCATAAATGAAAAGATTCCCAAAAACAGAACATCAGGGAACATACTTAAAAGAGTTACCAAAAACAGATAGCTAGGTAACCAAAATTGCACTTAAAAGTTATATCTTTACAAATCCTAGTCAAACTGATTCTTCTTAAACAAGATAAGGTTTTGTCATCATCAAATAGGGGGAGATTGTTGGTGAGATAGCAATATCAAACCTTAATCAAACCTATCTATTAAGTAAAATAGGATTTGATGTTAACAAAACCATATATTCAGTTTTGGACTTAGATTGATGAAAAACATGTGTTGTTTTTCTATCTGAGACTTAAAGAATTTCTAAGTAAGAAATGTCAGCTGACGAATCATAGTGTCAGCTGAACACTGAGTATCAGCCAAAGGACCAGCTTCAGAAAGATCAGCTGAGAAGAAAAGATCAGTCAAAGTGCATCAGCTGAGGAATCACACTGGATCAGCTGATGGCCTAGAACCATCAGCTGATGAAGATTTCAAGGTCAGCTAAGCAGTCAAGGATCAGCTGACACAATCACAAGTTATCAGCTGATGCCTTCCATCTGTCAGATAAGGTATTTACTACTTATCCAATCTTCTCTTTATGAGCTGACTATACTCAAATGATTAGCTGAGCCCTTGGGAACAGTTGACAGTTGAGTTTATCAGTTTATTAGCTGCTGCTACGATTTGTATTATCAGCTGAGCAAGTCTAGTCAGCTGAGTCTTTCACACTTATCCTTAGCTGAGCAAAATTATATTTGTAGTTCAGTGTCTGTTAACTGAGTCTTTATTATATATCTCAGTTAATAGTTTTTCTATGTAATATCTTCTTAAAGTCAAAGGCAGAACATATGTTGTTCTTATTATGCCTTAGATCTTTCTTTTGTAAAAGTACTTAGCACTTTTTGGATCTACAATGATACAAAAAGGATAGATCTTTATCCCCTGGAAAAGGAGAAAGATACTCTTGAAAAGAAGATCTCGAAGATATGATGTTAAGTATGGCTGGCAACTCCATACTTGGTAAAGTCAAATCTTCAGAAAGCATGGTGTCGATTAAAGCACAAGCATGGAAGGATAAGGTTACTTTCTTAAGACATAAAGGTAGTAATTTAATAATATAATAATAGATAGTGGGTATACTCATTACTGAAAAGTATGTTCACTTTACACACTTTGTGTATAAAGTTAACTTACCTTTTCACCCACTAACTTTATCTATTATAATATTATTAAACCAAGTACCTTTGTCTCCTTCTCTCTTCATCAACCCGGACACACTTTGCTTATATATATTCATGCATGGAAACATGCTAAAAAAGCGAATGCGTTGAAAAGCACTGAAATCTCATAAGTTGAGAATTAGAAGAGTTAGCATTTTACTTTCAGTGTAACAAACTTGTTCATGTGTTGAACGTCTTAGACATTAGTTGTTTAAGATTAGCATTGTGTATGTGTTAGACAAAATTAGTTGCCACCTTTTATTGAACTTAGATTTTCCGCATCTAGTTCTTGTAATTCTTGATTAACGTCAATAAGAATTATATAAAAGTAAACCGTGTGTCTCTTAAATTTTAATTTGCTAAAGTTTGTATTCAACCCCCCCTTCTACAAACATTTGTTGTTGTAGTATCCATTCGGGACCAACATAGATGTCTATGTATGTGTGTATGTGTGTCAGTATGTGTGCAGGAATAAAAAGAGAGTGAGTGGTGACCCATCTTTTTCTTAATTATTAATAGCATTATTATTATTATAGTATAATTATTAAGAAAATAAATAAGAAATAAGGGTAAAGGTAAAATAGTCAAATTACAAAAACTAACTGATCTTGCAAACGGAAACCGTCATAAAGGACTATTGGTGCAACTTTTGGGTAGTTAAAGGACTATCCTTGCAATTTTTTGAAAAAAATGACTAAAGTCCCAATTTTTGGATAGTTAAAGGACCATTGGTGCAATTAACTCTGTTGCAAAGTTACTTGCTGAAAGGTTACAAAACAGTGGTTGCTAAGGTGGTAAGTGAAGTGCAGCTGGGTGAAAAGATCAAAGAATAAAACGTTCTTGATGGGCCTTTGATGATAAATGAAATTTGCAGCTGGGTGAAAAGATCAAAGAATAAAACGTTCCTCTTTAAAGTCGACTTTGAGAAAGCTTTTGACTCTCTTAGTTGGTCTTTCCTTGATTATATTTTAGAACAAATGCATTTTGGAACAAAACGGAGGAAATGGATTGAGGGGTGTTTGCAATCGGCTAGGTCATCGGTAATTGTTAATGGATCAGCCACAAATGAATTTCCATTATCAAGAGGAGTAAGGCAAGGAGACCCGTTGTCTCCTTTTTTGTTTATCATCGCGATGGAAGGTCATCATGTTGCTATGGTTGAAGCCTTAAACAAAGAACATTTTCAAGGGGTTTGTCTTCCTAAGAATGCGCCTACAATATCACATTTTATGTTTGCTGATGATGTGATCTTTTTAGGTAACTGGTTTGATTCTTGATAGAACCTGTGTGCATAACAATCGAACCCTGATAATACGCCCAATGCCATAGGATACTTAAGGGTCACACCTGTGAGGGTATGTAATTCAAGTAAGAAAATCCACACATAACTGAGATGGGTATTATGACAGTTAGTCATAAACCAGTATTGAGAGCTGAGAAAATAATCAGGCTAATGTAATTAACAAGAATATATATATATATATATATATATATATATATATATATATATATATATATATATATATATATATATTAGTTAATAAATATATATTGTTAATTATTAGATTAATATCTTGGATATTAATTAATAGGCTATTGTTATTACTAATTGTTGTTATTATTAAAGCAGATAAAATATATTAGAAGGATATATATATATATATATATATATATATATATATATATATATATATAATGGGCCGAATTTATATATATATATATATATATATATATATATATATATATATATATATATATATATATTAGTATATTTTATATTAATAATAAAATGGTTTAAAAGGTTTCCTAATAAATGATAACTAGATAAGTTATCTATAAATAGGAGTTAAACCTTAACAATTAGGGTTAATGAAAAATTAAAACACTCTCCCTCTCTCTCTCTTGGATCGACGGCCGAACACCCCTAGGGTGGTGGAGGAAGTCGATTTTGGTGATTCAAGGGGCAAAGAATCAAGAACAAGGAAGTGTGGATTAAACCTTTCTTGCAGGTGCTTGTTATACCTCATCACGGGTGGACTAAGCTTTAGCAATTCAGATATATTCTTCATCTAATGTGTTGTTGGTGATGTATGGTGAAATCGATGGACATATATGTGTATAAACACATATATCGATTTCCAGTTTATGCTAATAGGATTGATTGCATGCTTAGTTTAATGTTTAATTCAATCCTGGTTTGCCCTGCAAGTATTCTGCGCTAAAGGCTATATGCCTATGAGCATGTTTTTCAATTTTCATATATACTAGATATATACACATGTGGTAAACTAAGATCTGTTTAATCCTTTAGGGTTTTAGGATTAAGATTATTATTCTGTTTCCGCCTATGTGAATAATAACTGTTTTAAATATACAATTCTGAGTTGGTTCAAACCAAGTTTGGTTGTGAATTAGGATAACTCAAGTATAAATTGTGACCTGTAGAAACCCAACAGTGGTATCAGAGCGTCGGCTCAGTTTATCACAGTGTGTTGGAATATCTGTTATTATCATGTTTTGGATATTATTTGTGTATATGGAATTTTCAAAAATTACAAGGATTGAACAAGTTCATGTTGAATCCTAGTTTATCTAAAACGTTTTGGTTTTAGATAATGTTTATAGATTTAAACCTTTGAAAGGTAAACCAGTTAGGTTTGACTAGTTAAAGGATTAAATCAATAAACAGGTTATTTTTGAAAAATTACATGTTTATCTATTTTACATGTCTTTTTCGAAAATTAGGGATAGGGTTTGAGTCAATCCCAGTTTATTGTTTAAATTGTATATTTTATAGTTTTATGTTTTTAATCACAAAAGTTGAACCGGTTAGGTTTGACTGGTTAAAAAGGAATTAAAACTATAAAAGGTTGAATTTTGTGTGTTTGATTATATATATGTACATATATTAACCAGATTGTGTTAATATGGATTTTTTAAGGTTTTTGATCAAAAACTAGTTGAGTTTAAGATTAAAAGGATAAACCTTAAATTTAAAGAAATACCATTTTATCAACGAGTTCTATGTTAATAATCTTGATTTCAAAATTTAATTAATAAAACAAGTTATGTTTTAGAAATCTGAATTTTGAATAATGAGGGAATTTCTAGAATTAAATATACATATATATTCAACACATAAATAAGGATTCGAATTAAAAGTTAAAATTGAAAGTGAACCAAAGCCCAAAGGGAGGTCTACGGCCCAAGGGAGGTCTACGGCCCAAAAGGAGGTTCACGGCCCAAGGTGGTTTCTGGCCCAGTTAGCGGCGCGAACCACGGGGTCGCGACCGGTTATTGGGTTTTGGCCCAATAAGCCCTTTTTCGGCCCAGTTGGAGTTGAATTGGATAGTTCGTTAATTTAATTTCATTAAAGGCCCAAGTTTTATTTTTTAATTTATAATTGTTTTCATTTTAAATTAAAATAGGCCTATATGAATTTAAAAAGGTTTAATGAACTTAATGGGCTTTATGGCCCAAATAGGTGAATTCAAGAATGGGCTTAGCCCCATTGGGACTTGGATGATATATTGGGATTGTAACACCGCAAAACTCAAGCCATTTTTTTTAAATCACAGCGGAAGTATTGCAATAGAAAAATAGTAAAGATAGCAACACCCACAACTTAAAACCAATACTGTTCAACAACCAGTATATCGTCTAGTGTTACAAAAGAGTTCACAAAGATGGCTCATCTTATCTAAAACATAATATCAGAGCGACGGTCAAACTTCCCCTGTACAAACAACCACCTACCGAAGCTCACCAAAACCTGCAACAGAGAGTTAGGGTGGGGAATTAGCATAAAGCTAAGTGAATGAAATTTAAGCCACAAACAGCAATAGCATAATCACAACAATCACCACGGAAACAAGACACACAAGGATTACTCAAGAGCGGAGCACCACATATCATCAAAGGCACGGCGGCTCTGCAGAGCCTGCAACCCATATGCCGGCCAAGCATAGGTTTACCGAGACTGCCTGCTAACTGGCACAGTTAAACCCCCTCTGCTGCAACAAATGTAACAGGGGTTGAACAACCGCACAACCAGAAGCAAACGAGCCTAGCCCACACAAACCGGCTAACCTCCCTCAAAGAGAGCATGCGCACAGTAATCTTCACCGCGCACATATCTTGGACTCGATTGCAATCAATAAACACATATACCATTCATCGCACAGTCATAGTGCCAATCACCAAACAATCACAATCTCAATCTCTGAACAATCATAATACCGATCTCCGAATAATCATATCAGATTAAACAATCTATCGCATGATTAAATAATATGAATCTAGATAATTATCATAATCATAACTAATACCACGAGTGAGTTAAAGTCCACTCACCTGTGTCCTCAAAATCCACACTCAGTTGTCTTAGATTACTGAGTCTTTGAGTCCCCTGAGAAC
Source organism: Pulicaria dysenterica (assembly GCA_947179395.2). Lineage (NCBI taxonomy): Eukaryota > Viridiplantae > Streptophyta > Magnoliopsida > Asterales > Asteraceae > Pulicaria > Pulicaria dysenterica. The sequence goes on along the minus strand of OX359292.1, from coordinate 58,615,117 downwards.
ACAATATAAACAAATCAGTAATTCAAATCATAATTAACTCCAAAAGTCAAGTCAATTCACAAACAGATCAAAGCTCAACCGTTATACCTAACGTTTGTAACCAACAAGAATTACACTCAAAATCATTTAGAATATCTTATATAAGATATTAAACACAAAGCAATCAATGGTACATTCATAAGGCTCTTCTAACTTCATTTATATCTAATTAATCCGCAAACGGTTCAAAACCCAACCCGTTAAGCTTATCACACTAAATCAGCTTGAAACACATGTCAAACAATCTAGGAATTCTTAATATATCATATGAAGCATGCATCCATTAAGGAAACATAAACACAAGTCATTTAATTCAATTTATAGAATTAAAGTACGCAACTATCGTCAATTTGCTCATAAAGGGTCATAACTTAATCGTTACACAAAACGCATACAATCAACATGGAAAACATCCAAAACCATTTATGATATTCATACATGTCATAAGAAACATATAATAATCGATAAAACACGTTTAGGGCTCAACTATGTCACTTTAATCCACAAACGGGTCAAAACCAACCCGTTTGGTTTAACACACCGAACCAACATGGAAAACATGTTCAACACTTTAAGAACAGTATATATAATATAGAAAGCATATACGAAACAACAAAACACGTATACAAGTCATCTACGTCCGTTTCCCGAATTTAAAGTAAGCATTTATCATAAATTAGCATAATTATTTCAAGGCCTTTCCAAGCATGGTTTACCCTCAAAAACCATTCATAAATATCATATAAACTCTTATATAATAAGTACTAATAGTGTACATCAGTACCCGGGTCAACGTAGGACAAAGAAACGCTAAATTCAAATGGCAACCTAAAAAAAACGTGCTGTGTTCATTAGTGAACACAGCAACAGCAGACCTATCTTGTTCCCTGTTCGATCCAGCCTGCAATCCAGCCCTTCATACTCGATTTCCAGCAGATAAAATTGACTAAAAACAGTTACAAAACATTTCTATACAAACAACAACATGCATTTTAACATTAGAACACATTAAGGGACTTCAAATCATGAATTCAAGTTCTTATATTTCATCATATAACTCCATTAATGGAGTTCTTAAGCTCCATCTTCAAAAGCACAATAATTCATCATGGAATCATACAAAATCAGTTTAAAACTTCATATTTATGCATACTAAACACAAGTAAAGCATCAAAACACAATATAAACATCAATTTCATGAAAACCCACAAATCAAGTTTCATAAAATCCTCCACTAATGGTGTTTTGAGTTCAACCATCAATTACACAGAAATCAAACATAATTTATATTCTAAATCAGCAAGTAATGCTTCATGAACTTGTATAAACATCAAGCAAAGCTCAAATAATCATTTACCCACTTAAAACTCAAAACCTAGAAATCAAGTGATCACTTTTCTTTCAAGAACACTTCAAAACCCATCAAGAATCAAGTCTAGGATCAATAACTTACTTTTGTTTGTAGCAAATCAACCATAAAATTCCGAGATTAGGGCTGTAGCATGGATATTTCTTGAAGAGGATGAAAGGGATTCACATAAACACATACGACAGGGAAGAAACAAGAGAATTTGACTTTAAAAGTCAATTATAAAGGCTTTGAGTCGGCTGGGAATTTTTAAAACATAAACACAGTATCAAATACCATTATCTGACATACAGGAACCTAAATAAAGAGGTTATATTCAAGTCATTAACAAGCAACGAGGTATTATTTGGGACCCTCGTGTAAAACCGAATCATATGGCATCAATATTACATAAAAATATTAAAACTAATATTTCACCTCATACCTCGCGGTCCAATTAAAATCATCATATAATCCTCAAATAAACATATCATAGTAATTAAATAATCAATAACTATAAACAATTAAATATAATTAATAAACAAATAGTTTACCATCTCGCGTAAACTACCAGACCCATTGGGAGGATGTTACAGGGATTTTAATTCGGATGAAAAAATAATACAAGGTATTTATATATATATATATATATATATATATATATATATATATATATATATATATATATATATATATATATATAGGATTAGGATAAAAAAAGATGTGAATTATTGTAAGATGTGAAAGATGTAATGAGAGAGTGACATGTGGCATTTATGGGTCAAGGGTATTATAGGTATTTTGTATATGTATATTCTCTCTTCCTTAATTATCTCACATTTACCTTTTATATAATCCACCGTCCCACACCCCCTCCCCTTACGTTTGAAAGATGCAATCCCCACCCTAAACCACCGCCGCTCAACACTGATTCCTCCACCGCTCAACAATGCTTCCTCCGCCGCTCAACAATGCTTCATCCGCCGAGACGCCGCCCACAAACAGGCCAGTCGTTATCCCTCTCGGAATTTAAAAGCACCACCGCCGCTCAGTACTGATTCCTCCGCCGAGACGCCACCCACAACAACCCAGTCATTATCCCTCTCGGAAGCTAAAAGCCACCACCATAGGAACCCTAAACCACCACCGCCGCTCCTCATCTGAACCCTATATAGACAGCCACCTCCTCCGCCCGCCGCCTCCCACCCTGTTAACCCTAGAATATAACCACCGCCGCCGCTCATCCTCTATAACCTAGTTTGCTCCGCTGCCTGAAGCCGATAAACCCTAAATCTCGAACAAAGTTAAAGAGCGATGAACCTCCACAACAGATCGGCTGTTTGATGTGTTTTTGTTGGGAAAATAGGAATATAATTTATATCCTCTTTTGTTAATTCAAAGATTTACAATATGTTTATATAATTGTATACACTAACATTAACATATGTGCACATATACATCTATATATATATAATCAAGCAAATAAATATTTAAATTTATTTGTTACAAATTTAAATCGTATAAATCGTCAAAATCCAAATCGTCCAAGATAAAGCGCCATCAACGTTCAAGATGAAGCATTCGACGAAGATTCCTACAAGAATAAATTCAAATGATATGAGCTTACAAATAAAATAATTAAAGTAGTTTAAGTTTTTATAAAAATATTTTTATAAAAACTTTTATAAAAATGACAAAGATTTTATAAAACTCATTTGTGTTGGTTGATTAAATCTAAGACTTCCCATTTTAAGTAAATAACAAACACAATCCTACTTTGAAACAATACACCACCATAATTAGTAAAGGAATCTCCCAAAGGGGTAAAATTCCAACATGCTTTGTGTATTGGTTTCAAAACTTCCATTTTTGTGTTTAAATTCAAACATTATAAGTATGGGATCAACCAACCTTTTGAACATCTACTTTTCAGTTGATTTTTATGGTAAAAATGAGTTGAGTGTGGTTTTAAATAAAGTCCAACGTCTATATTGCAAAGAACAAGAAATGCCAGATGACTGAAGGTCGAAGCCACGGTCGACCGTGGGAAGTCTGGACAGTTTTGTGACTTGGACCTTTTTCCTTATTTAAACCAACTCAAACCTCATTCATAACTCACCTCTTGTAAACACAAAACTTCCAGAATACTCTCTAATACTTGAGCTCATATCTTTGAATATTAATTTATCTTTCAAGTTCAAGAAAGCAAGAGTCAAAGCCATCAAAGCTTAAACACTACTTCTACATTTCATATCATTTGTAATAGTGTAAGGATCAACTCTAGCCTTTCAAATTAGAGTGAAGTAAGGATCAACTCTAGCTTATAGAATTAGAGTGAAGTAAGGTTATCTTTACCTCATTTGCAAGTTTGAAGATTAATTCTTGCAAGTGTAAAAAAAGAAGTGTAAAAGGTTTATCTCTACCTTCAAAGAGAGAAGTTAGTGGATCAAATTCTTGGTGGGTGAGGCCAAGGAGTGGATGTAGTGCAAGTTTGTTAACACTTCCATGAACCACTATAAATCATTGTGTTCAACTTGTGATTGGTGATATCTCTATAACTCTATCTCTTTTATTTTCTTGCAAGAACTCTTAAGAACTCCAAAAATTGGACATATAACCTATTCACCCCCCCTCTAGGTTCCAACAGTTTTAATGAAGCTGTAGTGGTGGTTTTGATGAAGTGTCGATGCTGGTCGAACGTTTTCCGCCTCAGAATCGGTGGTGGGTTTTGATGGAGCAACGGTGGTGGTCGAATGATTCATCACGGTGGTTCACCGCCCTAAACCAAGTGCAGCGCTTTTCAAATTCATCATTTTTATTGAAGATCCAAGATCAGTTCGAGACATTGAAGGTTATATCATCAATTTTTGATTCATCAGATTTTGATTCATATGTATAAAGTTTATTTCATCATTTTTTTATTACTATTTGTTGTAAAGATTATTGATTCTTTTTCATCAATTTTGATTTGTTCTTATTGTCTGATCTGTAACGATTTGATTCTGATCTGTAACTAGTTGATGAATCTGGTATATTTCATCAATTTCTTTGAGTTGTTTTGTTTCAGTTATACGAAGGTAGCTTATGTATCAGTTTTTATTCATCAATCTTTTCTGGATGATATTGAGTTTTTTGAATCAGCTTTATTTTTTAGAATCAGTTTTTTGGATTCTATATTAAGACGTTAGCATGTTTGTAGGGAAAATTGAATGGTGAAAAGGTCAAAAATACCCTTAATTGCCATTTTTATTAAATTAAATTAAGAAATAAGAATCTGCTATAATTTGATGATCTGATGAAAAATGGACAGTTCAGATCGCATCTTTCACATCTTAGGATAATTCACATCTCACAATAACCCTACTCTCTCTCTCTCTCTCTCTCTCTCTCTATATATATATATATATATATATATATATATATATATATATTTAAGTGTTATTTTTATATACCGGAAATTGGTGTATTTATACTTATATATATATATATATATATATATATATATATATATATATATATATATATATATATATATATTATGGTTAAGACGTTATTTTAACTAGTTGAGTTAAAATACAAGTTTTATTATGTTTTGGGATTAAAATATAATAAAAAACCATAATGGTGTATTGTTATTACTATACAATTTAAGCAAAGGCAAATCTTTAATCAATTAAGTGTTTTAGGATTAAAACACATTTTGATATAATAGTTATTATATCATAAGTTTATTGATTAAAGTAGGTTTGACAAGTTTTTGTCAAAGTTTTTTCTCATCTCGAATTAACAGCTTGATTAGTTTGAGAATGTTTGAGAAAAGGTATATACTTGCATTATTATTGTTTTATATTTAATGCATGGTTGATTATATATATATATATATATATATATATATATATATATATTGTTGTATATGTATGTGAATTGTGAACTACAACATGAACAGCATGAAGAAATCCATTGTTGAGTTGCATTGCATGCTTAAGACAGCAGAGTCAAATCAAGGTAATAAGTCCAAGGATGTCCGGGTGGTGGAGACTGGAGTTGCTAAAAAGAAGAAGGGGCGCAATGGCAGGGGTAAGGGTAAAACCAAGCCAGGATCATCTGCACCCAAGGCCAAGGCAAATGGCAAAGGCAAAGGCAAGGGCAAGAAGTTCAAACCGAACAAAGCGAGGGCCGAGAACCGATGCTTCAAGTGCGGTGAAGTTGGTCATTACAAGGCCAATTGCCCGAAGCGTCACGAGGGTGGCGGAAACGCCACAGGTACTTCCGTTGACTAATATGATTAATATTGTTGCTTGACTATAACTTATGGAATTACTTGAGATAACACAACTTGTGTTATGTGTATTAGATAGCCTATCTAATCAAGTAATTGTAAGTGTCTGTGAAAACAAGTTCAAGGTTTTGAACTAGAGTTAAACACTAGAAAATGATAGTCATTATTTTTCTAAGGATGTGTTTAAGAAAAACATTTGTGAGTTTGATTATAATAGGGATTATAATCAAGGAGAGCTCATATGTTTTAAGTAAGAATCTATACAAGTGTTTTCATACTTGTGATAATGTAAAGTTTGGAAACCAATTTCTGTAATAGGAAATTGTGGATATTAGAGAAAATCCAAGTTTAAGGTTTCGGTAACTTTAAGATTCTTATTCGAAATCTAAGTTGTAGATTTATACTTAAAATTAGTGTTTTGGCTTTTGTATCAAGTTTGACCAAGTCAACAGGGTATTTTAAGTAATGCTATGTTTTCATAATAATCAGTGGGAGCAATTGACATACGCTAAGATATTTATCGGGTTTTTGGATAAATTAATATACATGTATGTATATTCGCGTAGAAGCAAGTAAGTGCTTAGAGAAGCACGAAACTTAGTACATATACAATCTTAATGACGGGAGTTTTAAGGTTACAAGAATGAGTCCAGGTAAATGGACTAGTCCCAGGAGGTCATAATTATATATTAAAATTCAATGTCACAAATATTAACATATTAAAAAGAGTTTAGTGTTGGAAATAATAAACAGGTTATTAGATGAGTGCATTTGCACTGGATATCTAATTTTGTTTACAAGGCGATGTAAGCAAAAGGGTTTATTATTTCAGTCTATTTCTTGGAATAGAAAAGTATCTATACATCTACAATATAACCAGGAATGGTTATGGGATAATTTTATGCATCTAGAAACAAGGAGTTTAATCCAATTCTCCAAGTTTAGATGATGTGATAAAACTAGAAAGACTGGACTAGTTTTTCAGGGTTTGCGAAAAAACAATTTGTCTAGCAAAATAAGTGGGAGCACTAGTTAGTGTATACTCATTTTTAGTTCATAGTAATGTTGTGGTTTCAAGGTGAGATCCATGATAAGTCCACTTGAACCAACATAGTAATACAAATAGACGCGGTGAATTGAGACGATGGATCAACATTAATTTTGTACAATATTCCAAGAGGGGTGAATATGGAGAGTACATTATTAATCCCACTACTCTTCACAGATTTTGTATGTTTTGGTAATATTCATTAATAATAGGATTATTATTTAAAAATCTTATCCGTGACTACCTGTCTTGGTGGGAACCTCGATTAGGGAGATAATAACGTCATTGTAATCCTTGGTGGAGATTCATAGTGATTGAAGATAGCTACCAGGAGTGTAGGCCAAGGATGTATGAATATTCACCATGGTAGTGGATATCGGATTGTGACATCGTGAAGAATACCGCATGGATAACGAGTCAAAGGTATTCGACACATAGGTTGTCCTCAAGCCTAAGGTATTTGGTTTAGGATGCGTGGACTTCTGGTATTTGGGTCACACCTAACGCTACGCCATAACTGGGTAGTAATAACAGGCGTGTCTGGTATCAGCGGAAAGCATGTTGCCAAATGCAGATATTGGAGAGGCATTATGCACCTCCTTTTCAGGAGAGATGTTTCCGGGGGCCTTGACTGATGTAGACTGTGGAAGTGCATGGCCATGCCCAAACGAACTGATATGTTCTTTGTCGTTTATCACTCAGTCGAAATCGGATAGTTGATAAATGGTTCTGAATGTCCAGAGTTGACTCATTCCATGCTCACATTCACAATCGAAACGTCGCGATGTAGAGGGAAAAGCCTAAAGTATACCCGATCATAAGACAGGGGGTTCTTATGAAGTTTTGATTATAAAACAGTTAGTTTTATAAATTATAAAACAATTTGTTTTATAAAAAATATGATTATCAAACCTGGGTATAAGAGTTCTTATGTGCTTGGTTACCCTAAGGACTTGTCTAGAAGCACCCTTAGGCCAGTATCATGAAGACCACTGGTTGATAGTAAGCACAAGTGGGAGTCTAATAGGATTTGTGTGCATAACTATCGAACCCTGATAATTCGCCCAATATCATAGGACACTCAAGAGTCACACCTGTGAGGGTATGTAATTCAAGTAGGAAAATTCACACATTACTGAGATGGGTATTATGACAGTTAGTCATAAACCGGTATTGAGAGTTGAGAAAATAACCAGGCTAATGTAATTAACAAGAATATATATATTTATTAGTTAATAAATATATATTGTTAATTATTAGATTAATATCTTGGATATTAATTAATAGGTTATTGTTATTACTAATCGTTGTTATTATTAAAGAAGATAAAATATATTAGAAGTATATATATATATATATATATATATATATATATATATATATTAGTATATTATATTAATAATAAAATAGTTTAAAAGGTTTCCTAATTTATGATAACTAGATAAGTTATCTATAAATAGGAGTTAAACCTTAACAATTAGGGTTAATGAAATATTAAAACACTCTCCCTCTCTCTCTTGGATCGACGGCCGAACACCCCTAGTGTGGTGGAGGAAGTCGATTTTGGTGATTCAAGGGACAAAGAATCAAGAACAAGGAATTGTGGATTAAACCTTTCTAGCAGGTGTTTGTTATACCTCATCACGGGTGGACTAAACTTGAGCAATTCAGGTATATTCTTCATCTAATGTGTTCTTGGTGATGTATGGTGAAATCGATGGACATATATGTGTATAAACACATATATCGATTTCCAGTTTATGCTAATAGGATTGATTACATGCTTAGTTTAATGTTTAATTCAATCCTGGTTTGCCCTGCAAGTATTCTGCGCAAAAGGCTATATGCCTATGATCATGTTTTTCGATTTTCATATATACTAGATATATACACATGTGGTAAACTAAGATCTGTTTAATCCATTAGGGTTTTAGGATTAAGATTATTATTCTGTTTACGCCTATGTGAATAATAACTGTTTTAAATATACAATTCTGAGTTGATTCAAACCAAGTTTGGTTGTGAATCAGGATAACTCAAGTATGAATTGTGACCTGTAAAACCCAACAATTCTAATGTTCTAAAGTTAACCAGACTTCTTCAATGTTTTCAACTTGCCTCAGGTTTAAAAGTGAATTTTTCTAAAAGCAAAGTATTTGGATTGGAAGTTCAGGATGATGAAGTATCAAGAATAGCTACATTCTTGAGATGTGATAAGTCGAATTTACCGTTTACATACCTGGGAATAACTGTTGGCGAAAATATGGGAGTAGTTAGAAATTGACAGCCAGTCATTGGGAATGTAGAGCGAAAGCTAAGCATTTGTCATTCGGGGGGGGGGGGGGGAGTCACATTGTGCAAATTAGTACCCGGAAGTATTCCGTTATATTTCCTATCACTTTACAAAGCGCCTAAAAAGTAATTGACATGATTGAAAGTAAACGAAGGAGGTTATTATGGGGCATTAATGATACTGGTAGATCAAACTTTTCATGGGTGGAGTGGTATAAAATAACATCTCCTAAAGCCTTCGGTGGTTTGGGATAGGGGCACTTGGTGATGCTAATACATCATTACTCGTAAAATGGTGGTGGAGACTCAAAGTGGAGGTGAATGCATTATGGGTAAAAGTGGTGAAAGCTTTGCATGGGATTCATGGCCGTGATTCTTCCTCTTTAGCGAGTAGCAGGAAGCCCGGTGTTTGGCTTAGTATTGCCAAAGCGGGTATGTCATTACTTTCTCAAAATATTAACCTTGATGATCTTTTTACTCGGAAAGTAGGCAACGAGGTTTCAACAATTTTTTGGAAAGATAGATGGATTGGTTCTACTACTCTTAAAGATTCCTTCCCTGATCTTTATGAGTTAGACACTAACAAAGACTGTAATGTTGCTTCTTGGATGTCAAACAATCAGCTAATGAACTCGACATTTAATTGGTCGTGGGGTGATATAGCTAAATCGGTAAGGCTTGAGAGTCAAATAGCATAATTAGAGCTGCTACTACAACATGCTTACTTATCGGTTAGTGAGGATTCGTGGTATTGGTAAGAGGACACGTGTGGTATTTTTACTGTAAAATCTATGCGACAAATTTTGCAGAATTTAAACTACTCTTCATCCCTGGCAAAACTTTTTGAAACTGCTGGATTCCCCCGAAAGTAAACTGCTTTGTTTGGAGATTTCTATTGAAAAGATTACCTACCGAATTGAATTTATATTTAAGAGGAGTAACATTATCATCGGCAGCGTGCCCGTTATGCAATAATGACCTCGAAACACTAACTCACTTATTCCTCAACTGCTCAAAAACGTTAGAAGTCTGGAAATGGTTTGAAGAATGGTGTAGCATCAGCATTGGTCAACAATCTTCATTCGATTTATTGATGTTCAATTTATTACAAAGAGGCAGGTCGGAGAACAAAAGAAAATGACTGGAGGCAGCTGCAGGCTGTATTTTCTAGCATATTTGGAAAGCAAGAAACAACCGGGTGTTTAAAGGGAAGAGATTTATGGTGCAAAATATCGTGATTGAAATCCAAGCAATTTGTTACATAGATTAAGTTCAGGGCTAAATGTAATACATTAAATTGGGCTATGTGGTGTTGTAATCCAATTTTGAATTCTAGTATGTATTGTAACGTTGTTCGAGCGCCTTGCTTGAACCTTTTATATAATAAATTTTTGGGTTTCTAAGCTTGGATGATGACCATGTCGAAGTTTAGTACTTAGTTTCTCATTTCTTGTTGTTCGGATTAAATTAATTAGACCGAAATCGTACAACTTTGTTAGAACGTTGCCAACGTGTTGAAGTTACCAAAAACAAAGTGGAAAATTCCCAAAGTTTTTAGCATAACCATAGATTTTTGTTAAGAAAATATAAATTGTTTAAAACTATGCATTTAAAAGCCTCAGGTATTACTATTTTTTTTAAGGTAAACACATACATCGACGTACCTAAAATTCATTTTAAGTTTATAATAAAACTTAAACTCTTAATAATCATTAGGAAAGAATACATTTACTTTAGTATTGCTAGACCAAACCTCATGTATATATTATCTGCTCTTTACACTTTCAAAGAAACAATTTTGTTGATTTCTAAATTATAATTTTCAAACTGTTCGAATAGATTTTTTCCCCTTTTCACCATTCCTCTCATATTATTACTATATTATACACTTTTGTATTATTTTTTAAACTTAATCTGGTTAGTAAACAACACTTGAGGTGAATGTTGTTATACTCATAGAACTTAAATGATTAAGTATATAAATGACTAAATTACTCTTAATTAAGAAAATATATAAGTACAACAACATCCACCGTGATCAATGATGCTAGCTACAAAAATCACACGTATTACTTTTTAACAGTTAGAAACTTAAAATTTTCACACAATAATTACTACTAGAAAAATTATCAATATCGACGAGGGAAACCGGTTTTATATGTACTTGTGTTTAGTGTGAAACTTTTAACTAGTGATGTAAATGGGTACGGGTGGGGACGGGGACCACAATACCCATCCCCACCCCCGACCTCCAGCCCCAGACCCATCCCCGCCCCGGCCCCACCAAATCCCCAACGGGTTTGGGTGAAATAATCCCCACCGGGTATGGGGAACCCGATGGGTACCCATTTACTAAATAATGACAATTTTTGATATGAAAAAAATATAAAAATAAACACCGATAAACATTAATACTTCAAAATACGAACAATATTCGATGACAAAACCCAAAAAAGATGATGACAATATTATCAAGTTTGAAAAGTAAATAAAACAAAAACGACAAGTTCTTAATATCGTAAAAAAAAAACATTTCGCCTTCAATCTTCATCACCAGCGGATCATCAATTCACCATAAAATCTCGTAACTATAACTATTCATTGAATGTTTACCCAGTGTATTTAATAAAGAATCCATTATATAAAGTTATAAACTGATATATATTATATTTATATATATGTTTATATATATATCGGGTCTTAAACGGGGCGAATAGTACTATACCCATCCCCGCTTCGGGTACACCAATTCATCCCCATCCCCGACCCATCACCCGTTAAGGCGGGGAATACCCGCCCCGTTCGGGTCGGGTACCCACGGGTCACGGGGGAATCCCCGTCCCATTGCCATCACTACTTTTAACATATTTAGTTTGTTGCTACTTTAGTAATTTTTTTGAACACCTGCATACTTAATGGTTAAAGTATAGTTTACTACCCTGAACTTGGTCAAGGTAGTTGAATACTATCTTAAAGTGTTAAACGTGTATTATAGATTCCTAAATTTGGTAATTCGGTCACTTAAATACTCTGACTCTCTAAAACCCGGTCAAGTTAGTATCCAGACTCATCCGAGTTACCAAATACAGAGTACTATATACTAGACGTTTGATACTTTAAGGTAGTATTTCCGGTCGACCAAATTCATGGTATTAAACTATACTTTAGCCTACTTTAATCTGACTATTAGATTTCTTTTATTTTTAAAATATATTTAATAATCTAGCATCACTAAGTTATAAGATATTTCATTACTATTTTAGTGAGTTGTAAAGCTAAAATTGATATGATGTTTGGTTGCTACTTTTTTTTTATTGTAATAGCAAAGTTAGTGGCCGAATCCGCAGTGACATCCATATAGGACAGTAAGCGAACTTCGAGTCACGCGTCATGAGAGAGTAATACCCTTCACCATTTTTAGAAAAAACTCAACTGCCAAGGTTTGGTTGCTACTTGCTAGCTTGTTATTTTTCTAGTTTATTGGTTGGTGCCGTTGGGAGTTGGTGATATATCTAAATAATAATCGTTAACTTCAAGTCTGTCTTATCTCTTTCGCACCTCCTCTAACTCCTTGCGTATTTAAATAATTATTTAAATGAACTTTAAAACGTATTCAATCAACTTTTATAAAGTCAACCTTTTTTTATGGATTTTTCGTTAACGACTGTTTTAAGTTATGTGAAACCCAAAGTGTCTCCTGACTTCTTTTCATTTCATTTAAAAACATAACATATTTTAATATAAATAAAAAACTAATTTTTATAAATTTAGTTAGATAATCCTAACCCTAAATTTAATTGAAATTAAATCCTAATCATTTATTTAATCAAAATTATAATTTCAATTTTAACTTTAAATAGTGAAAATTAACTCAAAAGATTATTTAATCTTAGCTTTAATTAGTCAAAATTAACTCAAAAGATTATTCAATTTTAACTATTAACTCAATAGTTTCAATTTTAATGTCAATACGAGATAAGACAGAAGGTAGTGAAATGTATGATTTAAAAAGTATGGTATGATATGTGAAATACGATGTTAGTCAACATATCCATATATTTTCTACCTTTTCTGATTTCTTTACTTTGTTTTTTTACAATCAACATTTTATTAGTTGTTATAATAGTTTTTGAAAAACAACTAAAAAATATTATTATTAAATAATTAGAGAAAAAGATATAGCCTTAAAATTGTATTGATGTAAGTAATTTAGCCATAATGAGATAAATTAAATAATTTTTGTGATGTTTAATGATTAGTTAAAGTAATAATTGCATTAAATTAGTTGAGATAATCAGGAAATGATTGGTTAGGCTATTGCTTTAAGTCTTTGTATCTTAAACAAAAAAATTAGTACTACTTAAAATTAAGTAGTTTTAAAAATTTTAGGACAGAGAAAGTTAAATGTTTTATAATATAGTATAGATACGAGATAAGACAGAAGGTAGTACTCGTACATTTAAAAAAAATATATTTAGTAACATATCATTAAAGATTAATTTATGATTGGTTTTGGTAAATAAAAAAATGTTCATTAAAAATCAATTTTCAAATTGCTTTATGTTTATAGCGTGATTTACTACACTTTTATTTAAAGAAATATTGAAAATCATTTATTTTTTAATATATATTATCAAAGTTTATTTATTGTTTATTTATTTAATTTTAAGATATGTTATGATAGATTATTATATAAATACTATCGAAAATTAACACTGAATATGCAACCATTTAGGCCACTAAATTGTTATGTATTTATAATAATTTGATTAGTTAGTTACTTTTTAATTGAGCGTCTTATAATCATTTGATTGCTTTTAAAATTGTGTAGTATATAAATATTTATTTACTGTTTAAACATACTATTTTTAAATTTTTAATAGATATCATCCTTTAAATTCTTATTTCTTCCGCGTATTATAACTACGTAACAATTTTTATTAAATTGCAATATTTATCATTTCTTAAATAAACTCGTGTATCGCACGGTTATCTAATCTATTTCATGTAATATTAACTAATATCGAAAAGTGTTCTCGATTGTTTACTCCTTTATTTTATATAATGAAATAAAAGGTGAGTGATATTGATAAATCACTTTCCAAACTTGGTTATTATTTTATAAAATAAATTATTTTTTTAATATATATAAATATTAATTAAATTCGGTTATATTATGTAAAATAAACTCTATTTTTAACTATGTAAATATTAATAAAATATGTTCAACAAATATATGTCAAAACTAACATAAATCACTAACAGAAATAGAGTATTTGCTGTAGCAATAAAGAAGTAAAACTTCCATTTAAAGAAGTAAAACTTCCATTTACCTCTCTTTAATATGAACTAGTTTAAGGACCCGTGTATGTCGGGTATTACATGTAAGTTTTTGGGAGGAGGCAATATTATTTAACTTTCAATTTTGTGGTCTCATCATAACAACATAAATTCACCTACAACTTTCAAACTCGAAACAATAGTTTATTAAGTAAACTAGGAGAACGCAAATGAAAACACAACTAAAGCTAAGAAGAAATTAAGAAAGAATTAGATTTACCATCAATTATAATAGCACATAGATGTAATAGTAGTCATTGTGAACCAAGACCTAAATCAATTCTGATTAAGATCATATCACATTTCAAAAGTGTGTATATTTTGACCTATACAGAACCAAATTAAGGACATATTCCAAAATTATTGTTGGGGAGATAACAATATCAAACCATAATCAAACATGCCTATTAATAAAAATAGGATTTGATGTTAACAAAACCATATAATCAGTTTTAGATTTAGATTGATGAAATACATGTGTTGTTTTTCATTCAGACTTAAAGAATTTTTCTAAGTTAAAATCATCAGTTGAGAAAGAGAGTTGATGACGGTTCCTTAAATAGCGATTGAGCATTTTCGCAACGATACTATTCCACTTTTCCAGAAACAATTTTCAAGACTACCTATCGATTCTTGATACTCGGCCGAAAATGAAACACTCAACATCAATTCTATTAATGAGAAACACTCCCTTCGATTTACGATTCTTCTACACGAGAAACACTGTGGGCACTCGAAAAACTCAATATTCGATATTGTTCTCTCAACTCTCATCTATGTTAGAAGGCAGTAGGCACAAGTAATCGAATTATCGAAGAGCTAATCGAAGACTCGAAGTTGAAGGTAACAGAAGATATTCATATTTGTCCTCTACTCTGTTTCTAAATTTATAAGTTATAACTTATCAAATTAGTCCTTTAGTGTTTCCGTTTCCGTTTTTTTTGTTATTAATGCCTAATTTCTTATTTTTCCTTACAGTCTTAGAGACTAGAGAGGCTTAATTTTGTTTAAGATTTGGATAATTCGACTCTATTTTGATTATCTGAATCTCTGTTGAGGTTAGTGTAGTAGTGTTCTGATTATTTGAATTTTTCAGATTAATGACTAATTATGAATTTATGATTATCTGATTATGAATCTGTTATTGAGTATTAGGTGTTCTAAGCTTCTAATAATTTGATTATTTACCATAATTAGTTATCGGGCCTATTTTTATGAAATTGTACAGGGCCTCCAAAATCTCGGGACCGCCAGTATTAACCTCAACACTCAACAATTATTCAAGTAAGCTTGTTAGGATGTGTTTAAGTGATAATTAGAATACCTTAGCTTTTGAGATTTCATGTCTTGGTTGAGAGTTCACGGTTTGGAATGGAGCAGGTATGACCCCCTGCTGTGTGTGTACTTGCATATTCGAGCGGACATGCACACACCTATATACTTATTCGAGAGGACACAAACAGATATATATGTTTATTCGAGCAGGCATAAGGTATATATACATTCGAGCGGCAACTAACATATATATATATAGGAAGAAGTTCCATTGAGAACCATTTTTATTGCGAGAACCGCGAGAACCAATCTGAGCCGTCCAATTCCCCCTCTTTTAATGTCATTGCCCACCCATGAATTCCTCACATACACCCTGCCACACTTGATCCCCCACGCTCTCCATCCATGAATTCCATTTATCAAATCAACGGCTAAGATTGGTTCTCGCGGTTCTCGCACTAAAATCGGTTCTCAATGGAACCCTCCCCTATATATATATATATATATATATATATATGCAAAAGTTCAAACGAGAACTATTTTTCGTACGAGAACTGCGAGAACTAATCTGAGCCGTCCAATTCCCCCTCCTTTAATGTCATTGCCCACCCATGAATTCCTCACATGCACCCTGCCACACTTGATCCCCTCCATGCTCTCCATCCATGAACTTCCCATATTCAAGGAACGGCTGAGATTGATTCTCGTAGTTCTCGTACGAAAAACAATTCTCTTTTGAAAAACAGTTTTATATATATATATATATATATATATATATATATATATATATATATATATATATATATATATATATATATATATATATATATATATATATATGGTAAATCTCAATATATACCCTATCTTAAATGTAGTCATCGTAGACCCAATATCCACCATCCAAATTGAGGAATCTGACGGTTGGAATATAAATTCCAAAAGAGACTTTAGATCGTGGGAAGAATAACTGTAAGGGCCATTATGTAAAGTAGATAAGCAAGTCAAAAGCCAAAATATGAAATTAACGTCTGTTCAATTTTTCAGCCCTAATTTTTATGGCAGGATCATGATGAAAAATCTAGGATTTGTGATGTTACTCTTCGTCGCTTCAATGAAGAATCAGACCCCAAGGCTCCATCGTTAACCGTAGAAAAAACATACGAAATACAACATCATCTGGTTTCATCCGAAAGGTAAAATTTAAACAACCTGAATGAAAATTATCTGATATCAAAATCCAACTATATTGGTTATAATAAGATGATTCATTTATCAAACTCCGTGACATTTAGTCATATGTCCATTATTCAGATCATACAATTAGGTCCACGAAGCATGCAATGTGGACACAAACAGGGGAATAGGATACTGTTTACATAGTACATCCTATCTCTAAGTTTTAATTTCATTTTTTCTATGCATTTGTGTCTAAAGTTCAGTAATGCAATAGTTATTAGTAGACATATTACCTTGAAAATGTCTGTTCTATTTGCTTTTCATAGATATGCACGAAATACTAATTGCGCAAGACATTGCTCTCTTTATCGCTTTTAAGTACTGGGCTGCTTGTTCTCGTTATATTGTTCTATATTTATGTGTACTGATAATCATAATTCAATCCTAAAATTGACGATTATGCATGTATGAACTTATTTATCTAAGCATCTATAAGACTTGAACAATCTTCAACAACAAACGAGTATTTACTGAGAGAATCAAAAAACTAAAAACCTAAATCCCTAGCTTACGAACTAGATCTATATGACTACATGAGTATTCAATACAGAACCCTATATTCCAAGATTACAACTTGTTTACACATTCAGACTTGCATATCGGAGAGCGATATCAAAATGCAACTATATTGGTTATAATAATATGTTTCAACATTGCAGAGAAAAAGCTCAAACGGTAAAAAGGAAAGCATACAGTGCAAGACTAGCACATCAAGAAAGCAAAGAAGTGAAGTCAGTAGAGCCATTGACAAGTTGACAACCAGACAATCACCCCAGCAAATAGTATCTTTATGTAAGGATCTAAATGATAAAACAAATCTTTGATTAGTAGCATGGGTTTGGAAGCGCTAGTAAATTGCCGAATTGACTCCATACCAGGCAAACTAGCATACTGGACTGCAGACCATTTCAATCAGGAAGAAATGGAAATGATTGTTGGAAATCAAGAAGTGGTGACACACCTAAAGTTGTTGAATGAAGAAAACAATTTCAGTGTCCATATAAATGTGCACAAAAATATGCAAATACTTGATGTAAGAGCTTAATTACTTTGAAATCAAGATGTGTATAACAATATTTTTTGGGTTTGTAAATACAGAAACTAAATTCAAAAATATATCTCTGTTATGAAGGATATGAGTTAACATTATGAAGATATTTAGTATAAGGGTGCTTAAAGAAATATGATGTATAGATGATGCTAGTATTCCTAAATCTTCACTTTCAGATCCATCATCATAACAAAGATGTTTATATCACTTGTGCATTTTGACATTATATTTTAAAATAAGAAAGTCAATTGATTGATGATACTCCTTTAATGAACATGTGAAAACTCTAATTGCCAATATAAACAATAAGAAATGAATATGAAAAAACATAGTTCAATTATAATTCAACACCATGAACATAAAAGTTAAGACCAACACAATTGGCGAGCATATGACAAAATCAAAATATACGTAAATATTATATAACAACAACCTTACATTTAAAATGCATATGATCTTAGATTTAAAATGCATAAGAAAAAAAAACACTAGAAGACAATAATATTCAGTAATAATAGGGTTTCAATTTGTGATGATAATACTAGATTCAACAGAGGAGGGATGCTAAATGTTTTATTCGCTTTCTGTTTCATTTGATAATGATTGTGAAATTGTTTTACAAGAAGATATACATTGTGAATTTCCATTAATTACATTTTAGGTACTATATTACAAGATGATAAATTATATTACTTGTATTATTCATGATTCCGATTGAGACCACCCAAAATAAGCATCAACAATCACATAACTCAAGATTTACAAGATGATAATTTATATCACTAAACCAACTCTTTGTTTCTCTTTCTTAAGCTTGTCCATTATTTGTGATACTGTATACGTGTCTCCAACAGCGTCTTCTTTACCCTCGTTAGACAGATTAGCACCATCAACGACAAAATCTTGTGTATTTGTTTCCCTTCTAAGATTTCAGTATACTCTTTTTGTTTATTCAAGTGTTCCTCAACCAACAAATTAACCATTTTAAGATATTATGTGCTCTCAATGACTTGAGTTGCTGTTTCAATTTCTGCTTCTTGAGTTGCTGCTTCTCCAGTTCTCCAGTAGTGGCAGCTTGGTGAGTTGCTGCTAGGCTTACTACAGCTTCTTGTATTGCATCTGCATTTTCAATTTTATCATCTAGTGTACATAAATCAATATGGACATCCACATTGGCACCTTTCTCAGTTGTCATGTCGTGTCCTTTGAAATACTCCTTAATTTCATAACATTCACATCATAGAAGAGATGCAACAAGATGATAAAATGTAAACATTATTTGCATATTGTTCGAACTTATGATCACTTATAATCAATTTATAAACATTATGATTCCAAACTGAACTGTTACAAACATGAAAATGCATGCGATATATAAATGTTAAACACACTCTGTAGCTGCCCTTTAATACATAACACGAACATGCATACTATATTTAGTGTAAAAACACATACAGAATCATAATCTGACCTTCATGCAATGTGGACACATATATAAAACAGCATAACAGATGTATGTTACAAAAGAAAACAGATATAACACAACATTAAAAACATACGAAGAAACATATCAATACATGAAACTGCATGTGAAGCTGGCCTTTAATATATAACACGAAAATGCATACGATATTTAAAGTAAAAATACATATAGAATCATAATGTGACCTTCATGCATAACACATATATCAAACAGAATAATAGAGGTATGTTACAAAAGAAATAAAAAATAACACAACATTAAAAACATACTCATATACATATCAGTACATGAAAATGAATGTATTAAAAAACAATTAGAAAGTATGATTCATCCATAAAATGTTAAACTTCGAAGTATATTCGATTTATCGCAAGGTTTAGCATAAACATTATGATTCGAAACAGAAACATTATCGAAGAACCACACCAACATTAAATCGTTTGTAATAAATACGTACCTGTTCTTTCATTTTTGCCAACGAATGTACGGGTGGAATCAAACGAATTAATAATGAGTTGTTTGTTGACTGCAAAATCAAGGATAATTTTTTAAAAAACAGGAAGTCGAAGTCGATGAATTCACATAGTCGAAGTGGATGAATTCTGGAGAAAAATCAGCCTAGGAAGAAAATATGCTGCAGTTATCCATGTTCAAATTAAAATTGTGTAAGTTACAATCTACTCCCTTCATATAAAAGAAAATATTGGATAAATTACACTCTACACCCTTAATAAAATTCAAAATCAATGAAAAAAATAGGGACTAGGGGTTCTATAGATAAACATAGGGACTATATTTATCCCTTTACTATATATATATATATATAATATATATATATATATATATATATATATATATATATATATATATATATATATATATATATATATATATATATATATATATATATACTAGCATGGTACCCGCGCAATGTGGCGTCATCAAATAGTTTCTACTCGATAACTTATCCGTTTTTGGTGTTCACGTAAAACAGTGACAACGAATAATTTTACTTTGGTAACATGTCTATTTTTGTTATCTTTTTTCCATTTTCTTATTTTTCTCTTGTTAATCATGAACTCTTTTATTATTCTTAAAGTTGAACTTTGAGAGAAAATTAAATAAGAAAAAAAAAAGTCTCTAGATATAAAATAGGGTAAATTGCAAGAAATTACAGGGTGTAAATTAGTAATTTGAAACTATTTAAAATTAAAGATTAAGAAAATGGGGCAAACTAATTTGAAACTATTGATTATATGAGCTATTTAAAAGATTTAAAAATTTATGTTTATAAATTCTGATTGTAGGTTATTCTGGTTTATGATTTCTACTTGTACACATTTTCTGATATTTAAGTTAGTATATTATATTACATAGAATATTTAAAATAAAAGGTTTGGTATGGAAATATTTTTTAATAATTAAGATAGTGAAATGTTCAATATAGTCCAAAGTTTTTGTGTAGTCCTGAGGGACAAATCTCAACCACAGGATAAAAAAAAGGCAAATGCCCACCAGCACCTCGGGACACCACCACTGCCGCCGACCACCACCTCCGGCCACCCCAATCACATGTGATTGAAGCACAATCACATGTGATTACCGCCAACCACTACCACCGACCACCACCTCCGTCCACCACCACAGCCGCCGACCACCAACTCCGGCCGCTGCAATCACATGTGATTGCACACCGCCAACCACCAACACCGACCATCACCTCTGGCGACCCAATCACATGTGATTGAAGCCACAATCACATGTGATTGCACACCGCCAACCACCACCATCGACCATCACCTCCGGAAACCACCACAGCCGCCGACCACCACCTCCGGCCGCCGCAATCACATTTGATTGAAGCCACAATCACATGTGATTGCACACCGCCAACCACTACCACCGACCATCACCTCCGGCTACACAATCACATGTGATTGAAGCCACAATCACATGTGATTGCACACCGCCAACCACCACCACCGACCATCACCTCCGGCCACCTCCTCTAGCGATGCAATCACATGTGATTGCACACTGTCGGCCACCACCACCACCGCCGCCGACCAGATCTTTTTTGAAGCATCAAACGACGAATCTGAGACCAGATCTGAACTCCTCTCATCAAACCTAGTTGAACCACCACCATCCCCACCCTTAACAACTCCGGCAGCCGACGATTTTGGCCTCGTCGGCGCCGATCTGAGACATTAACTCCAGATCTTTTTTAAGCATCGAACGACGAATCCGAGACCAGATCTGGACTCCTCTCATCAAACCAAGTTGAACCATGTGCGCCACCACCATTAACTCCGGCCGTGGTGGTCGGATTTTGCAGCGGCGGCCATGGTGGCCGGAGTTTGCTCGATTTCTCGTTAATGGAGGATCGTGAGGACGATCAGGCTCCATAGTCTTGTAGGGGAGTCAAAACCGATCACCCTCACCAAAAATCACGATGATCCGACGGTGGGATCGCCGGAAAACGGTTTGTTGATCGTGTGGCTGAGATTCGTCCCTCAGGACTATACAAAAAAGATGGACTATATTGAATACAACTCAATTAAGATAATCTGTATTGACTTGATTTTTTCAAAATATGGAAAATTTAGTTATTAAAATGGAATGTAAGAATTTTATTTACTCTATTTAATAGCTACTTAATATAATAGTTTCCATTAATTTATATGAGGGTAATTTAGTAATTTCAAAACACTTAAAATTTAAGAGATTAAGTAAAAGGCCTAAATACTTTATAATATAGTATATATATATATATTCGACTTAGGTTTGGCATTAATATGTATAGATATATTCGATTGGGCTAATAAATAGAAATATATAGATGTACACGAGTAGGCTGATTAAATGGACATAGATATATTCGACGGGCCATACAATCACAGGTTGATTCTAGCCTTCTAGGTGTCAATGAATTAGTTGTAGAGTCGTATTATTGGAGACTAGTACTCACTATTAATTTAGTAAGACTGAGTTGTAGGTTGTTGCTATCGGATTCGTAAAATTTACAACTCTGTGATTTACTATTACCATTGTGTTGCGGATCAAGTGAGTTTCACTAACTTATATATTATGCTGCGATATTTTGTTCATGTGTGATACTGTGATGATTATTAGAGCAGACGACTCATATTGGCAGACAGCCACCCCCGCCTGTGTGGGATATGTGATGTGATATGGATTACTCTGTGAATGTGCTATAGCGTTGTGTGCTCACTAAGCTTTATGCTTACCCATGTTTGTTGATGATTTTCAAGACCGTCTCGTGTTGCCCCGGCGTGACATGTGGAGCGAGTAAAAGAGGGAGATTGATTGGTTCTGGCAGACGACAAGATCCACATTTTTTGCTTACGGGTACACCCATGTCACAAAGTAGCACTAATAGTTCATACTCAACAGCAGATGCGGAGGAGGTTTGCTTACTCTCATTTTCTTTTATTTTGTATATTAATTAATTATAATGATGTGGTACAATAAACTTGATGCTAAGGAGGTTTTCTTGTTCTCTTTTATTTTAAATGGGTCATTAGGCATGTTATTTGGTCAAATCTGGTATGAATGAATCATAGTACATGTTATTTCGTATTATGGGATGTATGTTGTTTGACTCATAATTATTTGACCAATTATGGGTCATATTTGGGTTAAAATGAGTTTTAATAAGTACTTATGGACAATAAGAGTCTTGTTATGTATGAAATAAATTATAATAAGTATAATAATTCATATTGCTCTACTTGGGTTTCAATAGGCACTAAGACTTCATCTCACTAACTTTTAGAATATTTAAGTAGGTTTCAATAGGCACACCACATGATTTAGCTTGTTTTTCATTTGGTTCTAGTATTGGCTCATTCCTTAGACTTTCATTTGGTTCTAGTATAGAAGTTAAGAGTAGATAGGTGAAGGTAAGGAACATGTACGTAAATGCAGCGTAACCTAAATATTGATACTCGTTATCTTATTAAACTGACCCGAACGGGTTAGCCGATTACTTGGGTATCGGTTAATTTCGACAGGGCTACTTCGTACATGAAATTGTAAGGTGAAACCATTTTGTTTTATAAATGAAAGAAATAGACAAAAAATAGTGAGTCTAGATTAATATGAAAATTTGCTACAAAGTTATAGTTTGAAGTAAATATTTAAAAAATTGGTTGTTTTTCCTTTTTGTTTGTCTTTGTTGTATTAGAGATCTAATATTGTTAAAGTTATTTTTTTTCTTTTTTGTATTATGCATCTTGTAGCATTTTCGACACCCCTAGTTATTTGGTTATAGTTATTTGGTTATGGATAAATAGTAACTTTTGTGTATCGTTATGTGTTTACAAATTGTAGATGCAAAAATTGAAAGAGATGGTAGCAACACTCCAAGAGAGTGAACAAACATTAAGACAAGAAATTGAAGCACAAAAACTATCCACGGAACAACGAACAAAAGATTTGCAAGAAGAAGTGAGAGCTTTGACTCGGATGATGTTTCAACAACTTCAACCTCGAGATCCTTCTCCATCCAACAAGGAATTATCTCATCAGTACTCTTAATTAAAACCTTGAATGTTTGAACATTTTGTCGGATTTGGATAGGATTTTAAATATTTTATCAACTTCGCTATTGTAGTTTATCTAACTTTATGAAGCTAATTGTGATGGTGTTTAATTTGTGCTTGAACTATTTATTTTTATATTGAATGAAAATTTTAGGTAATAGAACAAAATTAAGCATTGATATTTTTGAAAAATTTGATATTTAGCGAGGGTTTTCCGACAGATTTGCGATCCCCGTTGTCCTCGGAAATCCCTTAGAAACTTACCCTCACAAATCTCTCGGAATTATGTCCTCGGAAATCTATCGGAAAATTGTCCTCGGAAATCTATCGGAAATTTGTCCTCGGAAATCTATCGGAAATTTGTCCTCGGAAATCTATCGGAAACTATCCATCGGAAATCCGTTGGAAACTCCTTGGAAACTCATTTTCTCGGAAATCTCTCGGAAAGTTTATGTCCACGGAATTCTCTCAGAAATGTATGTCATCGGAAAGGCCTTGGAAAGTTCCCTCGGAAATCCCTCGGAACTGTTTTCCGAGGAGGGTTTTTACTAGGACAAGTTTTCCTCGGAAATCCCTCGGAAAATGGCCATTTCCGAGGGATTTCCGAGGGAATCTGTCCTCGGAAATCCTGCTATTTTCTAGTAGTGACAGCTTCCTTCGTCAATTTAAATTATGAACTCTGATTTTACTAAAACCATTAACAATTAGTTATTATCTTTTACACCGTAAGTCCTGTGTTTTGGGCATGTGAAAGGTTTATGCTTTTGTTGTACAGTTACAACCTGATTCCTCTTTCTTTGATGAATTTACAATATTATTGAGTAATTTTTTTTGGAGCATTATACTATTTTTTTAACTAACCAATTTATTACATGAACATCTAATCCAATATAATGTTTCATATAAACTTTTATCAAATAATGCCATCTTAAAATTATATGTTGCAAGATTATGTGTTGTTTTAAAAATCCATTTTTAATATTTTATACATTAAGCATATATGTTTTTAAGAAAAATACAATTAAGGTTGACATATTAGAACACTGGACCTGACCTATGTGGAGTCAATATCTTCTTTCACCAACAATTTGTTTTTTGCACTCATTACATGATTATGCATGAATATAGATGTCATATTTGTGTTAAAACTAAAATAATGTCTTCTTTCGATGTATGTGTCATAATGGATATGACAAAAAACAGATATCATGTCTATAAAAGTATAAGTACATAAACAAAAACAATGCACATCAATATATATTTTAAAAACGTTTAAAAAGTTGTTTAGCTTCATCTGTTTGTACTCCTAATCAATAAGTTATATTTGTAAGAGCATTGATCGAAATTAGTTTTATCCTTGTTTATATATACATAGTATCATGGTTGTTATTTATTCATTGCATAAATAATTATAACTTTAATAACTATTAATCTAACAATAGCAGAAGTATTTATAATTTTGTTATGCTTGAAAAGACAACAATATCCATTATTACAAGACTGATATCTTTGTTGTTGTTGTTTTGAAAAGACAACAACAAATAAACATAAATTACAAGTATTTCTTTAAGACTTTAAAATAAAGCAAAAGCAAAAAAGGAAAAAAACATACTTAAGGAGCTTGTTGGTCCCGAATGGATACTACAACAACAAATGTTTGTAGAAGGGGGGGGGGGTTGAATACAAACTTTAGCAAATAAAAATTTAAGAGACACACGGTTTACTTTTATATAATTCTTATTGATGTGAATCAAGAATTACATGAACTAGATGCGGAAAATCTAAGTTCAATAAAAGATGACAACTAAATTTGTCTAACACATAGACTAAGCTAATCTTAAACAACTTATGTCTAAGATGTTCAACACATGAACAAGTTTGTAATATTGAAAGTAAAATGCTAACTCTTCTAATTCTCAACAAATGAGATTTCAGTATTCAACTCTATCTATTCGCATACTTAGCATGTTTCCATACATGAGTATATATAAGCAAGCAAGGGTGTCCGGGTTGATGAAGAGGAGAAGAAGACAAAGGTATTTGGTTTAATAATATTATAATAGACAAAGTTAGTGGGTGAAAAGTAAGTTAACTTTATACACAAAGTGTGTAAAGTAAACATATATTTCAGTAAGGTGGTAAGCTGTTTACCCACTATCTATTATTATATTATTAAAGTACAACCTTTATGTCTTGGGAGAGTAAACTTCTCTTTCCATGCTTGTACTTTAATCAACATCATGCTTTCTGAATATTTGACTTTACCAAGTATGGAGTTTCCAGCCATACATAGTTGTTGAAGCATATCTTCGAGATCTTCTCTTCTAAAGTATCTTTCTCCTTTTTCAGAGGATAAAGATCTATCATTTTTGTCTCTTTGCAGATACAAAAAGTGCTAAGTACTTTTACAAAGAAAGATCTAAGGCATAAAGTGAACAACACATGTTCTGCCTTTGACTTAAGAAACCATTACATACAAAAGCTATTATCTGAGTTATAGTATAATTACTCAGCTAACAGACACTGAACTGCAAATATAATTTTGCTCAGCTAAGGATAAATGTGAAAGACTCAGCTGACTAGATTTGCTCAGCTGATCGAATTGCTAAGCTAATAACACAAATCATAATACAGCTAATAAACTAGTTCAACTAAACAATCAGCTGATCCCAAGGGCTCAGCTAACCATTTGTAGATGATCAGCTTATAAAGGAAAAATTGGATAAGTGATAAATACCTTATCTGACAGATGGGAGGCATCAGCTGATCAATGAGATACTGTCAGCTGATCCTTGACTGCTCAGCTGATCTTTTAGGAACCCTCAATGATGGTTTGCGCCATCAGCTGATGCTTTGTAGATGTACAGCTGATGCTTCTTGACTTCTCTTTTCTTCTTGGCTGATCTTTCTGAAGCTGGTCCTTTGGCTGATACTCAGTGTTCAGCTGACACTATGATTCGTCAGCTGACATTTCTTACTTAGAAATTCATTAAGTCTAATATGAAAAACAACACATGTTCTTCATTTATCTAAGTCCAAAACTGAATATGTGGTTTTGTTAACATCAAATTCTATTTTAATTAATAGATAGGTTTGATTTAGGATTGATATTGCTATCTCCCCAACAATCTCCCCCTATTTGATGATGACAAAACCTTATCTTGTTTACGAAAAATCAGTTTGACTCAGATTTGTAAAGATAAAACTTTTAAGTGCAATTTGGTTACCTAGCTATCTGTTTTTAGTAACTCTTTAATATATGTTCCCTGATATTCTGTTTTTGGGAATCTTTTCATTTATGAAGTACCATTTTTCTGTTTTTGTGGTATCTTTTCTATCCTTTTTTGGTTTTTAGGATTTTTTATATTTTCTTTATTTACACTATGTGAGCTATCTACTAAGAGTCATCTATACTAGCATTTTAGCCAAGTAGTCCATGATCAAAGTTTCAAGCTTGATTACAGAACAAAGTATTTACATCAGAGTTTGTACAATTTAGCTAATACTGAACATTAAGCTAAATTACAGAAGTTGAACTATTCTAAGAAGTTGAAATTACAATTAATATAATTATGAAGTTTTTAATTTTCTTCCCACCAAGGTTTTTCTTTAACATCCAGAAGTCTGCCCAGAGGATTTGCAGCCAACAACTCTTCAGCTCTTGCTTGAATCAGACTTTCAAAGTGTTCACTTCCTGTCTGTCCTCTTGTTGAAGTTGCAGCTTGAAATATCAGCTCTCTAGGGGCTTTTCCTAAGTCAGATTCTCTTAGGAATTTCCAAATACTAGCTCTGTTATTGAAGAACATCCCTCTTTCAGGTTTAGTTATGTACTTAAACATTTCTGGTTCGATGTTGGAGGGCAGAGTAGTGTTTAGACTTTCATATGCAGACAGGTAAGGATGATCAGGATTAAGTATGATCTGTTCAATAGGTACAAAAGCTTTGGAGGATTTATTGAAGACATCCTCAATCACATCAATGTGTTCCATGAATTGATCATGAGTGCATATCCTGTGGTAGACAGACATTCTGATCCAGTATTCAAATTTGCTTATAAACCTTGTGACAATTTCACTTTTGGATTTAAGGAGGTGGTACAGAGTCTCAATCATCTCAGTAAAGGAGAACAGTTTGCAGTGATGAAGGTAGGCATTCTCATGTGTTTGTCTTTCATCTTTTCTCACAATTTTGAGATATAGACCTTCATCTGTACCATTATATGGAGTGACTCTTGAGATGAGATTTGGATACTTCCTATCTACCAAGTTCTTCTTATTTTCTAAGAGCTCTTTGATCTCCCTTTCTGATTGCTGAGTTGTAACCCCGAAGTTGAACTCATGCAATGCTTGAATGGCTTCTCTGTGAGTTCTTCCTCTTTTAGGAACTTTCTTAGCAGTAGGATCATCTTGCTGTGGTGCAACTTGTGTTGTATGTGATTGAGAAGACAGCATGATTAAATCTTCTTCTTGTAATTCTCTCAACTCATCATCAGTAGCACCTATAATGGCAGCAAGGTCTTCAGGAGTTGTGAAGTCCTGGTGTCATTCCTTGGCTTTCAGAACCTCTTCAACTGAGGTGCCAAGTGCAGCAGCCAGCTCACTTAACTTCCTAAGATTCTCATCTTCTTGAGTTAGCTCTTCCTCTCTTCTTTCTGTTTCTTCAATCTCTTCAGCAGACATTATTTTCTTTCCTTTTCTCCTTGATGTGCTGCTGGGAGTTGGTTGACTTGATTGTACTGGAGAGGAAGCTTGGACTGGTGGAGCTTTTGTAGAGAGGCTCTGCTTTTTCAAGTTGAGCAGAGAGGACACAGGCACCCTATCTTCATCATTATCATCATTAGAATCTTCTGATGGCACATTGATTGGTGCACAAGATTCATCTTGTCTAGTCTTTTTTGGCACTCTTCCTTCTGGCCATTTGTTTAAGTCTTATTTTTGGTCTCTGCTCATCTTGAGCAAGTTGCTCCCCCTCAGATGGATTTTCCCTCTCAGCAGTTGATTGATTTAGAGTTTCTGCTTGATTGAGGTCTGCTTGATCCGATGCTGCCTTATCAGCTTCTACTGCTTGAAAAGGATCTGGTGATAAGCTTGAACTAGTAGAATCCGAGGCTGACTTCTCCCTCTTTTTGTCATCAACAAATGAGAAAGGAAAGTTATCAGAAGGCTTGGCAGGCTTAGCAGGTGCATAAGGTGTGAAAAAGGAATAAGGAGATGGAGACGGGGTGGAGGTAGAGGGAGGATACTTGAAGGGAAAGGAGAGGCAGTAGGGATAGGAGGTTGGGTGAAGGATGGAGGTTGTCTTAGCCTTAGGATAGCATCAGTGATATTAGTGAATTCTTTAAGGGTTTCACTGTGCTTTTGCCTGAAGTAGTGGCTTAAGTGTGTGACCTCAGCATCTATGGTTTGGAGAAGAGAAGGGACTCTAAGAAGAGAGTCATGAATGGTTACTGAAATGTTAGGAGGGGAAGGTCTTAAGGTTTGCAGTTGGGAAAGAAGATTGGAAATTGTTAGGTTTAAGGAAGAGATTATTTGGTTTGAAATGGGAGATGAAGGGGTGGGAGCAGGGGTAGAAGTTTGGGATAAGAGTTGATCCAATTTATGAAGAATTGGTGATAGATCAACTGGGGCAGGGGTGGGTTGGGGTTGGGAGTGAGTAGCTTTAAGTGACTCAACCTCTTAAATTAGATGAGAGATTTGAGTTTCTGTTTGGGTTTGGAAAGAGGTGAAGGAGGCTTGAAGACTATCCATCTTTTGAGAGATGGACAGTAGGTTTTGGAGTATTTGAGGGGATGGTTCAGAAGAAGTAGAAGGAATAGTTTGAATTGGATTTGATTGAGTGATTGTGCTTAGAACAGGAATAGATTGAGGTCCCTCACTTAGACCTTGGTATATAGGCCTAAGATCACTTGGAGCAGAATCTGTGCCCTGTGCTAATGGTTGGTCTATACCACTAGTATTGACAGGCAGTGCAGTAGCATGTGTAAGAAGTGAATCAATTATAGGTGCAAACATGTGAGTATGAGTGAGGGTTGCACTCATTGGGGTATCCCTTATTTCAGTAGTAAGCTGTTGTGAAGTTACCAAGGGTATGTATAGACTCAATGTGGGTGTAGACACAGTGTGACCTTGGGAGGAGGTCAGTCTTTCAATGGCATCACCCTGTTGGGAGGGTGATCCAGATTGCAGGAGTCCCATATTTACAGATGTGACCTGTTGTGAGGACACATCCACTGGCAGTGTGGTTAAAGCAACATCCATGAACTCCCCCTCAACATAAGAGGTAGCTATATGAGTTGAGGTCAGAGGTGCAATGTGCATATCCTCTGAGATAAGTGTAGCGTGCACCATTTCTGCTGACCATGGTTGTATATGGGTGTAGGTGGGAGTAGAACTAGTGACTGTTGGTAGTACACTAGAGCTTGGAATTTGTGGGGGTGTGTCAACTGGAGGAGAGGGTGGGTTCTCATTGGTGGGGTTTACTAAATGAGTGTCCTCAGGGAGTGAGAGAGTCATACCTTGAGTGTATATTGGTCGGCCGAGTTCAATGAGTTGAATCTGTTGATCAGAGATAACATCTTCTTCTTCAACATCATGTTCACTAGCACCAACTTCACCTTCACTACCTTGTTCAAGATGAACATATTCATTTGCACTTGAAGAGCTTACTGGGAAATTGGTCAAGGGCATCATAATAGGTGTTGATGTGGAGGAGGAAGTGTTTCTTGGACCATAGACTATAGGTTCACCACCATCATCACTATCATATGCATGATCATCATTATCATCAAAGTCACCACCACTAATACCTGCATCCACATCCTCAGCATCAGAATTAATAGACTCATTCTGTGCTGGTTCATCATCAAATGATCTTTCTTCTCTAAAATTGGCTTCATCATGAGTATGAGTAGTAGAGTGCTCAGAATTTTCAGTAACTACATCTGGGGACTCAGAATCATTAGCCATTGTTTCATTAACAGGTTGAACATCACCTTCTTCTTCAACACCTACATCTTCTTCATCAGCTGCAATATCAATCAACTCTTGCATTTGTGCAGTGATGGCAGGACCTTGATCTTCCCTTATTAAGTGAAATATCTTTTGACCCATTTGAGGCATCGTCATTGTATCCAAAACATCAGCTATCCCAGTATATTGTTCCCATTGAAGATGATGAAGTACAAGCAAACTTAAGTACCTGATGTAGGGAACAATAGTTCTTGTTGATTTCTTTGCTGTGCCAAGAGTGATTTTATCCACCATCTCTGAGAATATGACTTGAGCAAAGTCAATATTCCTCCCTGTGACTAAGGCATGGAGAATCATTAGTTCTGTTTGATTCATTTGATCAAAACTTCCAGATTTATGACCAAAGCACCGAGTGATTACACTGGCCAAATACTTCCATGGGTGTCCCAGCACAGACAACTTATACTGACCATGGGTAACAGCTTCATTGTAGCCAATCAGGGGTAAAACTTCCAAAACTTGATCCATTTGAGCAAACGGTTGATATGGGGCCAAGTTAGGCAGAGAGATGGCTTGTCGAAGAGTGTTGACAGTAATGTTGATGTTGATGGTGCCATTGAGACAAGTGTAGGTGATTAGATCTTGATCAGTATGGTACCTTGCAGTGTACCACATCTCACCAACAATGTTTGGAAAGATAAAGAAAGGATGAGCAGAGAGACAAGGAAACAGGGGATGAGCAGTTATGAATGCTACCATAGGTTCATATCCCTGGTTTGCCTTGTTCGAGAGAATGTCAGTGTTGATTAGAAAGTTTTTTAGACGAATTGTGATTTCTGAGTTCACGGTCAAGTTCTCACCAACAATAACATTTGGAGTAGAAACAGGATTGAAGGACACCATGATTACAGAGTGAAGAAACTGTGAGTAGTGAGAGTTTAGGGTTTGTAATTTTGAAGAGAAGAAGAGTGTTTGTGAATTTTGAATGCACAAGAAATGAAGAACCGCTCAAAAACACCTTTATATCTTCTTTGGAAACCTAAACTGTTACAGAAATATCTTTTTGAAAAAGTAACTGTCACATATGCAAAAAGGGTAATAAACAGATAAGCTAATAAATACACGGACAACTAACGGACATTTAAAAAGAAATTAAATACTACCTTGTTAACACATTAAATACATATGATAAATTAATAAAATAAGTGTAGGGACACAAGAATTTTAACTCTGAGAATCATCAGCTGACTGAAGAAAGTGTCAGCTGATCCTTGTTGAGCCAAAACAAGTGTCAGCTAATGAATGTAATTAGCTGAGCGTCTAAGTCTTAACTAATGGTTGATCAGATGAGGTATAGTATCAGCTGATGGTTGTCAGCTGACAGAATACCACTAAATGATTCACCATTAATAAGACATGAAGAAGCTTAGATAAGTACTTCATTTCACACACAAATAAAATTATTTTCTCATACTAAATTAACTACCTAAGAAAGGAAAATGTTACAAATTTAACATGCCAAGTTTGGATATTAGGAAGTTGAACCGAGACTTATCCAAAGGTTTTGTAAAAAGATCAGCTAATTGAACATCAGTACTTATATAGTGCATTGAAACTTTCTTTTTCTGCACATTATCTCTAAGAAAATGATGTCTGATTTCAATATGCTTGGTCTTAGAATGCAAAACAGGATTGTTAGAAATAGAAATGGCACTAGTGTTGTCACACAGGATTGGTGAGTTTTCAAACTGTATGCCATAATCAAGTAGTTGATTTTGCAGCCATAATAGTTGAGCACAACAGCTTCCAGCAGCAATGTATTCTGCCTCAGCTGTTGAAGTTGAAACAGAGTTCTGTTTCTTGCTTGACCAGCTGACTAATCTTCCACCTAACAGTTGACAACCACCAGATGTACTCTTTCTGTCTAGGGTGCAACCTGCAAAATCAGAATCAGTGTATCCAACTAACTCAAAATCAGAGTCTTTGGGGTACCAAAGACCTAGATTAGGAGTTCCTTTGAGATACCTGAAAATCCTTTTAACTGCAGCTAAGTGAGATTCTTTGGGATCTGCTTGATATCTAGCACAGAGACATGTTGAAAACATAATATCTGGTATACTTGCAGTGAGATATAAAAGAGACCCTATCATACCTCTATAAGCTGTAATGTTCACTGATTTACCATCAGTGTCCTTTCCAAGCTTTAAGGCAGTGGACATGGGTGTTTTCATTGAAGAACAATTTTCAAAATCAAATTTCTTAAGTAGGTCATTTACATATTTTGTTTGATGAATGGAAATTCCATCGACCTCTTGTCTGATTTGAAGTCCAAGAAAATAGTTTAGTCACCCATTATGCTCATCTGATAGTTATCAGACATGAGTTTAGAAAACTTTTTACAAAGATCCAAATTTGTAGACCCAAATATTATATCATCTACATATATCTGTACATGTATTACATCACCCTTGAATTTCCTTATAAACAAAGTGCTATATATGCTTCATCTTATAAAGCCTTTGGTGGTTAGAAAAGAATAGAGGGTATCATACCAGGCTCTTGGAGCTTGCTTTAGACCATACAAAGCTTTGTTTAAAAAGTATACATGGTCTGGTTTGCTTGCATCCTCAAAACCTGGAGGTTGTTTGACATACACCTCTCCCTTCAGTTCACCATTGAGAAAAGCACTCTTAACATCCATTTGGAAAACTTTAAAATCTTTGAAGGCAGCGTAAGCTAGAAATAGTCTTATGGCTTCAAGTCTTGCAACAGGGGCAAATGTTTCATCATAATCAATACATTCTTCTTGACAATACCCCTGTGCAACCAGCCTTGCTTTGTTTCTGATGATCAGCCCTTTTTCATCCATTTTGTTTCTGAACACCCACTTAGTACCAATGATGGATTTTTCCTTTGGTCTTGGCACCAAAGTCCATACATTGTTTCTTGTGAATTCTGCCAATTCTTCTTGCATGATACTAATCCAGTGAGGATCATTTAGAGCTTCATCCACCTTCTTTGGTTCAATCATAGAAACAAAACCTGTGTATAAATAGAAATTACAAGTTTTTGATCTTGTTAGTACAGGTGCTTCTATGTTACCTATGACCTGATCTTTAGGATGATCCCTGTGGTCCTTATAGGCATTTTGAATTCTGGGAGAGTTTGGATTATTTTGGATTGTTGGAGTGGAAATTATTTGGTTTGGATCAGCTGATGAGACTTCTGGTTGATCAGCTGACAGAATTTCAGGAATGTAATCTGTTGGAACTTCTACTGATGAGGGAATGTTTGATATGAAATTAGAGTACATTGATGTTGAATCATGATTCTCATCATTCAGTAAAAGTGTAGGTTGGTTTAAGATAGGATGTGCATTGGTTTGATGTATATTTGGAACAGTTTCATCTAAATCCTCTACATCAGCTAATGGGAGTGGATCAACTGATACTGGAATGCTTTCTTCAATATGCAGCAGATCATTAAATTCCTCACCTGTAGATGGATTAGTAGAACATGAAGCAACAAAGTCATTTTCATTAAAACTTACATTGATTGATTCTTCTATGACCTTTGTTCCGAGGTTGTAGATTCTGTAAGCTTTGGAGATCACAGAATATCCAACAAAAACACCTTCATCAGCTTTTGGTGCAAACTTCTGCAATTGATCTCTCTGGTTCATAATGAAACACGGACACCCAAAGATATGCAGAAAACTGATGTTGGGCTTCCTTCCCTTGAGCACTTCATAAGGAGTCTTGTTGTTTCTCTTGATGACTAGGGATCTGTTCTGAGTGAAACATGCACAGCTGACAGCTTCAGCCCAAAAATTTAATCCTAACCCACTCTCACACAACATGGTTCTTGCAGCTTCTATTAATGTTCTGTTTCTTCTTTCAGCTACACCATTTTGTTGTGGAGTCCTTGGTGCAGAGAAGTTTTGAGATATGCCTTTATCATCACAGAAACTTTCTAGAGTTTGATTTCTAAACTCAGTTCCATGATCACTTCTGAGCATCCTTATCAGATTTCCATTTAGCACTTCCATCTTCTTAATGAAGCTTATTATTTCTTCAGCAGCCTTACTCTTTACTTTTAGGAAGATGACCCAAGTGTATCTTGAGAATTCATCAACCATCACCAATACATACTTACTTCCACCAATACTAGCAGTAGCAACAGGACCAAATAGATCCATGTGCAACATGTAGAAAGGTTCAGTAATAGAGAAGGCTTGCTTAGATGGAAAAGAAGTCTTGTGCTGCTTTCCCTTCTCACAGGCAGAACAAGGTTTAGGCTTAACATAAGTTAGTGAAGGTAGTCTAGAAACTAGTTCATCCTTGCTCAGCTTGTTTATATTTTTGAAGTTTAAGTGAGAAAGCCTTTTGTGCCATAACCAGTTTGTGTCAGTTACAGATTTTGTATACAAACAGGTTAACTTGGATGGATCACCAGAGGACATATCAAGAGTATATACATCCTTGGTTCTCTTTGCACAAATTATTGTTTTACCTTCTTGATCTAAAATGGAACCACCTGTCTTTGTAAAGAGGACTTTATGATCACCATCACATAACTGACTTATGCTGATGAGATTGTACTTAAGCCCTTTAACATATGATACTTTTGACAAGGTTAAGTTCCCATTATGAAGTTCTCCATAGCCTTTTGTTTGCCCACAATTGTTATCACCAAAGGTCATTCTTGGACCTTTTTCCTTCTTGTAGTTACTGAGCAAAGCTTTACAACCTGTCATGGTCCTTGAACATCCACTGTCAAGATACCATGTGTTTAGACCCTGCATAGTTGAGATTGAAAGAAGGTTAGTGACACTTGGGCATCCACTGTTAAGTGGATCCCTGTGGATTGCACCTAGCTATCCACTTCATATTAGGTTGTTTATGAATAAGAGGAACAACTGTGTTATCAAAATCAGTCCGCTGTCTTGAGTTACCTTCAAGAGAACAATCACTTGCCTTATGCCCTTTGCTCCCACATTTATAACATTTTTTACTTTTGGAGCTTTTGACATGTTTCAGTGATTGCCTAAGAGATGTCTTAACTGTTTTCTGATGACTATGGGTCATCAGCTGACATATTTCACCATTCAGCTGTTGCAACTGATTCTGTAAACTAATAAGGTCTTTGTTTACAGTCCACCTTAGGTTGACCCTTAGTTAAAATGAATTTTTGATCAACTTTAGGTGTGGCAGACTTAGACTTTTTGTTAACAAAAGGTCCTTTTCCCTTGGTTTATCCTATTGAAAGAGTTTGAAGTGATACTTGATCAGCTAAACAATTTATAGAGGATTTTTGAACAGCTGACAGGGTATCAGCTGAGCAACTATCATATGTTCTCTGATCAGCTGATTGAGGATCAATAGCTAATGAAATGCCAGTTAGCTGAGCACTTATATTTAATGTATCAGCTTTCAAGTTCTGACAACATAATGTATCTTTGGTATCAACAAATGATTCCATTCCTTTACTGGCTTCCTTTACAATTAAATTATCAGTACTTTCGCTTTCTGTCAAAACACTAGAACTTGAACCAACTTTTGAAGTGGTTGAGTCTTTCAGCTGAGTACTTTTACTTTTGACAAATCTGTTAGTGATAATACTTTTTCCTTTTACAATCTTTTAAAAAGTAAGAGGTAAAATATCAGCCTTTTCTAAGATATTTATGTCCTTGCTAAAATCAACACAATTAGCAGCTTGGAAGTAATTTCCACCAATAATAGCTTGAACTTGTTTTGGAATCTGCTCATTGACACACTGAGTGGTCTTAGCAGCAGAAACACACCAAGATTTAACTAATTTTTGAAGGTCATTGAACTTCGTGGTTGCTTCATTGTTTTCTTTTACCAACATCTGATTAAGTATCTTTTGATTAGCTAAATTATCTTCCAATTTTGTCATTTGTTTCAGTTTCTCATCTTTAAGACTTAACTTCTCTTTTAGTGATTCTATTTTTAATTTTAGCTTCTTTTCTCTTTGAATATTTGACTGAAACTCAACACACAGATAATCAAACATAGTGTTCTTTTCATTATCTTCATAGTTAATAAATTTTCCAACCTGATACATAGAAGAAGGATCCTAGTCAGGAGAAGCACAAGCTTTAGCAGCTTTCTTCATGTCCTCATCAAAGGAGCTTGTACTTGCTGTGTTGGCCATCAAACTGAGCTGAGCTGTGAGGACCTCATCTTCATCACTTGAGAGATCTTCCTCAGCCCAATCTTCTTCTTCAGCCACCAACACCCTATTCTGAGCTTTCTTCTTTTTCTTGTCAAGGACTGCAGCAAGAAGCTTCTTATACTTAGCTTCATAATCAATCTTGCTGTCTGAGCTTGAGGAACCCTTGAAGCCTATGTTTCCTCTGGACTTACACTCACTGGCGTAGTGACCAGTCTTGCCACAAGAGAAACAACCTTCAGAAGCCTTTGGTTTTGACATGGCTCTTTCTTCTTTGAAGGGTTTCTTCTCAAATCTCTTGACACCCTTTCTTTTTAAGAAAGGTTTGAACCTTTTTACCAACATGGCAGCCTGCTCAACAGCAGCTTCAATGCTGTCCATATTCTCCAGAACTTCATCCCCATCAGCCACTTGCTCTTCATCAGAAGACTCCTCCTCTTCCTCCTCATCACAGGACTCATCCACCACTACAGCAAAACTCCTGGATCTTGTATCCTTAGACACAAGGGTAGTAGATGGAGCTTTGGCAGCCTCCTTCATATCCTTGGTATAGAGTTTCCTTTGTTTCACTGATTGTTCATGATTCATAAGGTTTCCATATAAACCAACCAGTGTAAGACCCTTGATTTTCTCACCAAGTTTAAGCACAGTGATAAAATGATCCCAAGATTCTGGGAGAGAGTCTAGAAACTTGTTTACAAGCTCCTTATTGCTCTTGGGAACCTCTGCCCTTCTTAAGTCATTAATAAGGCAGTTGAACCTGGTGTAGGTCTTAGTAAGATTTTCACCTTTATGAGCAAAGAAGAACTCATATTCTCTTACCAGAAGGAGTTTCTTATTCTCCTGCACTTCTTCAGTGCCTTCATAAGCAATAGTCAAAGTATCTAGCATCTTCTCTGCAGATTTGCAGTTAAGAACTTGATGATAGACATCATTTGGTAGTGCAGAGACTAAGGCTGTTCTTGCTTTAACATCAAGATTAACAAGCCTTTTGTCTTCATCAGACCACTGATTTATAGGCTTTATGATCAGTCTTTCAACAGCAGGAACTTCGTCAGTTGCTTCAGTCACTTGAATTGTTGAGGAAGGAACATAGGACCTTGAGTAACAGTCTTGAGCATCACATCATCTAGGCTTGACATATAGAGAAGAATTCTACTCTTCCAGAGAGAAAAGTTTTCTCCATCAAACGTTGGACACCTTGTGAGTGAGCCATTGTTGGAAGAACCATTAGAAGCAGCAACATGAGTGACCATTTTGTAGTATGGGGTAGAAGCAGTTGAAGAGTAAGCAAAACAGATCTTAGATATGAGTTATCTAGCCTGCTCTGATACCAGTTGTTGGTCCCGAATGGATACTACAACAACAAATGTTTGTAGAAGGGGGGGTTGAATACAAACTTTAGCAAATAAAAATTTAAGAGACACACGGTTTACCTTTATATAATTCTTATTGATGTGAATCAAGAATTACATGAACTAGATGCGGAAAATCTAAGTTCAATAAAAGGTGGCAACTAAATTTGTCTAACACATAGACTAAGCTAATCTTAAACAACTTATGTCTAAGATGTTCAACACATGAACAAGTTTGTAATACTGAAAGTAAAATGCTAACTCTTCTAATTCTCAACAAATGAGATTTCAGTATTCAACTCTATCTATTCGCATACTTAGCATGTTTCCATGCATGAGTATATATAAGCAAGAAAGGGTGTCCGGGTTGATGAAGAGGAGAAGAAGACAAAGGTACTTGGTTTAATAATATTATAATAGACAAAGTTAGTGGGTGAAAAGTAAGTTAACTTTATACACAAAGTGTGTAAAGTAAACATATATTTCAGTAAGGTGGTAAGGTGTTTACCCACTATCTATTATTATATTATTAAAGTACTACCTTTATGTCTTGGGAGAGTAAACTTCTCTTTCCATGCTTGTACTTTAATCAACACCATGCTTTCTGAAGATTTGACTTTACCAAGTATGGAGTTGCCAGCATACTTAGTTGTTGAAGCATATCTTCGAGATCTTCTCTTCTAAAGTATCTTTCTCCTTTTCCAGAGGATAAAGATTTATCCTTTTTGTCTATTTGCAGATACAAAAAGTGCTAAGTACTTTTACAAAGAAAGATCTAAGGCATAAAGTGAACAACACATGTTCTGCGTTTGACTTAAGAAACCATTACATACAAAAGCTATTATCTGAGTTATAGTATAATTACTCAGCTAACAGACACTGAACTGCAAATATAATTTTGCTCAGCTAAGGATAAATGTGAAAGACTCAGCTGACTAGATTTGCTCAGCTGATCGAATTGCTCAGCTAATAACACAAATCATAATACAGCTAATAAACTAGTGAAACTAAACAATCAGTTGATCCCAAGGGCTCAGCTAACCATTTGTAGATGATCAGCTTATAAAGGAAATATTGGATAAGTAATAAATACCTTATCTGACAGATGGGAGGCATCAGCTGATCAATGAGATACTGTCAGCTGATCCTTGACTGCTCAGCTGATCTTTTAGGAACCCTCAGCTGATGGTTTGCGCCATCAGCTGATGCTTTGTAGATGTACAGCTGATACTTCTTGACTTGTTTTTTCTTCTTAGCTGGTCTTTCTAAAGCTGGTCCTTTGGCTGATACTCAGTCTTCAGCTGACATTATGATTCGTCAGCTGACATTTCTTACTTAG
The DNA here is from genome assembly GCA_947179395.2 of Pulicaria dysenterica. Classification (NCBI taxonomy): domain Eukaryota; kingdom Viridiplantae; phylum Streptophyta; class Magnoliopsida; order Asterales; family Asteraceae; genus Pulicaria; species Pulicaria dysenterica. The sequence continues at coordinate 58,575,301 of OX359292.1, read as the reverse complement.
AAATTCATTAAGTCTAATATGAAAAACAACACATGTTCTTCATTTATCTAAGTCCAAAACTGAATATGTGGTTTTGTTAACATCAAATCCTATTTTAATTAATAGATAGGTTTGATTCAGGTTTGATATTGCTATATCCCCAACAGAGCTATATTCAAACACGCAACATAGGATCCAAAGAGAAGTGTCTTAAACATACCATCTATATGCAGTGGTGCCTTGAAATGGGGTAAGCAAATAAAGTATATATGTTTTCATAGAAGGAAAAAAATCATCGTTTACACTTTCTGCATATAAAAAAAAGTATTTATTGATATGTAAAACATTGCACAATTCATGAAATATAAATAAGTTAACTAAAGTATAAAAAGAAAGAAAATTTATAACTTAACAGCTTATTTGAAAAAAAAAAAAGAAAAAGACACTAGATATAAAAAATTTAATATATTAATAATAATTGTGATAGGTAAACATGATTTGGTAATAATATTACTAAAATCAAAAGGCAAAATAAAAAAATAGAACATAATAATTCTGCTAGAACTGTTTTTAACGCTATTGATAATTCATAAATAGGAGTATTTTGGTAATTTATATATTTACCCAATTGTGAATTGCGTCCGGGTGAGCAATTATTAATTTGCGAGACTTGATTTTCCCGAAATAACACTCATTAATTATCAATAATGAGTGATTTATAAAGCCTTATGAGCAGCCAAAAAATATTAGTCATTGATTAATTTTAATCAATGGCTAAGATTGGTTTTTGCAGTTCTTGTAAGGAAAATATTTCCCGTTTGAACATTCCCATTATATATATACTAGTAGGTTGTCCACGCAATGCGGTGGTGTTTAAAAAGAGATGGTAGTAAGATTGGATGGTGACGAGTTTTTTTGTGATGGTTAGCTATGTAGAGCACTCATGAGATAATGACATGTACAAATGATGTTTGACGATAATAAATAATTTTACAATGAATTTGAAGTAATTTGGAGAAGATGGTAAAGTAAAGACAAACTATTTCGAAACAGTAGTGGCTAGGTGGTACTATTCTATCAGGTTACGAAACTTTAAATTTATTAGTGTAGTAATATATTTATACACATTAACTTAAGCAATATGTTGAAATTTGAAGTTAATAAGTTTTTTTCTTATAAAAACTTGGATAAATATTTGTTTAGTCTCTTTGCTTTGTCACAATTATTTATAGTCTTGAACTTAAAAATTATACTGAAATCTATTGGATTTAATCTTGATTTGTTTTTAGTAGTATTATTATTTTAGTATTTATTTTATTTAGTTCGATTAGTACTTTGAATTGGTAGCTACTCACCGATTTTATTGGTTTTGTATGTTGGGTATAAGCATGTAAGGATCGAGTGGGTCACAACTAGTTGGGTATATGCATGTGAGGAGTGGGTCAAAAGTAGAGTATTTTATTGCTATGTTTTTGTTGCATGTTGAGCTTGTAGAAGCTAGTTATAGCCTTCTCTCTTATGAATAAAGTACTTCTTTTCTTCCTTCAAAAAGTTCATACAACCTTCATTTTCATTTTCCTTTTCATATTTTGTTTCTGGCATTTTTATATTGTGAGTTTGAGAGTTATTTTTTGTGCTTTGATTTTCCCACACTTGGTATCAGAGCCAAGGGGCTCATACTGTGAGTTTGTCAAGCAGGTTCTTTGTGAGCCAAGAAAAAGTATGTGAAGAAGAGAGTGAAGTGAAGTGCAACAAAGTTTCTATGTGAAACAGATAAGGAGGGAAGGTCACTGTGATTAAAGAAAGACCTGTGTGGTTGGAGAAAGAGTTGTATGGTGAATTTCTATGTCAACGTCAGTGTGAGCGGCGATGTGTGCAAATTAATGAAAGTGAGAACCTGTGTGGTGATAAATCTGTGAGCATTCTATGTGAAGGATGCAAGGAAAAAAAGGTAAGAAAAGTAATTAAGATTCGCAGGAAGTGGCGCTGGTAAAATTGTAACAACAGAAATAACAATGTTCCCTTGTAGTGTCCTAAGCTAACCGCTACTAGTTATATGAGTTGGTCAATAATGGTGGAGTCGATTCTACAAGCATACGATTTGTCGGAAGCTATTGATCCGGTAACAGGAGGAGTGGGCACAACTAAGACGAATTTATTGGCAAGAGCATTTGTGTTTCAAACCTTACCTAAAGAAGTGTTACTTCAAGTGCAAAAATATAAGGAAGATAAAGATATTTGGGAGCCGAAAGAGTTCAAAAGGCAAGACTTGAAACTCCTAGAACCGAGCTAGAGATGTTAAAGATAGATGAAAAGGAATTAGTTTTCAGCCAAATTTAGGGCTCGTTTGTTTTTCAAGAATAAGTACTTATCTTAAGAAATGTCTGCGGGCGCGCAGACATTTTATTAAAAGACTGTTTGTTTAAAATAAGACGTAAGAAGCAATAAGGATTTATTTTCACTTATAATCACTTATTTTAATAAGTGGTTAAAAACCACTTATTATCACTTATTTTAAACCTTATTCTTATAAAAAATCACTTATTCTAAACTCTCCGCCGCCGCCGCCGCCACCGTACACCCCTGCCGACCACCAACCGCCACCGCCACCGACACCAACGCCGACCACCAACCGCCACCACCGCCGCCGCCGCCACCGTCACCACCGCCACCACCGACAACCACCCACCGTTGCTGCCTCCACCGTTACCGTTACCGCCGCCCACTCACCGCCGCCACCGTTACCGCCGCCCAGTCACCGCCGCCACCGTCACCGTTACCGTCGCCGCTTCTGTCATTACCACCGATTTCCCCGCCGCGGCGGCCTCCACCGTTACCGCCGACGTCCCCGCCCTGCCACGACTACCGCGACCACCACCACCACCGCCGTCACCACCGCCGCCGCCGTCACCACCACCGCCGTCGCCGCCTCCGCCGTCACCGCCGCTGCCATCACCTCCGCAACCATCACCACCGCCGCCGCCGTCATCGCTGCCACCACCGCCGCCGTCACCACCACCAATCCCAACCAACCGCCTCCGATGGTGGTTGGTGGTGGTCGGCGGCGATGGTGACGGTGGTGGAGGTGGAGGTAGCGGTTGGTGGTGGTTGGCGACGGCGGTTGGTGGTGGCCGCCGGCGGTGGTGGAGGTGGCGGTTGATGGTGGTTAGTGGCGGTTGATGGTGGTTAGTGGCGGTTGTGGTGGTGGTCGTTGGTGGTGGTCGGCGGCGTTGGTGGCGGTGGCGGTTGGCGCAGGTGGCGGTTGGGGGTGGTAGGCAGCGGTGGCGGTTAGTGGTGGTCGGTGGAGGCGGCAGTTGGTGGTGGTCGGGGGCAGCGGTTGGTGGTGGTTGGGGGCGGTGGTGACGGTGGTGGAGTTGGTTGTTGTTAAATATAGTAAATATGACATTTCTTAAAATTAAAAAAACAAACAGTCTTATATCGCAGACATTCATAGACAAAAGACCTTTTAAACCACATCTTATCCTGCAGACATTGAATAAGACATAAGACATTTATGTCTTCAAAAAACAAACAACACCTTAGTGTGATTGCTACAAAGTTTAAGAGTCTCGGGTCAAGTTTGGAAGACGAGATAGTGGTAAGAAAGTTACTTAACTCAGTGCCAAAGAAGTTTTTACAGATTGTAGCTTTGATTGAATAATACTCGGAGATAGAGAATATGTCACTCGAGGAATCCGTGGGAAGGTTTATGGCATATGAAGATATGATTAAAGTCATGATGTAGAGGATGATGTTCAAAACAAGTTGTTGTTTTCAAAGTAGGATTGGGAAAAGAGAAGTAGGTGTGGTGAATTTGAGAAATTTGGGCAATGACGAGGTCATGGTCAAGGTAGGGTCGTAGTTTTGGTAGAGGTCAAGGTGGCCAGTTTAAACCAAATGAAGACCGAAGGGAACAAGGCGCGTATCGGGATAAAAAATATATTAAATGTTATAATTATCAAGAATATGTACACTATGCGTATGAGTGTCCTAAGCAAGAACCGAAAGAAGAAGTGGCTAATTTGACTCTAGATGATGAGTAGCCAGCATTACTTTAATGAAGAAACGAATCAAGGTTACAGGGTTAATTATTGGATTTAATCTTGATTTTTTTAGTAGTATTATTATTTTAGTATTTGTTTTATTTAGTTTGATTAGTAGTTTGAATTGGTATCTCACTCACCGATTTATTGGTTTTGTATGTTGGGTATAAGCATGTAAGGATCGAGTGGGTCAAAAGTAGTTAAGTATACACATGTGAGGAGTGGGTTAAAAGTAGAGTATTTTGTTGCTATATTTCTGCTGCACTTGAGCTTGTAGAGGCTATTTATAGCCTTCTCTCTTATGAAGAAAGTACTTTTCTTCCTGCAAAAAGTTCATGCAACCTTTATTTTCATTTTCATATTTTGTTTCTGCCATTATTACACTTGTGAGTTTGAGAGTCGACTTTTGTGCTTTGATTTTCCAAAAAAACCCTATTGTTTGGATTTTGTTTCATATACGATCTCTAGTCATTTCAGAAGACCAAGCTACATTTTCTTATTAATTTATTTTCAGTTTTATTTATTAATTACTGATTAAATGTTATTATTAAATAAATAATTTAAAATCCAACGACTATAGTTACCGTCTTCCCACGTCAACGTAGTACAACCACCATCGTCACTATCTCGATTCCCTCTCTTTGTATCCGACAAACATAGAATTAATAACCATATTATATATTTACATTAAATTGGTGTTGTACATATAATCTTAGCAAAACCTTTTTTAAATCGCCTAGAGTAACTATTATCTTGATTCTCTAAGATGATAATCTATTTTAAAAGTTTTAAAAAGTTATGAAATTTAATGTCTTTTAAAGCATGAAATTCAATAGATTATTGAAATTTGGAAAAATAGGTTTTTGTATAGTCGATATCTTTAAATATGCATAACAAGTTTTTAAATATATTTTTATAATGGCATGCATACCAAATAGAATATTAACTTCTTTTTTTAGAAAATAATAATCTAGTTTAGAAGGTTAGTAATTGGATAGATATGATTAATCTAGATAAAATAAGTTGTTAAGATGTATTATTGATTGAAAATCAAGAAGTCTTAAAATTTAATGAGAGAGAATGTTGTATGGTTTAAAAAGTAGTATATATATATATATATAAGTTTTGTAAAACTCGGATTGGGCGGCTGAGTACTCGAGGATTAGTCGGAAATCGGCCATCTACCGAGGGGAATCACCGCTAATCGGCCAAATTACTCGGCCTGAATCAACGCCGCTCAAACTCGGCAATACTCGGCGTTACTCAGCCCTAGGCGGTCAAAATCGGGAGATGAAGATGAGGTAATAACCTACCTATATAGTCATCGGAGAGGGAGACAGAGATGGAGAGGGGAGAGTGAATATGAAGTTACTATGGTGATTTTTGCATCATAGAGAGATAAGGGGTTGTACCCAATGCTTCAAATCTTGTAGAATGTATATGGCAGAGTTTAAAAGTGGAGTTGGTGGAAAGAAGGAAGGATGAAGACGGTCACATTTTTTTAGTAACCTAATCTGTTTTTTTATATACCCACATTGGGGGCAATGTTACAATTTCCTCCCTTTCAAATTACTTAAATTTCACTTCTACCACTAGACTATGTATGTACATATACTTAGCTACCAAAGCAACTTAGCCTAACTAATTAACATATGATGCTATTATATATATTTATATATCATATACATATATATATATATATATATATATATATATATATATATATATATATGTATATATATGCGTATGTATATATGAATGTATACATATATGTATATGTATGTATAACTTCAAATTTTCCACTCAAAGTTCCAATCCAAGTACACCCCGAGTACTCTCCGCATAGGCCGAGTACTCGCTACTCCCCAGCCTTGCTTGTCCCAAGTGATTCAGGTATCAAGCTATTAGATCATGACAATGGCTAATCTAATCTAATGATGTAGAGAGAATGTGTAAAACATAATTAAGCACACACACTTAAGCTTGGATTAAATGCCAAAGTCTTCTAATTACAATTAGTCATCTAGCTTATATACTCCTTAAAGTATTGAGCCTCTTAGTTTGTATTTTATACAAACTTCACACACAATTTAATCTTCTATTCTATACAATATTAAATCCTAACAATCTCCCCCTTTGTATAGAATAGAAGATGTTGGTATCAGAGCCTGCTTCTAGGCTCGATGCGGAACAAGAAAATCATAGATATATGTATATGTATGTTTTACGAAAATTATTATGTGGTTAGCATCAAGTTTCTGATCTGTTACCTGATTAATTTTCCAGTACTGCTGATTATATATATTGTGTGAAACTTTTGTTTTTGGTTTAGGGTCAAGTTCTGATCTTTTTAAAGTTTATAGTTTTTGCTGTTTATATATTGTTTATATATTAACTGCGTGAAACTTTATTTTTGGTCAAAGGTCAAGGTTTATGACTTTTAGCCAATTAAACTTTCCAGATTATCTATTTTATAATTATACATTTATATATTGTGAGAAACTTTGGTTTATGGAAAAGAGTCAAAGTTTTGACTTTTAACCGGATAAAGTTTCCAGTTTACATGCTTTATATATATGTGTATAATTTGTGAGTGAAACTTGGGGTAATTTAAAAGTTCAAAGTTCTTGAAATTTTAAATCAAGTTTCCAGTTTATATTATTATTTATTTAATAATATTTGACGTTTAACCAGTGTGGTATTTTTGTTTTATCCAGTTTGTGATATTTAACAAAAAGGCCCTGGTTAAGGCCCAGTCTAAGGTCCAGGTTAAATGTTGGGGATCAACACAAAACCAGTATGTGTTTTAGTGTTAGAGATTCAAGTTTGAATCTACCCGGAATTATATATGTTGGTTTATAATGCGTGTATTGTTATTTAATTAATTGTACGTGGTTTTTTTTAAGCCAAACGCCTTAAACCTAGTGGATCAAGTTTGTGGTTGTTTATTGTTTTGTGGATTGGTTTACATTTATTATTTATCCGGTGTGGGGAGGCCTGCGTGCCACTTACAACCCCTATTCAATTTTGTAAAAGTATTAGATTTAGCGGGTCTGCGTGCCTTTGAATTATTATGTAATAGGGCACTAGTTTTTTCAAAATTGTTATAGGTTAGTTTGATATTTGTAAATGTATTTTTGGATCCAATCATGACAAGGATCAAGACAAAGGAGAGAGGACGCCACAGATGCTGGAGCGAGTAGGAGCATCAGTATCAGATTCATGCCTTGTGTGTTGTTTATGATCCACTTTAGGGTTTGACCACAGGGGTGCTTAATTTAAATTAAGTACCAGTGGTGGTCAAAGGCATTATGTGTGATGGATTATTATTGCTATTATTAATTGTGTGGTTGTGATTTAATTATATAGTGCACACACGCCATTAAAACCCATATACATGTATAATGGATATTTTTAAGATGAAATGTTTTTCACTTAAAAAGGATATAAGTTTTACAAGTTTTGTAAAACGGTTAAAACTAGCAAAATATTTTTGAAACAACTTAACCCTTTCAAAATCTTAGACCAGTAGTGCTACTCATCTAATGGTACACCTTTCCTGCTCCCAGTACTTCGGTGCCGTGCGCACCGGGGTTCAAACTGATGTGGGGAGGGGTGAAAGACTTTGCGATTCCCTGATATGACGGGCCAAAATGCACTTAGGAGGACTAAATATGTACGAATTCTTGTTTCATTTGATGTCCCAAGGATACAGAAGTCGTGTTTTGGTTTAAACACGATCGGTATGGTTTATACCCACCTGAAATAGCACGGGGTCGGTGTTGTCGTGCCGAAACCGTGTACTAGCACGTGTGAAATATGGGTCCTATTCTAAAATATTTTTGTAGGACCGTTGGGGGATAGGGTTCTAAACTAAACTAAAACACCCTTACGCTAGGACTGATCTAGGATGAGAAATAGCGCGGAATTTCTATTTCCCAAACCTCCTAAGGATTCTAAGATCTGCTTAGGTGTCCGGCACACAGTATCACACAGAGAAACGCACAGAGTAGAAGCAAGAACAACTCCTAAGAACTCACACAGAGATGCTTAAGGCTGCGATTGGATTCGTAATGAACACTAAGTTCGCGATTTAGTAGGCTTAAGGTCGTATAAGGTCGATTATGTAAGGCTCCCGGTTGATTTCTAGCGATTTCTGTTGATTGCTCGATTACCCCCGAACATATGAAGTTAATCAGTATTTATAGTGTAATTAATTTCACTACGCACGTGATGCAACGCACTTCGCACGTAGTGAGTCCAGTACGCACGTACTGGTTGTTTTAATGATAATTAATTTAACTTTAACCGACCTTCTTCACTACGTGCGCACTGAGGTCCACTACGCACGTAGTGATCCTGACTTCGCACGTGGTGATCTGTCACCTAAACTTAAACTTCCAAACACACATCAACACATTATTAAGTACTTGTAAGCTTAAGATCATCACAAAGAATCACTAAGAATGTATAAACATGCAAACCATTAATCAAAACACATTTGAATTAATAAACTATGAATATATTTTATTGATATGAACTAGGGATTTACAAATATGCACCAACAAACTCCCCCTAAGACCTAGTTCTATCAACAAAAATTGCACTAAGCAAAAATTCCACAAAGTAAAATGCACAATGCAAAATGCACACAGCAGAATGCACACAGCAAAATGCACACAGCAGAATGCACACAGCAGAATGTACTAAGCAAAAATTTATACAGAAAATGCTAAACGAATACCTTTCGTCATGCCCTTACCTGCACTACGCACGATGTGAGCTGTAACTCGTGCTTAGTGGGATTCCATTTCGCATGTAATGAGTTTCTCATCTGTGAACCTTAATACTGTTAGTACTGCACGCAACAATAAACTGTCAGTAACTTCAAGATCACTTATAAACATTTAAGCAAAACACATCAAAGTGAGATGAAGGAAATGTAAACAGAACAAATCACACTAAGAGAAAATAGAACATACTAGAACTCTTTTTGTATTTTTCTAAACAGTAACGAGATAAAAATGCAAACTATTAACAACTTATTTTTGGGAATCTAAATTCAACTATTTAAAGACTTAAAAATAAAAGACATAAATGAAAATAACTGAAATGAAATTAACCCAGAATAAATTTGCAAAAGAAGTAAATTCCTGAAAATTAAATCTTTTTGTGAGAAGGTTCCAGTATGGAGTCAGTACTAGCTCGTCTATACTCAGTAATCATTCATTTCAGAACCTTGGGCATAAACATATTCTCTTAAACTCTGTCTGTCAACCTATCTTTCTTCAGATAATAACAGATTTTGTTTCAACATTTTCAGATTGTCTAGACTGGATACATGATTATGACTATCTCTTTCAAAATCTCACAGTATTTTGACTTACTCAGTAGGATGCACAACTTAATTACCAAAACCACCATGCTTATGTGATATGTTAATTTGTCAACGCATTTTATGCTCTTTGACATGGAGGTCGATTTTTCACCTCTCTAGACATTTTTCTTGCTGAGCTTTTGTCAATGCATTTTATGCTCTTTGACAGTTTATCATGATAGATCAATGTATCTATATCTTTTGACATTCTCAAAATTGGGGTCAATTTTTCACCCTCTTTTACATATAGCTCAATGTCATTTAACACATTAGGCATGGTAACAGGTGTGTGCATCAAACTAAGTCATTCTCAACTGTTATTGACTTATAGACTTGGAATGTCTCGATAGCTTAAATCTATGACTGATTTTCACATGCATAACCATTTATCAGTCTAGACTTTCCTTATATGTCTTACACACTATCTGTTTCTTATCTGATTCAACTAGATTTTCAGACAGTTTTCTCAAAAGTATGTATGTGCCTTCAGTTCTAATTTTACTAGACGACTTTGTATTGAGAACCAGTGTGCCATCATTTTCCATTTGAGTTGGATCAACTTCTCATTTTTGTTTTTCTGATTTTTTTTTTATTTTATGTTTTCTGATTTATTTTTGTATTTTCTATGTTTTCTGATTTTTTTGTATTTTCTATGTTTTCTGATTTTTTTTTGTATTTTCTATGTTTTCTGATTTTTTTTGTATTTTCTATGTTTTCTGATTTTTTTTTTGTATTTTCTATGTTTTCTGAACTATCTCCCCCTAAAATACTAAACAATCTAAAAACTAAGAAAATAGAAACGCAGAAGCACACAGGAAATAAACACAAAGACAAAAGAACAATTTAGTCACACAGAAAATAGACACACAGTCACAAATACCTCACACTTGATTATAGCGGTTGACACCCTTCACATAGAAGAAAGAATTAGAAAGCATTAGGAACCCAAGCCCGAATAGTCATGGGTTTCCCGTCTTCTCCAATCACTGGAAGTTTCATCCAAGTTCCAGTCTTCTCAGCAGCATTGCTGAACCTGTCACTCGAATCCTTAGGCATTTGAACACACAGTTTGTTAGTCCACTTAGAAGTCTGATTGAGCGAAGATTTTCTTTTGCTAACAACTTCGGGATTCTTAGATTTTCTTATGGTATCCCCGTTTGTCCTTTGATGCTGAACTGGAAGAGTTGAGTTTTGATTGTTTTTAGTAAACGTTTTATTCTTTTGATAAGTCTCAACTTTCCTGTTACAGCGCTGATGTGGCTGCTGATCACACTCGTAACTGAGGTGACCAGGTCTCCTGCACACATAGCAAATCCTGTCTGGATATTGCTTTACAGAACCTTTCGACATCCTTTGAGATCGATACCCTAACCCTTGATGTTTGGGTAAGATTTTGACCTCTTGGTATGGACGGGTATCAGGAGACTTTACACCCTCCTTTTCAAATTTCCGAAGGACATCGTGAATACGATGCATCAACGGATCTTTGACATTAGAACTTGCCAACAGTTCTCTCATTCCTGGTTCAGCCTTTTTAATTTCTTCTTGCTGAACCTCATTCTTCTGAGGCCCACCCACATTCTCGTGTAACTTTAAATCCTCTTTTGGGGTTGATGCAGAAGATTCATCAACCTTTGAGAGTAGTGGGTCAGATTCAGAGTGAACATCATCATTCACCAGTTGATTTAACACTGGTGGTGGACATTTAGAGTATAACTTCTTGTTCTTTTCTGAATCAGTACCTTGACCTCTCTAATCGATTATGTACTCAAATAAGTAAGAAGACGTGGAATAACTTTTGAGTTTTTGACTCAGAGTCTCATAATCGACCTTTGAAGTAGCAAGGTCTCGTTTCAACTTATCAATCTCATTTATGTAAAACACTATAGCATCCTGTTTATTTAACAGAGCCACACCTAGTTCATGCACCTGTTTGCCTAACCTTTCATTCTTTTCTTTCAACTGTTTTTCTCTTTCTTTTATCAACAGGTTTTTATCTAACTTAGATGTGAGCTCTGAAATTGTAGACTTTAGGAACACTATCTGTTTTACATAATCATTACAAGAACCACTGTCAGGATCGGATATATATTATATCAAATAACAAGAACTAACTTTTAAATAATAAATCAGAGTAAAATAAAAGTTAATCTTTAACTATGATCACAATCAATTAAGAAGTTGCGGAATCACACTTAATTGATTAAAGAAGGTTTTAAAACACGAATCAATTCAATCAAACAGTAGTTTTATTAATCAACCAGAATGATTACAAAAGCAAACTTCACCCCCAATCTAACTTATTCTGTTAGACGAAGAACACAGACTGTTCTTAGGTTTCAACAAGAAACTTAGAGGCTAAAACACTTTCTGAAAAAATAACAATAAGAACAAATGCTTTGAATAATGAGATCAAATCGTCGTGCTTAATTGATCATCTAATGAAGTATATATAGACTCTTGATCCTCCTTGAATTGTTGATAGTTAGGTAATCTTCTATCTTCTGAGATAATCTTGATAATCTTCAAAGTATTTCGAGATATCTTCAAAGATAGGATTTTCCAAATATAGCTCAACAGAAACTGTTTAATGAACACAACAGTTCTTTATCCTTCTAACAGTCATCAACTTCAAGGTCTTCAAACAGTTGTAGTAGTTTGTACTAACAGTTCTGAACTCTATATAACAGCTTTAAAGTTCACAGCAACTGTTGGTTACAACTGTCTTCACAATTTCAACTAACAGTTCCAAACTGTTTGTCAATATACTTCTAACAGTTTTGAACTGTTTTTCACAAAGTCCATTAACAATTTTAACTTTGCATCTTCAACAGTCTTAATGCCTTAGCTAATTTCCCAACAATCTCCCCCTAACTTAAAGAATTGATCAAAATCTTTAAGTTATTTCGATCATCGTGTTCAATCACAGACAAATTAAGCATAAGCGAAGAATGAATTCCATGTATTTATGCAAAGTAAACTGTTAGTAATGAACTCTTCCCCTTTTTGATTGGAACAGTTGAAGGAGGTTTAACAGCAGCTGTCAACTGTTGGAGCACTTGATCATGTAGCTTTATTACCTCATTAGCGTGCTTCAAACTGTTGGTCAAAACCTTGATTTGCTGGTCTTGTTGAAGAATCCTTTTGTTTTGTAAGGCAATCTTCTTTTGAGTTGCACGTATGCAGCAAAGAAAGGTGCAAAGTTTGAATTCGTCAATGCATTATGTTTCATTCTAGCCTCAATGTCATCCAGTGTTGCCACTGTTAACAAATCATTGACAGATAAAACTGGTGGTTCACTTTTAGAAGATCCCTCACCAGTACCCCTCTTTTCTTGGTACTGGGGATTTCCAGAAACTGTTCTACCAGCTTCTGTTGCCGTGGTTGAGGTCTTAAAGATGTTGACACTATCATGTTCACCCCTTGTGGATGAAACAGTAGTGTCAGCCTCACAAACCACATGATCACCCTCTGATGGAGTGATCACCTCCTCATTGTGCCTGGGAGACAGCACAAGGGGTTCCCTTTGGATATTCTGCACAGGTGAATGCACCTGTGCAGGGCTAACAGTTTTAGGTTCACGAACTGTTGTGGAAGGAGCACTAACAGTTCTTTTCCTCTTCTTTTGAAATGTTTTATGAGTTGAGGCTTTTGCTGTTGCTATTTCAAAAGTAGCAGAGAGAGGATTTTGAGTATCGTGAGTTGTGGGTTCCAGAGGTGGTGGTGTAGCAATAAGTGGGCTTCATGCTCACCCCTGGCAGCTCTGTTTCTTGAAAGGAACTCCACCATTTCAGAGAGTGGTGGAGTTATGGCACCAGAAAAATTCTTGCCATTAATCAACAATTTGCTCAATGTGGAAGCCACATGAGCAGAGGGAATAATGACCCTCTTGTGTACTTTAAGGTTTGGCGTCAAAAAGTTTAAGAAAGTTTGCACAAACCTGGGGTACGTCAAAAAGAGACACTAACAGTTGTGCATTCTACACACTAACAGTTGAAGACTGTTTTAGTTAGAAAGTAGAACGGTTATTAGACGAGTTTCTCCCCCTCAGATGCACATGGATTTTGCCTAACAGTTGTGCAGGCCATATGCTAACAGTTGAAAACTGTTAGTAGTATTTCAAACAACTGTGATTTTTCCTCCCTTAGCATTTCCTCCAAATGCTACAAATCCACCATTGATGCTTCTGAAATCTTTCAAACAATGTGGATTTCGAGTCATGTGCCTTGAGCATCCACTATCCACATGCCAGATAGATCCATGATTGGCCCTATGAATGCTCTGCACAAATAAAATCAGTTAGTAGCAGAAAGTACCCAGGCCATGCAGGTCTTGGGTATACCATTCAAGTCATAATACTTAAACAGAGTTTTGTTCTTTTTGATTTCATCCAAATTTGATTTCTCTAATTTGTGTGAAGAATATTTTGTAAGAACATGTGGTTTCCAACTGTTGTGATTAACAGTGGAGACCTTTGAACAAACAGCTGGTGGAGTTGGTAAAACAGATGAATCAACTTGTGAGTCCTTTTGATTTTCAGTTTGAAGAACAGTTTTACCTTCTCCAGAATCAGTTTGTTTTTGAATTTTCATCCAAGCCAAACCAGCAGTTTTTGGTTTTGTTAAAACAGTTATGGAACTGTTAGTTGGTTTGGATGTAACAGTTTTAGAACTGTTTGCCAGTTTTGGCTTAGCAGTCTTAGAACTATTGATCTGTTTTGACTTAACAGTTTTAGAACTGTTATTCTGTAGTTTGGGACTTTTGTTTTGAGTGCCATTGGTCTGTGGGTTATAGTAACAATCTTGAACTAAATGATTAAATCTTCCACAAATGCAGCACTTTTTGGTTTTCACAATAGGTAGACCAGTTCTTTGTGACCAGAATTGGTTCCTATTTCTTTGGTTTCCTCTAACAGTTGCAGATTGAGGAAACTTTTGGACACCATGTTTTTGACATGTGCATGCAGGCATTTCAGTATGCCTTTTCTTAGGCTTGGGTTTAGCCTGAGATTTTGAAGCTTCCATTTTCTTCTTGGCATACATAACTTCACCAACTTTCTCCTTTCCTTTGGCTTTGGTACTAACAGTTGGGCTTTTTGGCTTAGAACTGTTTGGGTTCTTGTTGGAACTGTTAGTGTAAAGATGGGGACTATTTGTAACAGTTGTGGAACTGCTAATAGAGTTAACAACTTTTGAGGGTTTTGGCTCATTGGTGAGGGGTTCAGTGGATGCTTTTACAAACACCACAGGTTGCAAAGATGATTTTGTGCGAATGGGCTCACACAGGATGTGATTTTCATATGGAATACCTTCATCCTTCTTCACAACTTCCTCATTATCTTCAATACTTACTACTGACAAAACTTCATCTTCATAACTTTCAAACTTTGGATCAGCTGACTTAAGTTCATCTTCCAAAGGTTCATTAACATATCTGTCAGCTACCTCAGACATTGGAGTTATGTAGTTTTGGTTGTATGGAGGTGGGGTTTGTTTGTATCCTAGGCCAGTTTTCACCTTGTCTCTCACTTGAGATTGTAGCAGAGTCTCAAGCTTAAGGTTTGCAGCCCTGAACATTCCAAGATCAATGTCCACACCCTCCAATTTCTTTGTGAGTTCATCCACCTTGCTTTCTTTTTCAACCAACTTCCTTTTCAGACTATCAATCTCATCTTGAAACTGCTCTTTCTCCCACTTATGATATTTTCTATCATAGTCCATTTGCAGTTCATTAGCCTGATAGTCTTTAATTTTCTTTTCAAAATCTTCTATCACAGCAGTATACTCATACCTTCTCTCCTCCATTTTACTTAGAGCAGCACATACTTTCTTATTGTGCTCTCTAAATCTCTTAACAATAGCTCTACATTCACCAGGACATAGTTTAGAAGATACCTGTATGTCCTCAGATTCTGGAGAATCCATCTTGATGGAGGAGTCAGTCAATGCCATCAAAGCTTTGTTGCTGGTAGCCTCCTCTGCTTGATCACTCCAATCAAATCCATGGCCTTCTTGTGAGACCAATGCTGAGGAGGTATGGTTCTGAGTTGGCCTCTGACCTTGATTCTGAACTTGTCCACCAGATCTGCATTCTCTTGCAAAGTGGCCAAGTTGTTGACATTTGAAGCATCTAATCTTTGACTTGTCAAATCCAGCCTTGCCATCAGCTCTGAAATTCATGTTTTGCCTTCCAGTTCTTTTAATGAATCGCTTGGCTCTAACGGTAAGCATGGCCATCTGTCATTTGAGATCCATTTCCTCAAGATCATCAGGGTGCACTTGTTCAAGATCCTCATTGGTGAGGGTTGAATGTGCATGGCTGGCAAGAAAAGCTTCAAGAACTGCATCTGGAGTATTCATATCTAGTCCAACAACAGAACTAGTACCTGCACCACTATCAAGAGAGTTAGTTAATGAATGGTTTGATTCCATACCTGAGGAAGATAGGAGAGCAGCATTATGGCTAGGGATAGCAGTTTTTCTTTTTCCCTCTATCTCTCCCTCAAACACTATCAAACTATTATAGAGGTCATCTAACTCTATGTCTTCAAGAGAATCCTTGGTTCTCCATTGTGCAGCAAACACAGTCCATTCATCACCTAGAGACCTAAGAAATTTTCTATTTATCTCATCTTGATCAAGCCTAACCTTAGCACTCTCCAGTTGACTCACCAGTTTGTAAAACCTATCAAAGATTTGGGTGATACTCTCATTCTTCCCACTGGTGAAGTTCTCATAGGCTTGTTTAAGAAGGTCTCTTTAGTTTCTCTTAGAACTAGCATTCCCAGCAAACCTCTTCTCCAGAGCATTCCAAAGTTCATGAGCATCATCAAATTTCTTGAATTGATGTTGATACTCATTGGGAATAGCAATCTGAAGGATGCTGAGGGCTTTCATCCCAATCATTCTATCCTTCTTTTCAGCATCTGTCTTTGGTGGTGGTTTCTTCTTTGGTTTTCCATTCTCATCCAGTTCAATGGGATTAGTAGGAACAGTTTCAATGATTTGCCAAACAGCATAGTCCATTAGTTGGACATGCTGTTTAATTCTTAGTTTCCACATCTCAAAATCAGATGGTTTGAGCATGGGAACACGAATGTTGGACCCTGATCCACTGTTATCAGAAGAACCTCCCGAATCCATTGAAACAAATTGATTTAAACAAAAAAACAGTTTTAAAAAATAAAGCAAGGTAAAGCAAAAACCTTCAACTGGTGATCAAAGGAACCTTAATGATAAGGCTCTGATACCACTTGTCAGGATTGGATATATATTATATCAAATAACAAGAACTAACTTTTAAATAATAAATCAGAGTAAAATAAAAGTTAATCTTTAACTATGATCACAATCAATTAAGAAGTTGCGGAATCACACTTAATTGATTAAAGAAGGTTTTAAAACACGAATCAATTCAATCAAATAGTAGTTTTATTAATCAACCAGAATGATTACAAAAGCAAACTTCACCCCAATCTAACTTATTCTGTTAGACGAAGAACACAGACTGTTCTTAGGTTTCAACAAGAAACTTAGAGGCTAAAACACTTTCTGAAAAAATAACAATAAGAACAAATGCTTTGAATAATGAGATCAAATCGTCGTGCTTAATTGATCATCTAATGAAGTATATATAGACTCTTGATCCTCCTTGAATTGTTGATAGTTAGGTAATCTTCTATCTTCTGAGATAATCTTGATAATCTTCAAAGTATTTCGAGATATCTTCAAAGATAGGATTTTCCAAATATAGCTCAACAGAAACTGTTTAATGAACACAACAGTTCTTTATCCTTCTAACAGTCATCAACTTCAAGGTCTTCAAACAGTTGTAGTAGTTTGTACTAACAGTTCTGAACTCTATATAACAGCTTTAAAGTTCACAGCAACTGTTGGTTACAACTGTCTTCACAATTTCAACTAACAGTTCCAAACTGTTTGTCAATATACTTCTAACAGTTTTGAACTGTTTTTCACAAAGTCCATTAACAGTTTTAACTTTGCATCTTCAACAGTCTTAATGCCTTAGCTAATTTCCCAACAACCACAAGGTAAGCCAAAAGTACATACCTTTTCCTCGGATGATTGACCACAACTGCACACCTTTTGGTTTGACTCATTGGCACGAACTTTCACTGGTGTCTTTTCTGCAGCTGGAACCGAGGCTGGTTCATCATCAATGCTGGCAATTGATTCTTCCTCACTTGAGTAACTTTCTGTCTCGGATTGAGAATCTTCGTTCAACACATGAACATTTGCCACATTAATATCAGCACCATCATTCCCAAATTGTACTGACCAGTCAATTCCCTCGTCCTTTTGAACAACTGCCATTGCCTTAGCCGGTTTTGGAGTTGATTTAGACTTTATGGTTAAAGAGGAAAATGATCTACTGCCAGGACTGGTTTTGAAAGGATACTTCGGTCCCACACTCTTCGGCTTATCACATTCTCTCGCGAAATGACCTTTTTCACCGCAATTATAGCATGTTACCGCAGACTTATCAAAACCAAGTTTGGTATCCTTTGTAGCTGATATTTGCTTTCCTGTTCTTTTCTCATATGCTCTCGCCCTCCTGACTAAGTTAGCATATGACCAGAGGATATCTTGTCTTTCCATCTCATCATCATCGATCTGGTCATAGTCCTCTTGTGTCAGATGAGCATTACCAATCTTCCCCTTCAGTAGATCATCATAAGAGGAGACTAGCGCACTTAGCATGCTCATATGTGCTGTTACTTCATCCGCACTTCCATACTTGAAATGCTCGGCATTGAATCCAGAAGTAGACACAGTATAGGATGGCCCAGAAGATGAAGCTTCAGATGTAGATCTGCCAGATTCATTTACATTCCTCACATAGGCAGATTGTAAGGGGGCATTTGAAGAAGTGGATGACGATACAGGTGTTCCAGAGTAGTAGAGAGAAGGATTTTGTTGATAACCGGACATGGAATCCAAATTTTGTTCCTCCTGCTCTTGCTCTTTCAACTTTGTGATGAAATCATTTAGATCCATCCCGTCAAAACCACCACTGTTCTTCAGTATCATAATATATGGCCGCCAGCTCTTGGGCAAGGCTTTTGCAAAAATTTCCACCTGCTGCTTCTCTGGAACAGTAACACCCAGACTGTCCAGTTCACTAAGAAGATGATTATATCTTGTAATGAGAGAAGGAAGTTTTTCATCTCTAGTAGCCATGAAATGATCTAATTCCTTTCTCAATTGACTTGCTTTCAATTCCTTGAGGGCGGCATTTCCCTCATTTCTCTTCTCTAGTGCTCTCCACAGGCTGTGGGAAGTTTTATATCTTCTGAATTGATGGAAGATCTCATTTGGAATGGCCTGGATTAGTTGAGCATAGGCCTTCTTCTCTTCATCATGACTGCTCTTCTGTTCAACAGTCATTCCATCATAGGGGGTTTCAATATTTCCCTCCCCCTTGGGAACCATATAATCGGTGCTTATTGCTCTCCGAAGTCTACAGTCAAGGCCATCGAGGAATATTTCGAACCTGGGCTTCCACATAGGATAGTCTTCCATGGTTAACAGTTTAGGCACTTTATTGGCACTCCCCATTTCACTGTCTAATAATAAGTTGTTTAAAACTGTTGTCTGTTTTGATGCCATTTCAGTAATCAAGAGCTGAGAACACACAGACTGAAATTAGGATTTGATAGACCACACAAATTCAATACGCACGGAGTGGGAGATACTACGCACGAACACGAAGCACTACGTACGGACTGACACGAGGACACACAGATGCTCCTACGTACGAACTGGAACTCTACCACGCACGGATTGAGAACCTAGGACGCACGGAGTGCAGATGGTACGCACGAAGCAACAAAATAATTTTTTAAAGACAAAGTAAACCACACAGACTCAACTCGCACGAACTGGACACACCACGCACGCGTTGAGGACCTACTACGCACGGAATGAACACACAGCTTGACGAAGATTCTAGATGATCTACGACACGCTACGCACGTACTATGGGCACTACGCACGGGTTAAAGACTCACTTCGCACGGGTAAAACTCAAACAGTTAACGTAAAAACACGACCTTTTTAACGCAAAACGACCTATTTTTGACCTACTAACTGGTTAAAAACGACGAAAAGGACAAACACACAGGCCTAATCGACACCTAGATCACGAAATCCTAAAGGAAAAGTGATCAATCAAAGCACATGGCTCTGATACCACTTTGTAGGACCATTGGGGGATAGGGTTCTAAACTAAACTAAAACACCCTTACGCTAGACTGATCTAGGATGAGAAATAGCGCGAAATTTCTATTTCCCAAACCTCCTAAGGATTCTAAGATCTGCTTAGGTGTCCGGCACACAGTATCACACAGAGAAACGCACAGAGTAGAAGCAAGAACAACTCCTAAGAACTCACACAGAGATGCTTAAGGCTGCGATTGGATTCGTAATGAACACTAAGTTCGCGATTTAGTAGGCTTAAGGTCGTATAAGGTCGATTATGTAAGGCTCCCGGTTGATTTCTAGCGATTTCTGTTGATTGCTCGATTACCCCCGAACATATGAAGTTAATCAGTATTTATAGTGTAATTAATTTCACTACGCACGTGATGCAACGCACTTCGCACGTAGTGAGTCCAGTACGCACGTACTGGTTGTTTTAATGATAATTAATTTAACTTTAACCGACCTTCTTCACTACGTGCGCACTGAGATCCACTACGCACGTAGTGATCCTGACTTCGCACGTGGTGATCTGTCACCTAAACTTAAACTTCCAAACACACATCAACACATGATTAAGTACTTGTAAGCTTAAGATCATCACAAAGAATCACTAAGAATGTATAAACATGCAAACCATTAATCAAAACACATTTGAATTAATAAACTATGAATATATTTTATTGATATGAACTAGGGATTTACAAATATGCACCAACAATTTTTATTTAAAGGGTTATAAATTATTTTAGAGGAATTAAATTACTGAAATGTTTATTTCTTGCTTTTTCTGTAGATGTCGATATTATCTGTTATACCGTTTTATACACCCGAGGAGTCTCTTAGCCTCATCATGAGCAAGTGGAAGCTTTCAGGTCTGAACTTTATGGTTTGGAAATTGCACTTTAAGAATATCCTAAGGGCGCATGGAAGGCTGTACACAGTAGACAAACCTCCTCCAGCACGACCTGACTATTCTGCTCAGGATGGAGAGTATGATACATATTATAAGTATCTGTCTGATGAATCTGATGTCATGTCAATTCTGATACTCTCTACAGAGTCTGAGTATTCGTATGAACTCAAGAATAAGTCGGTTTTGAGGTCGTGTAGGGCTTAGAGGAGCGTTTCAAGGATAGTGAGCGCTATGGACTCTTTCTGCTTATAAACGATATTCTTTCACAGGGGATGAAAGAAGACCAGTTATTGAGTGATCATCTCATTAACATAAGAAGGCTGTTTGATTGCTTAATGATTCTGGGATCACAAGTCACTGAGTGTGAAATAATGATGCTCTTGGTTGGTACACTAACTAACCGCTATCAGGTAGAGGTAGTGGACAAGTTTGGTGAACCAGATACAACAGTTGTTGGTATGCAAGAGTTCTTAATGTGCATAGATGACCAGGTGCACCCGGACCCCTTTGATACAACAGTAGTTGAGTCAATGGAGGAAGACAACTGGGTTGATGAGCTACTAGACATTTGTTGCCCAGTTTGCGGTAGCAAGGATATTTGCGAGCACTCACTCGACATTGATCAGCTGGACGTCGGTTCTACCGAAGAGTCAGGTATCTTTATGATAGATTGCTTAGTTACTTTATTTGAATCATGGGTACTCGATACCGGATGTGGTCATCACATTTGCAATCATTTGCAGGGATTCAAGAGAAGTAGGAAACTAAGGAAGGGGGACATGGACCTACAGGTAGGCAAAGGCTCCATCATTGGTGCTGAAGCTGTAGGAACCTATTATCTTAGGCTACCTTCAGGATTAATCATAGAGCTAGAGAATTGTTTTTACGTTCCTAGATTGATTAAAAATGTAATCTCGTACGATTTATTAATAGACAGTGGTTTTAACTATCAGTCGGTAGGAAAAACAATTTTGTGCTTTAAAGATGATTTATGCTATTTTAAAGGAAGTTCAGAAAATGGTCTATACTTGATAAATCTAGAAGATGACAAGGAAATCTATCATATAAGTAAGAGGTCAAAGGACACTTTGAACTAGACTTACCTTTGGCATTGTCTGCTCGGACACATAAATAAGAAACGCATAGAGCAACTTCATAGTGATGGAGTTCTAGGGTCATTTGATCTTGAATCAATTGACAATTGCGAATCTTGTTTTTCCGGTAAGATGACAAAGAAACCTTTCGACAGTTTGAATGAAGGGTCAAAGCAACTACTAGGAATTATACACACAAATGTGTGTGGTCCTTTCAGTCAGGAGGCCAGAGGTGGATACCGGTACTTCATTACCTTTACTGATGATTTCAGTAGGTATGGTTATGTGTATCCGATGAGACACAAGTCTGAAAGTTTTGATTTCTTCAAACAATTTCAGAGTGAAGTACAAAACCAGCTTGAGAAGAAGATAAAACTACTTCGGTCTAACCGGGGTGGTGAATATCTAAGTCAGGAGTTTGACGATCATCTAAAGGAATGTGGGATTGTTTCACAACGCACACCTCCGTATATGCCATAGTGGAATGGTGTATCAGAAAGGAGGAATAGGACCTTACTTGACATGGTTCGGTCTATGATGAGTCGAACTAGTTTACCAATGTTGTTCTGGGGTCATGCACTCGAAACGGCTGCTTATATGCTGAACCGAGTTCCAACTAAGTCTGTGGAGAAGGGAAAGACACTGTTTGAGTTATGGACGGGGAAAAGCCCAAACTGTCTTTCATTAAGATTTGGGGTTGTGAGGCGTTCGTTAAACGATCATTCTCGGATAAACTCAAGCCCAAATCGGTTAAGTGTATCTTCATGGAATATCCTAAGCAAACCTTAGGATACTATTTCTATAATCCCGATGAGAACAAAGTTTTTGTCGCTCGGTCAGGGACATTTCTAGAGGATAAGTTTCTAAGTTCTGAAACTTCTAGAAAAGAAATAGATCTTCAAGAAATTGAAGAGGTGAAGGTGTGCCTGCTCCACTAGTGGAACCCGTAAGTCAACAAAGGATTGTTGAATCCCAACCCGAGTCTGCGGTTGAGGAAGTAGTGGAAACAGAAGACCTTCGCAGGTCCAGTAGGATTCGGACTGAGCCGGATAGACATCTTGGATTTCTTATCGCTCAGGAAGAAGGGGATCATTATGAGCCCACATCCTACAGGGATGCTATGTCGGGCAGCGAGTCTGAAAAATGGCTAGATGCCATGAAGGCAGAGATGCAATCCATGTATGACAACCAAGTTTGGGAGTTAGTAGAGTTGCCACAACACAACAGAGCTGGTGGGTGCAACTGGATCTTCAAGAAGAAGACCGACATGGAAGGGAATGTGCATACTTTTAAAGCTAGGCTTGTTGCAAAAGGTTATACTCAAACTCAAGGTATTGGTTATGATGAAACCTTTTCGCTAGTAGCCATGGTTAAGTCAATTAGGATTCTTATGGTCATACTTCAATTATAAGATATGGCAAATGGATGTCAAAACTACTTTCCTTAACGGGAAACTAACAGAGGATGTGTATATGGCACAACCGGACGGTTTTGAGGATTCAAAGAATCCCGGAAAAGTATGAAAGTTGCTAAAATCCATTAATGGATTAAAGCAAGCATCTAGGAGTTGGAACTTGCATTTTGATGAGCGCATCAAAGAGTTTGGTTTTACCAAAAGCGAGTTTGAGTCCTGTGTTTACACGAAGTTCAGTGGCAGCATAGCAATCTTCCTGGTCCTGTATGTGGATGACATACTTATCATAGGAAACGATGTGCCAGCATTACAAGGAGTAAAATCCTGGTTAGGTAAATGTTTCCAGATGAATGACCTAGGAGAAGTTGCATACATACTTGGTATTAAGATCTATAGAGATAGATCTAGGCGGCTGATCGGACTTAGTCAGAGTACACACATAGATAAAGTGTTGAAACGCTTTAAGATGGAGGATTTCAAGAAAGGATTCATCCCTATGAGATCTGGTATACCATTGAGCAAGGCTCAATGCCCTAGTTCTCCAGAGGAACATAAGAGGATGAAATCGATTCCTTATGCTTCGATAGTAGGATCGATTATTTATGCCATGTTATGTACTATGCCCGGTGTTGCTTACTCCATAAGCCTTACTAGTAGGTACCAGCAAATTTAGGGTGAACCTCATTGGGTGGCTGTCAAGAACATTCTCAAGTATTTGAGAAGGACAAAGGATATGTTCTTTGTCTTTGGCGGAAGCACGGATGAAATCAGTATTACTGGTTACACAGATGCGGGAAAGGAAGAGGGTTTGGCTGCGGAATTTTATCTCGGATCTTAGAGTGGTTGCCAGTATCTCTAGACCGATTGATATATTTTGTGATAATATGGGAGACTTGGCGCAAGCGAAAGACCCAAGAGATCACCAGCGGACCAGGCATGTACTTAGAAAGTATCACATCATCCGAGAGATTATCGGAAGGGGAGATATGAGGATATGCAAGATACCACCAGAGGACAACGTTGTTGATCCGTTGACCAAGGGGCTAGCTAGAAAGAAGCATGAGAGACATGCTAGTTCCATAGGAATGCAGTACATGCGACCTAGCACCTAGTTTTTCAGTATTTAATTAAATTGTATGGATTGATATTTAAGGTTTATGATTATGTATTAAACATTTCTGCGTAATGAAAATAGGAGGTTTAATATAATCTTTTAAATATCTCTATACTTTTAGCATATTTTTTATCCATGATATACAAGTCTTGATATATCAAAATCACTCCGTAGCTACCTGATTCGGTGGGAGCCGAATTAGGGTGATACTAACGCTATTATAAATACTTGTTGGATTATTTGGGTAGAGAATAACAGTACAAGTTATGTGATCAAGTATTTATAGATATTTGTCAGGGGTACAAATATTGGAGGTGATCCGCATCAGTCTAAATTCATGGAGCCATTGACATGAGTTAGCTGATTGGTTGTCCTTAGACCTGCGATGTTTGGTTGGGGCACGAGGACTTCTGTACTTTGGAACGTTCTAACGCTACGCCGTAACTGGGTAGTAATAACGAGCGTATTTGGGTGCAGCAGAAGACGTGTGCTCAAATGCAAGCAGTCAAGATGGGATTTGCACCTTCTCTTTTAGAGAAGAGATATTCCAGGTCCCCTTGACGGTTGAGACTAAATGAAATGCGTGGCCGCGCTCGTATAGAATGATGGACATCATTTGGTAACTCCGTAACTGCAGTTAGTCGAAATCAGAAGTCGAGAAACATAATCTGGATTTTCAACATAGATCACGTGCTCCATGTCTGAAATCCACATTACGAGATATCGTGATACGAAAGGAAAAGCCGGGTAATCCAAGAGGGTGATTACAAAATCTCTGGACATAAAAGAACTTATAGTCATGGTTAACCTAAGCGTCTGGCTGGGGACCTTCTTAGGCCCGTGATTGACAAGGGGTGTAACTATCGTGCACAAGTGGGAGTCTAAAAGGATTGTGTGCAGGGATAGTGTACACGTGTCATCACATCCGTGGACACTATGAGTCACTAAAGGGTCACATAGCTGCACACCCAAATCATGAACCAGGAAGCAATACATTGTGTGTAAGGTTTATAATTAACAGTTGTTTAATTATAAAAAATGAGAGAAATAATAAAAGGATATTTATTATTGAAAGGGAATATTAAATATTAGTTAAATATTTAATAGATTAAGTTTGGTTGGGAAAAATATTAATTAACAATTAGTTAATTAATATTAACTAAATTAGAGGGGTTGTTTTGATTAAATGATCAAAGTTAATTGATCAAACGGACCGGGTTTAAGGTCCATGGGCTTGGTCTATTTAAATTGATATTTAAATGAGATAAAACCCTAGTTTATTAATTAATCCTCATAAAAACACAAAACAACTCTAAGGCACTCCCTCTCTCTCTCGACCTCATCTTCGGCCGACCACCCCTCTCGGCGGTTCCCTTTTTTCCGGCGGCGTTCAGGCGCGACGGACAGCGGCGGCGCACGGAGGTGCCCTGCGGCGGCGGTCCTGCGTGCGACGGTGTTCAAGGCCGCAGCTAGCGGCGCTAAACCCGAGACCCCCCTTTGTGGCGGGGCTCTTCGATCGGCGACGGTTAGGAGGCAAAAAGCCGGCGGCTATTTTCCGGTTGTTACACACACACATATTGCTTTGGTAGGCGGTCTAGCAGCCTGTTCACATGGTGCAGTAGCTGTGTATCCCCCTTCAGCTGTCACATGGTATATTTTCTATCTTCTAGATAAACCTTTATTAAACCTGTGAATATTGCATGTTCTTTATATATCTGGGTAATATTTCTGGTATTGTTTTCCCCATCTGATCCAGTTGGGATCCTGGGAAAGGGATTTACATGTTTTGTATTATTTCCGCTGTGCATGTTTGTACCTTGTAAATCCCTACAATGTTTAATTTTCTTTGTCTCCCCCTGAACATTTTAATCTTTTCGATCAACTCAAAAGCAATTGAATTCCTTCAATATTTCTCCCCCTCATGATGATCAGGATTCTTCAATGAACATCTTGTACACGAGATCTGCATTCGACTTGATTTTGACATGAATATATGAACACTTGTATCTTGGAATCCTCATCATGATATTCAGTTAACCTATCTTTGACTTTATCACCACAATGATATAACAATAAAAATATCTGAGACATTCTTTAGGGCACCGTCTCAAAGTTCCCATGGGAAATATAACACCGAGATCACATAGATTTCTCGTTAACACAACAGTTTTAAATAAACGGTTTAACCTATTTTTAGAACTGGCATAACGTTGATTCTGGTAGGATTTCCATCTAATCATCGTGTATATCTCAAAAGATATCACTCCAAGATGTTCCGGTAGTCACGAAGACTAGATACATATGAAATTTCCACAATGTGTCATACGAAATGAAATTTATATTGCAATAAGCTCTAGACTCTATCAGTGCAAGAAAGAATTTAGGGACCGGAGTAGATGTCCTTCTTGTTTCAGTGTCAACAATCTCCAAGCGAAATGTCAATAGAGATGTGCTAATTCTCTATGTGAAGTTGAAACAATCATCTTTTAAGAGATAAATGAGTAGCTGGGTGAGGTTAGTGCGTTGTATCACTAGGTCCATGATTTTCTTCTTCAATACCAAATCTCAACGAATGAGATCCAGTAGCAGATGTGGCTACCTAGATTTATACTATTTTGTAAGGATCTTTCTTTTCTTTTGATCATGTCTCACCCATTGCTCTCTAAATATTTTTCAATTTCTCCCCAAACTATCTTTCCATGTGAATGTATGTACTTCTTTGTCGATATATATGGACACTTTTGATCACTTTCATATGATATAAGCAATCATGCTATTTGTCAACAAGAATGATTTTCAAGTATAATCCTGTTCCACCCATCTCTGTTGTATTTTACCTCTACACACCAATCAGTATCTCGTGATAACTGATTTTACTCACCTATTTGACTTATAAACCCTTATTTTGTTAGTCTATATGTGAGCTCCTGGGGCAGGTCCTTCCGGCTCTGGATTGACCATAGGAGTAAGAAAATTACCTACACTCCCTCACCCTTGGTGCCTTTCGTACACTTGAATAGTATCTATCATGAATGAGTGATTGAGACATGAATGAATGGTCTCCAGAATGAATCGAATATTCAACAATGAACGAACGATATCACATTTATTAAGAGATGGAATCGCGGAAATGAAATATGATCATGCGAAGATCAATGACAAATTGAATCAATCAAGGTATCAGATTGATCAAAAAATGAATACCTTCTTAAACGAACTGCAACAATTGAAATGAAAAATATTTTTGTACTTTAAAAATTTCTATTGTTTATGGTGTTTCAATATTTGAATGTTTTTGGATTTTCTGAAAAAGATATAAAGCAATAAAAAATAAACTCTCCCTTAATTGATGCATGAATTTTGT
Organism: Pulicaria dysenterica; assembly: GCA_947179395.2. Taxonomy (NCBI): domain Eukaryota; kingdom Viridiplantae; phylum Streptophyta; class Magnoliopsida; order Asterales; family Asteraceae; genus Pulicaria; species Pulicaria dysenterica. The sequence goes on along the minus strand of OX359292.1, from coordinate 58,547,780 downwards.
TTTTCAACAATAAGGTGAAGAAATTTTTTTTGCTCCACCTAAAAGTAACAATCCATTAGAAGAAAAATTATATTAGTAAATGATAAACTGCACGAATAAGCATCTCAAATCCTTCGACTCGAGCTAATGCTGAACAAAATGAAGTACAAATTGAATTATAGGGAAACTCCATCTTCTTGAAAAGTCATGAGATTAAATCTAATCAGCATACTGGACACAATGATCTTCAATGCATCGGAATGATCTTCATTGTGCTCCAACAATTTCTCCTCTGACTTAATTGCAAAAATGGATTTACAAAAATTGGTACCCATTTTATTTCGGGTCCAGATTTATTTGAAGCATTTTTGGCATCCATGTTTTTGTATTTTCAACAATAACTGGTTTATAGACTTATTTGTTCAATGGTCCTAAATGCCATTGTAGAATTCCTTTTTTAACAATAAACTCATGTTTCATTCTCGACGATTACAAATCTTCTCTTTTGAAAGACGGATTAGGTGCTTGACCGAGTAAATCACAAAAGGATACTTACGTCTGTTTTGAGCACAAAATCCCCACTTGGTCTTGTTTTAAAAAAAAGATTTGTGTTTGTTGTTATGAGATGTATAATTCGGTTTATCAGCTCGATTCTCGGTCTTTGGAATCCGTGTTGTTGGAATTGCATTGGACGAAAAATGATCATTTATAACATTTTCACTCTAAACTCAGATGTTTTTGGAGCTATCTTAGAAGATTTCTTCTTCTCAGCCCAAGATGATTTAGTTGTCTTTGAGGTTGAAGGGTTACAGAATGATTTCAACTTTGCAAATTGTTCGGATAGATTATTCTTTGAAATCCATGCTAGTTTAGTCTTTAGTAAAGTATCACCTATAATCATTATAGAACAATTAGAATTACTTAAATAACAAGTATTTTGTTTATATATGAAATCGGCTTGTTTATGTTTATGCTTTGGAGAGTAAGTATTTGCAGTTGAAGATGATTTCACTAGATAAGAAGATCCAACAGAGTGATCTTAGGATTCTTCACAACATTTGATGCGTTGGTGAAATCTTTATCTGACTGATTAGATCCTGTAATAGAGAAATAAGAATCAGATTGGCTACTACAATATGAAACTAAATCAAAATATATAGTGTCAGCGGAAGCCTTTGTTGATTCAGAGTGTTTTTCAGCACTAAACTCATCATTAATAATTTTAGCCATGAACAGTGTCTTCTCTTTCTCAAACTTTTCTCTCTTAGTGTCCAGTGTCTTCTGAAGCGCAAATATTTTCTTCTCCAAAACTGAGCTGGGAACAGATGGTTGAGATGACACAAGTAGCTGTTGCTCAAGTCTTTTGACTTAATTTCCGTTGCAAATAACCTTTTTCAATGAGTAGCTGTTGCTCATGTCTTTTAACTTTGTCATGCAAATAAGCTTTTTCAATGCACAGTTTTCCTATCATCTTCTCATCATTTTTTAACATCTTCTGTGAATCTTGATGTTTAATAGAAAAATCAGACAAGTGTTCTTTCAATTTGGCATTGTCTTGTTTCAGTTCCTGGACGTTAACCATCTCATTCTCAATCTCTATTCTTTTATTCTCAATTTCGACTTCATAATCGTCACATTTATTTTTCAGAAGTTGTAGTTCCACAGACAATTTGGACATCTACACCGTGAACTTTTCATTTTCCTTTGTGAGACAATCTGCTTTATTTTTTTCAAAATGTAGTTGTTCACTATTCTTTTCCAGCCCTTGAAGTTTTTCATACAATTGATTCAGAAGCTTTTCATTCTTAGCTTCATACTCTCGGAGTTTTCCAGCACTCTCATGATCCCTTTTTGATGAATCTTGATGTTTCTTACAAAATTCAGATAATTCTATTTCAAGTTTTCCATATTCTTCTTCCAAATAATCATACAAAAGAAACATCTCGTTTAACTTAATTTGTTCGCAACATTTGTTCACCTTTTGTCACGAAAAAGTTCATTGCACTCCAAGTTGATAAATCTTCTTGAATTTTTATCCTTGTAAGATTCATCTTTATACCTTAAAAATATGATATAATATACTCAGGGGAGACAACATTGATATATAATATAATTAATATTAAATTATTATCGGGTATGAGGTCCAAGTATCCGGTAATTGGGGTGGAGATCAACTAACATGTCCCCGTCTCGGTTAAAAATAATTGAGGTTTCCCCGTCCTCGTTTATCGTTCAAACCCATTCTGTTTATATGGTTTTCGATTTTCAATGCCGATTTCGGCTTTTCTGCGATCCCTAACATCTAGTACGTGTGGCATGGAAGGGAACCAAGTTGTCTGAATTTCTTATGTAGAATCTCATTGGAAAATTCCATGAATTATGTGTGAGAAAATAATGTGTGAGACTGAGAGAACATGAATTAAAAGAAGAAAATTACAGCTTCACACCGGATCCCAAAGCGCTCCCAAGCTTCCGTTGCTTATTGCTTAATGCACTGAGAACAACAACTCACTTTTAAAGATTTCTTCATTTGGATATTAATACTGAACACTTCAAAAAAAATTAATAATAATAATAATTAGACGGTCCTCGCTAAACATGTGGCTGGAACTCATGCATTATCTTAATAACATAATACCCAATTAAGTATAACATACAAACCATAAATAGAGTTACTCATGCATATCTGTGAGATAGAGTGAGATGGCAAAGAAGAATTGTGCAATCGGATTATGTGACATGCAGACCATGATCCATTGTTGCTTATTCATCTTCTTCATTGGAGTATTAGCAGCTTTAAGCTTTTATAGAAACGGAAACCAAGTAATTACAAATATTACACGAGTTTTTGTTGACCAGGAGAGAAAGATGAAGATGGTAAACAATTGTGATTTGTTTTCAGGCAGATGGGTTTATGATAACAATAGTTACTATCCTTTGTATAAAGAGCATGAGTGCCCTTATCTCGAGGATACTTTTGCTTGCCAAACCTACGGCAGAAAAGATTCTAAGTATCTTCAATGGAGGTGGCAACCCCATGGCTGTGACTTCCCGAGGTCTCTCTCTCTCTCAATCTCTCTCTCTCTCTCTCTCTCTCTCTCTCTAACTTTGACTCTTTTTTTTTGGATGTTTGAGATAGTTTCTAATCATTTTTTGGAGAGATGATTTACTACAAAGTGTTTAATTCTCTAATGGAGCTCGAAGCTGCCATCACCAGCAGAAAAAAGCCCCCACTATGAGCACTTTAGCTCGTTACCACCATTCATGAGTGGCTAGTGATTCAACGTTAAGATAGATAATTGTGTTTAGATACGATGGTAATAGTAATGGTGGGTTGATGATAACAGTTATGGGTACTTTCATAAATCCAAAAACCCTAAGATGTTGCTAGTTATAAAGTTTTATAATTTTAATATTTTTCTTTCTGGTGTATAGATTTGATGGAAAAGCAGTAGTTGAGAGATTAAGGGGTAAAAGGCTATTATTTGTGGGCGACTCCTTAAACAGAAACCAATGGAATTCAATGATTTGTATGCTGCATTCATCAATCCCAGGAGTCAAGAGCGCAGGCGGTGATCTCAATGGTCTTTTGCACACTTTTAGGGCCAATGTGAGTCCTGCATCATTTTCATATACAAATTGTGTTCTTGGATTGAGTGAAATAACTAACCAACTGATGGTTAAAACATTATAACAGGACTACAATATCTCAATTGACTTCTACTGGGCTCCGATGCTAGTCGAATCTAATGGTGATAGTCCCACGAATCATCATCGTGATGATAGAATTGTCGCAATCAAAGCCATTGAGAAACATGCTAAAAATTGGGTTAATGCAGATATAGTCGTCTTTAATTCCTATCATTGGTGGAGATCACCAGTAATTAAGCTTCAGTATGTTCAAAATAAGACAATTTCTATGTTTGATTGAATCTTTTATCAAATTAACATGTAATTAACCAGGTTAATTAATTTCTTTTGTTAATTAACTTCTTAGAAAAAAAGGTGGATCTTTGTTGGATGATCCAAATGAAGAGTATAAAGAAGTCGATAGTCGGCGTGCCTACAAGATGGGTCTCAAAACATGGTCGAATTGGACACGTAACAATATCAATCCTTTGAAAACCAAGGTGTTTTTCATGGGTGTTACAGCAACTCATTCGAAGTATGAAACAGTAAATCCTCCTCTCTTTTGTGGTTGATATCGCTAGATAAAAAAATAAAAATAAAGCTAGGCTACATATATAATTTAGTTATTTTATTCATGAAGAAATGATTTATATTACTAGCAACACCTAAATTAGATGTTGATGCGCTCTCAAACTACTTAAATTAAATGTTGTAAATATTCATCACTTAAATGAGTTGTGAGTGCAACATTTAAGTTAAGTGCTGCTAGATACGTACGCACATAGATCTTTTACCTATTTATTTACTGTATTTATCTATTTATGTGACATCACATAATGATCATATATCATTACTCTTTTTAGAATTTAAACTCACAAACTCTTGGTTTTTTTAGGGCTAAAGATTGGGGAGGCATTAAGCTGGGAAACTGTTATGGAGAGACCGAACCAGTGATGGATGACGGATTTTGGGAAAGCCGAACAGACTCGAAAATGCTAAGTATATTGGATTCATCATTGAGCAAATTGAAAGCAAATGGTATAAATATACAGATTATAAACGTAACACAACTAACACAATACAGAAAAGATGCACACACTACTGTTTACAGAAAATATTGGCATCCATTAACGGAGATTCAAAAAGAGAGACCAGAGCTTGCAGCAGATTGTTCACATTGGTGTCTTCCCGGAGTTCCTGAAATTTGGAATGAACTTCTTTTGGCTTATATTTTTCGCTAACGAAAAGCAACGGCCAATGGAAAGCAGTAACATAGCTAATCAAGCAATGTGTTTATTATATAGTTTCGCATAGTTTTTTCAAAAAGTTTGTAAAAAAATCTCTCAATGATCATTGTACTCGGTTGTTAATAAGTACTGATGTCATGAATTGTACATGAGATAATATGAACTGCAAATATCATGGAGTCAACCAACAAAGATTTACAAAAAAGATGAGAAAACCAATAACCAAAGCATCAAAAAGGGATCTACATACTTAAGCTTCAACTATATGTAGGGAATAATGCATATATATGACATGATCATGTCCCAACAAACCTTGTAATCAAGTTGGGTGGCTATATTAAGAATTATTTGCAAATTATAATGTTAAATGCTTATGGATGTTGATGTTTATATTATTTGTTTTGAATTAGTGTGTGTGTGTGTATATATATATATATATATATATATATATATATATATATATATATATATATATATAGGGGAGGGTTCATGCGAGAACCGTTGTTAGTGCGAGAACCGCGAGAACCAATCTCAGCCGTTCCTTGGATATGGAAAGTATCATGGATGGAGAGTGTGGAGGGATAGAGTGTGGCAGGGTGCATGTGAGGAATTCATGGTGGGCAATGACATTGAATGAGGGGGAATTGGACGGCTTAAATTGGTTCTCGCGGTTGTCGCGCTAACAACGGTTCTCGCATGAACTTTTGTCTCTCTCTCTCTCTCTCTATATATATATATATATATATATTGCGATTTTTATCTATACCATTTCCTTGTTTAGTTTATAGATAGTTCATATTCTGAAAGTTCATAGCTAGGTAGCATACAACTAATGTGTAAGTAGACTAGGATTTAGATGTAAAAAATATTTTTCTTTAGTTGCTACAAGCTTAAGATTACAAAGGATTGAAGAAGGTAGCATTTGTCTTCATGGTGTTGGAGAACGTTTTTGCAAGTGGAGCTATGTATTGAAGGAGACTACTTTGTTTTTGGTGATCCACTCCTAATTTCAGGCTACCAAGGTGTATTTTTCTTGTAATTACTTCCTATGTTTGTTTTTAACACATACATATGGATCTTGATGGAAAGTTCAAATATATGTTTAAAATTACTATACAATTTACCATATAATTAAGTAAATGATATAATCAAATTAACTACGTGTGGCATGTTCATGAGATACATATTAATTATTAAACTCCAAGTACTTCTGGACTTGTCTGGTAGTGAAATCATTTGAGAATAACGATTGTTGTTTGTCAAAAAAATGATAAAGAAACCTAGCTTTCGGTTGAAATATGAAAAACCACACGACTTATTAGGGATCTTTTAGTTCTCACCGGACGAGGATACCAATACTTCTTATATTATTGATAAGTTAAAGAATATATGGCTTCTACTTAACAAATGATTCATAAAGATGAAAGCTTTGAAAAATTCTTGGAGATTCAAAACGAAGTGTAACATTTAATTAATATAGTAAGACGATTAAATTCCTTTGTTTCAAAGCAAGGTAATGAATATTGAAACAAAGAGTTTGATGATCACCTCAAGGAGGGTTAATTTGCTTCAAAAGTCACATCTTCATGCATACCTTAATGAATGGTTTATTTGAGAGGAGGTATTGTACCTATTACATATGGCGCAATCAATGATGTGTCAAACCATATTTTAAGCCATTAATTGTCGGGATGGCAAAAAACCTGCACCCGGTAGGGAATCCGTTTTCCGACCCCGATTTGACCGGGGAATCCCCGAGTTGACCGGGGATGAGGAATCCCCGAACTTAGAAACGGGGATGGGGCGGGGATGTGGATACTACTCGGTTCCCCGACCCCGAACCCGCACATAATATATATATATATATATATATATATATATATATATATATATATATATATATATATATATACGATTTTTAAAGTCAAATTTCTCATAAAATATGTATTTGAATTTAACTTTCTTACATAATATACATATTAATAAGATTGTTTTTTTTTCAAGCATACATGATAATTTTATACGATTTCTTAAACATATAGAACGAAAAAAACTAATACGATGAAATTGCTAATATAGTTTTTTGTAGAATTATGTTAAAAGTATTATAAGCGTCTTTCACGACATATATGTTACTAGGGGAGGGTTAATGCGAGAAGCATTGTTATTGCGAGAAGTGTGAGAAGTCATCTTAGCCTTTTAATTATATTTGATCTAATGGCTTAAATTAATCATCTTTTTAATTTTTCTAATTCAAAAGGGCATAATAGTAAACATTTTTTTCTCTTTCCAATCTATTAATCTCTCCTAAATTTCTCTCTCCAAAATTTCTCTCTCAATAATTTATCAATTTTATGGTGTTCAGTAGTGAGCACAGCCTTAGATTTACGAGTTTTCCGTCATTAATGTTGTGATCATTAATGAACACAGCCACACACATTATGTTACTAAGATTATTTAAAAACCAAAAACAAACAAATAACCTTCTATCCTGTCCAATCAATTTCTCTATATTTTTCTTTCACTAATTTACCACACAAAAATACATCCACTTTGCCTTTTTTTTCTTAATTTAGTTAATGTTAATTTGCGAACAAGTACAACCACTTAGAAACACACAACTTCTTAGACTGTTACTAAAAATATATGAGTGCTCACTAATGAACACCAAATCGCAAACAAATCAAAAATCAAACATCGTATACAAATACCAATAACCTCTTACGGTTCATTGATGAACAATCATAAAAACAGAAGAAAAACAAAGTCTCAGTTAGAAGTTAACAATTTATTGATATAAGTTATAAACAAGATGAAAAAAAAAACATAAAAACTAAAGCATCTCCATATTCTAAAGGATACCCTTCATATATATCACATAACCACCAATCCATCTGAACTCTTATATAATCCATTTTAGCACAAGACCTGTCAACAATTCTTGTAGCAAAAATACACTTTCAAAAGCATTCCTTCTCCATAGATATTTTCTTCATATCCACAAAGACTGTAACCAAAGTAGATTATTTGGTCCAAATATTCCCACCACGTCAACATACGATAATGACAAAAGATAATTTCAAATTACTTATCCCCTGGAAAGATATATAAATTACCCCTCCGCTAATTATAACCCAAAAACACCATAATTATATGAAGAAAAAAACCCATAATACGTATCAATTTGAATACAATCTCAGAAAAAATGATAACATAAAAAATAATTAAATATGTAGAACCGTGTCTAATCAAACTGATTTTAGCCAAAAGATGTGGCAACAACGACGATTGGAGATGTGGTGGCGGTAGTGATGAAGGCCAGATATGCGAGAGGTCTGATTCGTTAAGGGATGCAGCGGCGTTTTAGGGTGCATCAGTTGGGATCGGCAAAGAAGTTACATGGCGAAGATGATGTGATGGGGAGACAAATGCAATGTTCAATGGCGCCGGTTAAAGATCGATATGTTTGTTCCATGGATTCCAAGAACGAGGAGCAATGAGAGAGTGGTGCTGATTATAGAGATGAAATTATGGTGGTGATGTTCCAGCCGATTTTTTATAGGAAAATGGAAGAAATGAATCGGTGATTAAAATAGGGGTGGGAGGAGATTAATTAGGGTAAGCTTTTATTTGGGTTTAAATGACCATGTTACCCCTTTTCATTATATTAAATCTCCACATGGTTTAACTTAATTACGAGATTGCAATAATCCATCATAACCATCAATTAATTCATCCAAAGACTTAAAACACTTCTCGCAATAAAAAGACTTCTCGCATGAACCTCCCTCTGTGTTACTATGTTAGAGAAATCATCTATTTGATTGATAATGTTATGTGTATTATAGAACGATTTAGTAAATATATTATGTCTTTTATCAAGAACATTATTTATCTTATGAATCTATTAAAATATTTTATTGATTACATTTTGATGTGTAACGATTGGAAATGTTAAGTTAGCTTGGTAATTCTAGTTTTGTATGAAAATTCACACACACACACACACAATATATATATATATATATATATATATATATATATATATATATATATATATAGATTTTGTAGACGAATCCCCTATTTCCCGCAGGGATCCCCGATACCCGACAGGGACGGGGATGGGGATGCAAGTCAATTCCCCGGCGGGGATGGGGATTGGGGGTGGGGAACGGGGATTGGGATGGGAAAAGTGATCCCCGATACCCCCGACCCCATTGCCATCCCTACAAGACAGTAACACGTATGCTTAACCGGGTTCCGACCAAATTGATGGAAAATAAATCATATGAAATATCTTATGGAATGATGCACATCACTAAAAAACGTTCCTAACGTTTTCCCCCTCCTTTTTCACATGTCGTTGCTAAAAAGTATGTCGTTGCTAATGTATTTTTTATGTCGATGCTATTACCCTAAACATTCTTCAAAAATAGTAATTAGTAAACATTAATTAGTATAATTATTCTTCTGTGTGAGCTGTCTTCACTGTCCTGGAGCTCCAATGTGGTCTTGTTCAGAAATAGTAAACATTAACAATAGTAAGCGAGAAGCTTAGGGAGTTTATTTATACATCCTAAAAAAGTTCAACATAGGCACATTCATCATCATGCATCTCGTACCCACTACCGTAGTAGTCAGTATCGTCCTACCCGTTGTATATGAACGATCTCATCCTACCCGTTGTTGTGGCAACTTACATCCCCGGAACCTAAGTGTCAGTCTCATCATCCATTCTCTAAACATCATTATCATCATACACGTATTTGCTTTTGTTCATTCCTAGTCAATACTGGGTCGGTATGCAAGTAAGAATACTAACCTAGTAGCAGCTCAAAAGAAATTAACGACATATCTGAATCTATGGTATCCGGAAATTTCCTACACGAGAAATTATTTAATGTAAAGTCCCATGCTTAATAAAAATGTAGACACTAGTAAATTTCTAACTCAATTATTTTTTGGGATTGTAGCCTCCCCTAATACTTGGTTCCAAGAAATTAAGATCCCAAAATGTGCCTTAAATATCGGTTGTAAGAAAAACATCTTTAGGCCCAACCGATATCGGCTACGTCAAACACCCAAACACTATGGCCTTAACCATTGTTTGGTTTCAAAAGAAAAAAAATAGCTCTTGGGCCTCAACCAATGTCGGTGGCTACTTAACACCTTGGACTTCTACCGAGATCCCATTAGTTAATTAAGCCCAACCACTAATTAGTCTTCTAGGGCTCATCTACGGTTAACCAAGTATTCTACCCTCCCTTCTTCCCTTTCATCGCCCGTTCCAGCGCACCCCCTCCCACAAACCTCCATGGTTAGAACTTGGGTTGGGCTCAAGTGTAAGTAGGGTAATTGGGCTTAAGCAATTATCAAGGAAGTGGGCTTGGCCTAAGAAGAATGTATATATATACCTTGATTAAGGTACTGCAGCCTCCAAGAGGTCATTGACTGTTTCATTCATTTTGGTTCTTCACTGGAATGTGTAAGTGTGTGTGTTGTATGTTGATACACTTCCGTGAAGAAAAGGAAGATATGGTATCAAGGTTCTTGAATTGAACCTTCAAGGAACACATTAGGTATGAGATTCTAATCCTTTGTAGCTTTGTCCATGTGAAATTCCTTTGTAGCTCGATTGTGAGTCAAGAGTTGAAACCCACACCCAAACTTCTGTCTACAAGGTAGAAATCTAATTAAATGGATCTAGAAGTACCATAATGTTGTTAGTAACATCAAAAAAATCAAGGACGTGAAGTTGCTGTCGATCTAATAGCCTGTATATCTGTTCTTCCGTCAAAACCAAACCGAGAGGATTTATAGGCTTGTGACTTAGGGGGTTCTCCGACTTGTGACTTATGCGACTTAAGTGTGTTGTCCGACTTGTGACTTATGGAACTTAAGTATGTTGTCCGACTTGTGACTTATGCGACTTAAGAATGGTCCGACTTAGGATGTTTGTGCGACCTACATATGGTCCGACTTAGGGTCTTTGTGCGACCTACATATGGTCCGACTTAGGATGTTTGTCGGACCTACATATGGTCCAACTTAGGGTGTTTGTGCGGCCTGCACATGGTGCGACTTAGGGTGTTTATGCAACCCACATATGGTGCGACTTGGGGTGTTCCTGCGACTTGCATAAGGTATGACTTGTGTGAAGTGGTGCAACTTATGTATGGTGCGACCTATGCTCTTGTCCGACGTAGTAGCTATGTGACTTAGACTTGGTGTGACATGGGTATTGTGGTCTGGCTTATGAGTGGTGTGAGTGTGTAATATTGTCGTATGACTTAGGGACTTGTACTTGGTATTGATTCAGTAAATTTGTTGTAGGTTCTTGTTGTCAGATTCGTCAATAGTACAACCCCGAAAATTACTAAATTCTGTTATGGCGCAGATCAGGTGAGTTTCACTAACTTATATTTTATGTTTTGATTTGTGTTCCTATATGATACTATGATGATTATTCGCCTGAGTGGCAGTTAGAGCGACGACTCACATTCGCCTGAGTGGCATCCCCCGAGTGGCACATGTAGTGTGATGTATATGATTATCTGAATATGTGTCTGATATAATGTATGAATGTTGTGTGCTCACTGAGTTTTGTGTTTAACGCGTTGTTGATATTATTTTTTTGGGTTGTCTTGTGCTAACAAGGGGATGGCTCCTGCATGACAGCATCGCTCCGCAAACCAATTTTTTTAACTCTGATTTATAAACCAATACTTTAAACATAATAAATTTTTTTGGTACCGTAAGTCCCGTGTGTTGGGCAGGTTGTTGACAACTACTTGTTTTGGATACTTCTGAATTTCTTTTCGTATTTAATTGAATATTTACTAAAAAAAATTTGGGACGTTACATGAACCTATGTATCTTAGCAGGAAATGAATTGTGAGATAATCACACAATTCACTATATGGTCAGCGAATATAGATACAAGGAATCTTGGCATCTCAACTAGATCTAAGCATCTCGATTTATATGCCCTATTGTTTCTGTAGCTTGTTTTGGTTAGTCTTGGTCACCGACAATGTTTCAGATAAGTACCTAAACTAGTAAAAATCCCACAATTACCGCCATCAAGGTAGTGATGAAGAAGTTTCCCTTTTATTACTCTGTGGCATGCTTGAACGGATTGCCACATGTGATCAATATCCAACAAGCATTCATCCCTCTCACAAACATCGGTGAAGGGTCCCTTAATCACCTTGCCTAATAAACAAGATTTGCATTCAATGTTTATCCGGAGGTTAAACTAACCCAAGATCCTAACCACTTGGATCTAGGTGATACTGTTGGTGAGATAGCAATATCAAACCTTAATCAAACCTATCTATTAAGTAAAATAGGATTTGATGTTAACAAAAACATATATTCAGTTTTGGACTTAGATTGATGAAAAACATGTGTTGTTTTTCTAACTGAGACTTAAAGAATTTCTAAGTAAGAAATGTCAGCTGACGAATCATAGTGTCAGCTGAACAGTGAGTATCAGCCAAAGGACCAGCTTCAGAAAGATCAGCTGAGAAGAAAAGATCAGTCAAAGAGCATCAGCTGAGGAATCACACTGGATCAGCTGATGGCCTAGAACCATCAGCTGATGAAGATTTCAAGGTCAGCTAAGCAGTCAAGGATCAGCTGACACAATCACAAGTTATCAGCTGATGCCTTCCATCTGTCAGATAAGGTATTTCCTACTTATCCAATCTTCTCTTTATAAGCTGACTATACTCAAATGACTAGCTGAGCCCTTGGGAACAGCTGACAGTTGAGTTAATCAGTTTATTAGCTGCTGCTACGATTTGTATTATCAGCTGAGCAATTTGATCAACTGAGCAAGTCTAGTCAGCTGAGTCTTTCACACTTATCCTTAGCTGAGCAAAATTATATTTGTAGTTCAGTGTCTGTTAACTGAGTCTTTATTGTATATCTCAGTTAATAGTTTTTCTATGTAATATTTTCTTAAAGTCAAAGGCAGAACATGTGTTGTTCTTATTATGCCTTAGATCTTTCTTTTGTAAAAGTACTTAGCACTTTTTGAATCTACAATGATACAAAAAGAATAGATCTTTATCCCCTGGAAAAGGAGAAAGATACTCTTGAAAAGAAGATCTCGAAGATATGATGTTAAGTATGGCTGGCAACTCCATATTTGGTAAAGTCAAATCTTCAGAAAGCATGGTGTCGATTAAAGCACAAGCATGGAAGGATAAGGTTACTTTCTCAAGACATAAAGGTAGTAATTTAATAATATAATAATAGATAGTGGGTATACTCATTACTAAAAAGTAAGTTCACTTTACACACTTTGTGTATAAAGTTAACTTACCTTTTCACCCACTAACTTTATCTATTATAATATTATTAAACCAAGTACCTTTGTCTCCTTCTCTCTCCATCAACTCGGACACACTTTGCTTATATATACTCATGCATGGAAACATGCAAAACAAGCGAATGCGTTGAAAAGCACTGAACTCTCATAAGTTGAGAATTAGAAGAGTTAGCATTTTACTTTCAGTGTAACAAACTTGTTCATGTGTTGAACGTCTTAGACATTAGTTGTTTAAGATTAGCATTGTCTATGTGTTAGACAAAATTAGTTGCCACCTTTTATTGAACTTAGATTTTCCGCATCTAGTTCATGTAATTCTTGATTAACGTCAATAAGAATTATATAAAAGTAAACCGTGTGTCACTAAAATTTTAATTTGCTAAAGTTTGTATTCAACCCCCCTTCTACAAACATTTGTTGTTGTAGTATCCATTCGGGACCAACAACTGGTATCAGAGCAGGCTAGATAATCCATATCTAAGATCTGTTTTGCTTACTCTTCAACTGCTTCTACCCCACACTACAAAATGGCCACTTCTGTTGCTGCCTCTAATGGTTCTTCTAACAATGGGTCACTCACAAGGTGTCCTATATTTGATGGAGAGAACTTCTCTCTCTGTAAGAGTAGAGTTCTTCTCTATATGTCAAGCCTTGATGATGTGATGCTTAAAACTGTTACTGAAGGTCCTTATGTCCCTTCCTCAACTATCCAAGTAACTGAAGCAACTGATGAAGCTCCTGCTGTTGAAAGACTGATTATAAAACCTATAAATCAGTGGTTTGATGAAGACAAAAGGCTTGTTAATCTTGATGTTAAAGCAAGAACAACCTTAGTCTCTGCACTACCAAATGATGTCTATCATCAAGTTCTTAATTGTAAATCTGCAAAAGAGATGCTAGACACTTTGACTGTTGCATATGAAGGCACTGAAAAGGTGCAGGAGAACAAGAAACTCCTTCTGGTTAGAGAATATGAGTTCTTCTTTGCTCATAAAGGTGAAAGTCTCACTCAGACTTACACCAGGTTCAACTGCCTCATTAATGACTTAAGAAGGGCAGATGTTCACAAAAGCAATAAGGAACTTGTAAACAAGTTTCTAGACTCTCTCCCAGAATCTTGGGATCATTTTATCACTGTGCTTAAACATGGTGAGAAAATCAAGGGTCTTTCGCTGGTTGGTTTATATGGAAATCTTATGAATCATGAACAATCAGTGAAACAAAGGAAACTCTCTACCAAGGATATGAAGGAGGGTGCAAAAGCTCCAACTACTGCCCTTGTATCTAAGGATACAAGATCTAGGAGTTTTGCTACAGTTGTGGATGAGTCCAGTGATGAGGAGAAAGAGGAGGAATCTTCTGATGAAGAGCAAGTGGCTGATAGGGATGAAGTTCTGGAGAACATGGACAGCATTGAAGCTGCTGTTGAACAGGCTGCCATGTTGGTTAAAAGGTTCAAACCTTTCTTGAAAAGAAAGGATGTCAAGAGGTTTGAAAGGAAACCCTTCAAAGGAGAAAGAGCCATGTCAAAACCAAAGGCTTCTAAAGGTTGTTTCACTTGTGGCAAGACTGGTCACTTTTCCAGTGAATGTAAGTCCAAAGGAAACACAGGCTTCAAGGGTTCCTCAAGCTCAGACAACAAGATTGATTATGAAGCAAAATATAAGAAGCTTCTTGCTGCTGTCCTTGACAAGAAGAAGAAGAAAGCTCAGAACAGGGTGCTGGTTGCTGAAGAAGAAGATTGGGCTGAGGAAGATCTCTCAAGTGATGAAGATGAGGTCCTCACAGCTCAGTTCAGTTTGATGGCCAACACAGCAAGTACAAGTTCCTTTGATGAGGATATGAAGAAAGCTGCTAAAGCTTGTACTTCTCCTGACTGGGATCCTTCTTCTATGTATCAGAGTCTGAACACGTGGTATCTTGACAGTGGATGTTCAAGGACCATGACAGGATGTAAAGCTTTGCTTAGTAACTACAAGAAGGAAAAAGGTCCAAGAGTAACCTTTGGTGATAATAATTGTGGGCAAACAAAAGGCTACGGAGAACTTCATAATGGGAACCTAACTTTATCGAAGGTATCATATGTTAAAGGACTTAAGTATAATCTCATCAGCATAAGTCAGTTATGTGATGGTGATCATAAAGTCCTCTTTACAAAGACAGGTGGTTCCATTTTAGATCAAGAAGGTAAAACAATAATTTGTGCAAAGAGAACCAAGGATGTATATACTCTTGATATCTCCTCTGGTGATCCATCCAAGTTAACTTGTTTGTATACCAAGTCTGTAACTGACACAAACTGGTTATGGCACAAAAGGCTTTCCCATTTAAACTTCAAAAACATTAACAAGTTGAGCAAGGGTGAACTAGTGTCAGGACTACCTTCACTGACGTATGTTAAGCCTAAACCTTGTTCTGCCTGTGAGAAGGGAAAGCAGCACAAGACTTCATCTCCATCTAAGCAAGCCTTTTCCATTACTGAACCTTTCTACATGTTGCACATGGATCTATTTGGTCCTGTTGCTACCTCTAGTATTGGTGGGAGTAAGTATGCATTGGTAATGGTTGATGAATTTTCAAGATACACTTGGGTCATCTTCCTAAAAGCAAAGAGTGAGGCTGCTGAAGAGATTATAAGCTTTATTAGAAAGATGGAAGTACTTAATGGCAATCTGGTAAGGATGCTTAGAAGTGATCATGGAACTGAGTTTAGAAATCAAACTCTTGAAGGTTTCTGTAATGAGAAAGGAATATATCAAAACTTCTCTGCTCCAAGAACTCCACAACAGAACGGTGTAGCTGAAAGAAGAAACAGAACTTTGATTGAAGCTGTAAAAACCATGCTGTGTGAGAGTGGGTTAGGATTCAACTTCTGGGCTGAAGCTGTCAGCTGTGCATGTTTTACTCAGAACAGATCCCTTATGATAAAGAGGCACAACAAGACTCCTTATGAAGTGCTCAAGGTAAGGAAGCCCAACATCAGCTTTCTACACATCTTTGGGTGTCAGTGTTTCATTCTGAACCAAAAAGATCAATTGCAAAAATTTGCACCAAAAGCTGATGAAGGTGTGTTTGTTGGATATTCTGTGATCTCCAAAGCTAACAGAATTTACAACATCAAAACAAAGGTCATAGAAGAATCAATCAATGTAAGTTTTAATGAAAATGACTTTGTTGCTTCCTGTTCTACTAATCCATCTACAGGTGAGGAATTTAATGATCTGCTGAATACTGAAGACAACATTCCAGTATCAGCTGATCCACTCCCATCAGCTGATCCAATCTCATCAGCTGACATAGATGACTTAGATGAACCTGTTCCAAACTTACAAAATACCTCTGCACATTCTATCCTAAACCAACCCACACTTTTACTAAATGAAGGGAATCATGATTCAACATCAATGGACTCTAATTCCATATCAAACATTCCCTCATCAGTAGAAGTCTCATCAGATTGTAATCAAGAAATTCTGTCAGCTGATCAACCCGAAGTCTCATCAGCTGACCCAAACCAAAGATTTTCAACTCCAAGAATCCAAAATGCCTACAAGGACCTCAGAAATCATCCAATTGATCAGGTCATAGGTAACATAGAAGCACCTGTACTAACAAGATCAAAAGCTTGTAACTTCTGTTTATATACAGGTTTTGTTTCTATGATTGAACCAAAGAAGGTAGATGAAGCTCTAACTGATCCTCATTGGATAAATGCCATACAAGAAGAATTGGCTGAATTCACAAGAAACAATGTATGTACTTTGGTGCAAAGACCAAAGGACAAATCCATCATTGGCACTAAGTGGGTATTCAGAAACAAGATGGATGAACAAGGGCTGATCATCAGAAACAAGGCAAGATTAGTTGCTCAGGGGTATTGTCAAGAAGAAGGTATTGATTATGATGAAACCTTTGCCCCTGTTGCAAGACTTGAAGCAATAAGACTATTTCTTGCTTATGCTGCCTTCAAAGACTTCAAAGTATTCCAAATGGATGTTAAGAGTGCCTTCCTAAATGGTGAATTGAAAGAAGAGGTGTATGTCAAACAACCTCCAGGTTTTGAGGATACAAGCAAACCAGATCATGTATACTTCTTGAACAAAGCTTTGTATGGTCTGAAGCAAGCTCCAAGAGCCTGGTATGATACCCTCTCTTCCTTTTTGACCAATAAAGGATTTATAAGAGGAAGCATAGATAGCACTTTATTTATAAGAAAATTCAAGGGTGATGTGATTCTTGTACAGATTTATGTAGATGATATAATATTTGGGTCTACAAATGTTGATCTTTGCAAAAAGTTTTCCAAACTCATGTCTGATAACTATCAAATGAGTATGATGGGTGAATTAAACTATTTTTTAGGTCTTCAAATTAAACAAGAGGTTGATGGAATTTTCATTCATCAAACAAAGTATGTAAATGACTTACTTAATAAATTTGAGTTTGAAAATTGTTCTTCAATGAAAACACCCATGTCCACTGCCTTAAAGCTTGGAAAGGACACTGATGGTAAATCAGTGAACATTACAGCTTATAGAGGTATGATAGGGTCTCTTTTGTACCTTACTGCAAGTAGACCAGATATTATGTTTTCTACATGTCTTTGTGCTAGATACCCCAAAGGAACTCCTAATCTAGGTCTTTGGTACCCCAAAGACTCTGATTTTGAGTTAGTTAGATACACTGATTCTGACTTTGCAGGTTGCACGCTAGACAGAAAGAGTACATCCGGGGGTTGTCAATTATTAGGTGGAAGATTAGTCAGCTGGTCAAGCAAGAAACATAACTCTGTTTCAACCTCTACAGCTGAGGCAGAATACATTGCTGCTGGAAGCTGCTGTGCTCAATTGCTATGGCTGCAAAATCAACTATAGGATTATGACTTACAGTTTGAAAACTCCCCAATTCTGTGTGACAACACAAGTGCTATATCTATCTTTAATAATCCTGTTTTGCATTAAAAAACTAAGCATATTGAAATCAGACATCATTTTCTTAGAGATAATGTGCAGAAAAAGAAAGTTTCAATGCATTATATCAACACTGATGTTCAATTAGCTGACATTTTTACAAAACCTTTGGATGAGTCTCGGTTCAACTTCCTAATATCCAAACTTGGCATGTTAAATTTGTAATATATTCTCTTCTTAGGTAGTTAATTGTGTGTGAGAAAATAATTTTATTTGTGTGTGAAATGAAGTACTTATTTAAGCTTCTTCATACTTTACTTATGGTAGATCAGCTAATAGAATTATGTCAGCTGACGATCATCAGCTGACACTATACCTCAGCTGATAAACCATCAACTAAGACTTAGAAGCTCAACTAAGTGAATTCATTAGCTGACACTCATTTTTATCTCAACATGGATCAGCTGACACTCTCATCTGTCAGTTGATGTTTTTCAAAAGTCAAAAAATATTGTGTCCCCACACTTATTTTATTAATTTCTCATTTGTATTTATTGCGTTACTAGGTCATTTGTATTTAGGTTATTTGTCCATTTATTGTCTATGTATTTAATATCTATTCCGTCTATTACCTTTTTGCATAAGTGACAATTACTTTTTACAAAATATTTCTGTGACAGTTTAGGTTTCCAAGGAAGATTTAAAGGTGTTTTCGAGCGGTTATTCATTTCTTAAGCTTTCAAAATTCCCAAACACTCTTTCTCTCTCAAACTTTCAAACCCTAAACTCTCGTTGCTCAAACTTCATTCACTCTGTAATCATGGTGATCTTCAACCCTGCAACTTCTCCAAACGCCATTGCTGGTGAAAATGTCACACCAAACTCGGAAATCGCCATTCGTCCAAACAACTTCATAATCAACACTGAAATTCCCACAAATAAATCAAACCAGGGATACGAACCAATGGTAGCATTCATAAATGCTCATCCCCTGTTTCCATGTCTCTCTGCCCATCCTTTCTTCATCTTTCCAAACATTGTCGGTGAGATGTGGTACACTGCAAGGTACCATACGGATCAAGAACTCATTACCTGTACATGTCTAAATGGCACAATCAACATCAACATCAATATCAATAGTCTTCGTCAAGCCATCTCTCTGCCCAACTTAGCTCCATATCAACCTTTTGCTCAAATGGATCAAGTCTTGGAGGTCTTACCCCTGATTGGCTACAATGAAGCTGTCACCCATGGTCAATATAAGTTGTCTGTGCTGGGACACCCATGGAAGTACCTGGCAAGTACAATCACTCGGTGCTTTGGTCATAAGTCTGGAAGCTTTGACCAAATGAATCAAACAAAACTGATAATTCTGCACGCCTTGGTCACAGGGAGGAATATTGACTTTGCTCAAGTCATATTCTCGGAGATGGTGGACAAGATCACTCTTGGCACTACAAAGAAGTCCACCAGAACTATTGTTCCCTATATCAGGTACCTAAGCTTACTTGTACTTCATCATCTTCAATGGGAACAATACACTGGGATTGCTGCTGTTTTGGACACAATGACCATACCACAAATGGGTCAAAAGATCTTTCATCTGATAAGGGAAGATCAGGGTCCAGCAATCACTGCACAGATGCAAGAGCTCATTGATATTGCTAATGACAATGATGAGGAGGAAGTGCATGAAGAAGAAGTGGCTCATGATTCTGAGTCCCCTGATGTTGTAACTGAGGAAGTGGCTCAATCTGTTACTCATGATGAAGCCATATTTGAAGGAGAAAATTTAGATGACAGTGATGGTGGTAATGGCCATAATGATGATGCTAGTAAATTTTACATAAGAGATGAGCCTTATCAATCTGGTTCTACTTCATCCAGTCAACATGGAATGCCATTACAAATGTTTCCCTCTAGTTCCTCTACTTCAAAGAGGTTCGGACACCTAAGCACTGATGATAGTAATGAAGAATCTGATGATGATTCTCCAAGTCGAACTCTTGGAGGTACTATTGCCTATCCCAACCCTGATCAACAACAAGGATCAAGTAACTCTGTTCATAGAGCACCAAGTAGTGGAAATGAAGATGTCCCTGATGATGAAGAGGTCTCTGATAAGCTGGAGGAACTCATTGAGATCAGCAAAACAAGACACATCACAGGTACACTCTCAATCTCTGAGGACACTCATTTGGTTGACCCCACCAATGAGAACCCATCCTCACCTCTAGTTGTAACACCCCCACAACAGCCAAGCTCTAGTCAACTTCCAACAGTTGCTAGTTCTACTCCCTTAGTAACCCAAATAGAAACAAGGTCATTAGAGATGGTGCACACTGCACCTCTAACCTCAACTCCTATAGCTACCTCTTATTTTGAGGGGGAGCTCATGGAAGTTGATATAACCCTACAACCAGTGGGTGTGTCCTCACAACAGGGCACATCTGTAAATATGGGATTGCTGCAATCTGGGTCACCCTCCCAACAGGGTGATACCATTGAAAGACAGACCTTCTCCCAAGGTCATACTGTGTCTACAACCCCTATGTGTCAAGCCTATCCCCTAGTAAGTTCACAACAACTTGCTACTGTAATAAGGGATAACCCTTTGAGTGCAACTCTCACTCACACTCACTTACTTGCACATGTTTTTTATTCAATTCTTACACATACTAGTGCAATACCTGTCAATACTAGTGGCATAAACCAGTCATTAGTACAGGGTACAACTTCTGCTCCCAGTGATCTTAGGCCTCTATACCAAGGTCTAAGTGAGGGACCATAATCCATTCCCATTCAAAGCACAATTTCTCAATCAATTCCAACCCAACCCATTCCCTCTCCTACTTCTGAACCCTCACCCCAACTACTTCAAACCTTATTATCTATCTCTCAAAAGATGGATAGTCTTCAAGCCTCCTTTACCTCTTTCCAAACTCAAACAGAAACTCAAATCTCTCACCTAACCAATGAGATTGAGTCACTTAAAGCCAACCAACCCAAACCCCAACCCACCCCTGCCCCTGTTGATCTTTCCCCTATTCTTACCAAACTAGATCAACTTCTAAACCAAATCTCTACTCCTATTCCTACACCCTCCCAGCATATACCTGCCCAAACCATTTCTACCTTAAACCATACCATTTCCAATCTCCTTTCCCAACTCAAAACCCTTAGACCCTCACCCCCTGATATCTCCATTACCATTCCTGAATCTCTTCTAACTATCCCCTCTCTCCTAAAAGACATTGATACTGAGGTCAATAGATCCAGCTTTTGTGCTAAGATAAGGCACCGTGATACTCTGAGAGAACTCTCCAATCTCACTGAAGCTATCAACAGCCTAAAACCTCTTATCTCAACTTCCATTCCTTCTTTCTCTCCTATTCCCTCTCACCTTAAACACTCACCATCACCTTTCACTCAGCCTCCCATACCCACTGCCTCACCCTCATCCTCCACCATGCCACCCTTTACCTCTACACCTATCCCAACTCCTTATTCCTTCACCACTCCTGATGCCCCTGCAAAGCCTGCTGTTTTTCCCTCCTCTGATGATGACAAAAATGGGGAGAAGTCAGTTAGGACAAAGTCTGGTTTACAAGCAGAGGATGCATCAACCCCCGATGAAATAGGATCAGCTGTTGAAGGGGAGAATAAATCTGAGGGGGAGCAACCTGCTCAAGAAGAACAAAGGCCAAAGAGAAGGCTAAAGCAAATGGCTAGAAGGACAAAGAAATCAAAGTAAGGTGAATCCTGTGCTCCAATTGAGCTACCATCTGAGGATTCTGATGATGATGATGAAGATGAAACGCCTTTGTCCTCTATTTTCAACATAAGGAAGCAGAGCTCCTCCACTACAGCTCCACCAGTCCAAGCTTCCTCTCCAGTTCAATCAAGTCAACCAACTCCCAGCAGTTCATCAAGAAGAAAAGGAAAGAAGATAATGACTGCTGAGGAGATTGAAGAAGAAGAAAGAAGAGAGGAAGAGCTAAATCAAGAAGATGAGAATCTCAGAGAGTTAAGTGAACTGGCTGCTACTCTTGGTTCAACCATTGAAGAAGTTCTTAAAGCCAAAGAGAGACACCAGGATTTCACTACCACTGAGGATCTTACTGCTGCAGTTGGAGTCACTGATGATGAATTGAGAGAATTACAAGAAGAAGAAATCATCATGCTATCTTATCAATCACATCCAACACAGGTTGCATCACAGCAAGATGATCCTTCTGTCAAGAAAGTTCCTAAAAGAGGAAGAACTCACAGAGAAGCCATTCAAGCATTGCATGAGTTCAACTTTGAAGTTACAACTCAGCAATCTGAAAGGGAGATCAAAGAGGTCTTGGATAACAAGAAGAACTTGATAGAAAGAAAGGATCAAAATCTCATTTCCAGAGTCACTCCATATAAGGGAACAGATGAAGGGCCATATCTCAGATTAGTAAGAAGAGATGAAAGACAAACACATGAGAATGCCTATATCCATCACTGCAAACTGTTCTCCTTCACTGAGATGATTGAGACTCTGTACCACCTCCTTAAATCCAAAAGTGAAATTGCCCCAAGGTTTATAAACAAATTCGAATTCTGGATCAGAATGGCTGTTTACCACAGGATATGCACTCATGATCAATTTGTGGAACACATTGATGTGATTGAGGATGCCTTCAAGAAATCCTCCAAAGCTTTTGTACCTGCTGAACGGATTATACTTAATCCTGATCATCCTTACCTGTCTGCATATGAAAATTTCAACACTGCTTTGCCCTCCAACATTGAGCCAGAAATGTTTAAGTACATAACTGAGCCTGAGAGAGGGATTTTCTTAAAAAACAGAGCTAGTGTCTGGAGATTCCTAAGAGAAACTGACTTAGGAAAAGCCCCTGGAGAATTAATCTTTCAAGCTGCACGTTTAACAAGGGGACAGACAGGAAGTGAACGCTTTGAAAATCTGATTCAAGCTAGAGCTGAAGAGTTGTTGGCTGCCAATCCTCTGAACAGACTTCTGGATGTAAAAGAAGAACCTTGGTGGGAATGAAGATCACACTTCATAACTAGAATAGATGTAATTTCAATTCCTAGAATAGTTCAACTTCTGTACTTAGTTTAACTCTTAGTTAGATTCATTGTACAAACTCTTATGTAAATACTCTGCTTTGTAATCAAGCTTGAAACTTTGATCATTGACTACTTAGCTAAAAATGCTAGTATAGATGACTCTGAGTGGATAGCTTACATAGTGTAAATATAGAAAAGATCAAAAATCCTAAAAACAGAAAAAGGATAGAAAAGATACCAAAAACAGAACAATGGTACTTCATAAATGAAAAGATTCCCAAAAACAGAACATCAGGGAACATACTTTAAAGAGTTACCAAAAACAGATAGCTAGGTAACCAAATTGCACTTAAAAGTTTAATATTTACAAATTCGAGTCAAACTGATTCTTCTTAAAACAGATAAGGTTTTGTCATAATCAAATAGGGGGAGATTGTTGGTGAGATAGCAATATCAAACCTTAATCAAACCTATCTATTAAGTAAAATAGGATTTGATGTTAAATAAACCATATATTCAGTTTTGGACTTAGATTGATGAAAAACATGTGTTGTTTTTCTAACTGAGACTTAAAGTATTTCTAAGTAAGAAATGTCAGCTGACGAATCATAGTGTCAGCTGAACACTGAGTATCAGCCAAAGGACCAGCTTCAGAATGATCAGCTGAGAAGAAAAGATCAGTCAAAGAGCATCAGCTGAGGAATCACACTGGATCAGCTGATGGCCTAGAACCATCAGCTGATGAAGATTTCAAGGTCAGCTAAGCAGTCAAGGATCAGCTGACACAATCACAAGTTATCAGCTGATGCCTTCCATCTGTCAGATAAGGTATTTCCTACTTATCCAATCTTCTCTTTATAAGCTGACTATACTCAAATGACTAGCTGAGCCCTTGGGAACAGCTGACAGTTGAGTTAATCAGTTTATTATCTGCTGCTACGATTTGTATTATCAGCTGAGCAATTTGATCAGCTGAGCAAGTCTAGTCAGCTGAGTTTTTCACACTTATCCTTAGCTGAGCAAAATTATATTTGTAGTTCAGTGTCTGTTAACTGAGTCTTTATTGTATATCTCAGTTAATAGTTTTTCTATGTAATATTTTCTTAAAGTCAAAGGCATAACATGTGTTGTTCTTATTATGCCTTAGATCTTTCTTTTGTAAAAGTACTTAGCACTTTTTGGATCTACAATGATACAAAAAGGATAGATCTTTATCCCCTGGAAAAGGAGAAAGATACTCTTGAAAAGAAGATCTCGAAGATATGATGTTAAGTATGGCTGGCAACTCCATATTTGGTAAAGTCAAATCTTCAGAAAGCATGGTGTCGATTAAAGCACAAGCATGGAAGGATAAGGTTACTTTCTCAAGACATAAAGGTAGTAATTTAATAATATAATAATAGATAGTGGGTATACTCATTACTAAAAAGTAAGTTCACTTTACACACTTTGTGTATAAAGTTAACTTACCTTTTCACCCACTAACTTTATCTATTATAATATTATTAAACCAAGTACCTTTGTCTCCTTCTCTCTCCATCAACTCGGACACACTTTGCTTATATATACTCATGCATGGAAACATGCAAAACAAGCGAATGCGTTGAAAAGCACTGAACTCTCATAAGTTGAGAATTAGAAGAGTTAGCATTTTACTTTCAGTGTAACAAACTTGTTCATGTGTTGAACGTCTTAGACATTAGTTGTTTAAGATTAGCATTGTCTATGTGTTAGACAAAATTAGTTGCCACCTTTTATTGAACTTAGATTTTCCGCATCTAGTTCATGTAATTCTTGATTAACGTCAATAAGAATTATATAAAAGTAAACCGTGTGTCACTAAAATTTTAATTTGCTAAAGTTTGTATTCAACCCCCCTTCTACAAACATTTGTTGTTGTAGTATCCATTCGGGACCAACAGATACAAGTCTTGTTTATATGGTTAAGTTGACTATGCCATATGGATAACATATCCAAACTACTTTAGATTCAAAATCAAACATTCATGATTACTTTATTACTTGAAACAAAAGGTTATGTATGCCGTGCCATGGATAAGTTTTGAATTTAATAAATATTTTTCATAACAAATTGCTCATTTCAAAGTTAGATTCATCATCATCAAATGTATATTCACGTGCCACGAAGGGCAAAATAACACATGAGCCATAACATTGACAAACTCTAAAATTTTACAAACAATGGGAAAAATATTTTACATCAAATCTCAAGATTTCAAAACTCCCAATTTTCTAGTAGAGGACAATTGATGTGCGTAAATCGTACCAGTTTTTTATTTATAAAATCTGTTATTATTTAGTACGACTACAACACAAATAGGCAAGAGGACCTAGTCGTATTATAGTATAGAAAATAAGTACGGGTGTCGAACTCAAGGGGAACGGGTATGATTTGATAAAATTATATTAATTTAAATATTAAACACAACTAAACTAATCTAAACTAAACTAAAAAGCAATAAAATCTAAACTAATGACAATAAAATAAATATAGCAATTAAATGGGGATTTGTTGTAAAAGATGAACTTGCAACCAACTCAAACTACTAAAATATCTAAAAACACTAAAAGCATGCAAAAAGGACAAAGAAGCGATTAACTCGGAGAATTAAATAATAATGAAGATGTTCCCTCCCAAGATTCAACTCAACTCAATTCATGGCAATAAATTCATGGTAAGATTAGCTAAAGATACTCAAAATATTCATGCATCGATTTCTAAAGTAGCTACAACCTTGATCCAGTTATAACCGTCTAATTACCCTAATTAATTACCTTTATGGTCAAAAGTACAATTAAATAGTTAAATTAGCAATAATTCGATTAATAAGTTAAGCCACAATCCTAATGTTTGTATGATCAACAAAACATCAAACTAACATATAAATTGTCATTATATGGACATCACATGCAAAAGACTCTAACTTTAATTGCTTAAAAACATAGGATTAATCAATCACTATTCCTCAATCACCTATTGGTCCTAGATAATCAAGATGCAAACTTTATGATTCTAGTGGTCTCTCAAAACATAAATATCAGATTCTGAGCAATCAAGAGAGATTCATAAGCATTGATAAACATAGATTAGGCAAAACCAAGAACAAACATGAATAAAGTATCAAAAACCATGAATTAAACTAAGCTATTACATGAGTTTCATTTCATTTAGGGAGGAAAACAGAAGATCTAGCCTCTAATGTTCATGATAAAGTTCTGGAAATCAAGAAATAAGAAGAACATGATGAAGTAGAACATTAAAAACCGTAAAAAAGCCGAATGATTTTCACTTTAATCTTCACTTTTGAGCTCCAATCCTTACAAGCAATTGCTCCAAGCTTCCTATGCTTCTTAATGGTGTTTTCTGATGGTTTTAGGTCCAAAAGTCGGAACCAAAAGCTGCCCAACCGAATGGAGATCAAATCAATTTATAAAACTGTCAAAGGGCCTTTAGCGACGCTAAGTCACCTTTAGCGACGCTAAGTGGTGGCTTTTAGCGACGCTAGAGACCATTTAGTGACAGAATTTCGGAAATTTCAAACTTTGATGCTTATCTTCGAATTTTAGCCTTTTTTATCCATATATATCCTCAAATATCCGAATTTGAACGTGAAAAAGAATATATAATGATATTAAACATATATTTAACATATTCTCATGATTTGTATCCAAAAATAATTAAATATCGCATTAAATATATATATAAAAATCGCGATATCAAAATACCCCACACTTGAACTTTGCTTGTCCTGAAGCAAATCACAATTTTATCCGGGCTAAGGTATTCAAATAAATAATATCATTCTTATAAACATCAAATACCGCTGAAAAATGTCAACACGTTTGATTAGAAACAAGCCATCGATTACACCCAGATTTATGCATATACCCATGTTGTGGTCCTCTCTAACTTCTCACCATCCCAAATGCATTCTCTTTTTATAAATAATCAACCCTTAATTAATGAATCTTTGTGGTTAATTTACCCCTTAAGAACCCCCCAACCTGAAGACTTATCGCAGTTTTCTCAATTCTACTTGACACATGCTTTTATTATCTTTTAAGCTCATATAAGCCTATGATTTTCGATGGGACCCATGTAGCGAACTTTCTGCCCAACCGATCCCAAACCAGTTGGCTTTAGGTGATTAGGTGTAGAACACCCCTCAGAGCTTACTTGTTCGAGTCCCAAAGGCTACATGGTTGACTTATAGACTAGCCTTTTGGCTTTATTATTGCTCTATTTTTTTTCTTCTCTAATTTCTCAAAATAGCAGGCACATGATTAGTAAAAGAGGAAATTCACACTCACCCTATTTTTGTCGAGCTTAGATTCAGAAAGGGCTCAACCATTTATTAAAATTCAAAAATTAAAAGTTGGTTACCCCTTAAGAACCCCCCAACCTCAAGACTTATAGCAGATTTCTCAATTCTACTTGACTCATGCTTTTATTATCTTTTAAGCTCATATAAGCCTATGACTTTCGATGGGACCCATGTAGCGAACTTTCTGCCTAACCGATCCTAAACTATAAATTAATATAATTATCTCAAATGAAACCGCTCCCCGGCAACGGCGCCAAAAACTTGATGTGCGTAAAGCGTACCAGTTTTTTATTTATAAAATCCGTTATTATTTAGTACGACTACAACACAAATAGGCAAGAGGACCTAGTCATATTATAGTATAGAAAATAAGTACGGGTGTCGAACTCAAGGGGAACGGGTATGATTTGATAAAATTATATTAATTTAAATATTAAACACAACTAAACTAATCTAAACTAAACTAAAAAGCAATAAAATCTATACTAATGACAATAAAATAAATAAAGCAATTAAATGGGGGATTTGTTGTAAAAGATGAACTTGCAACCAACTCAAACTACTAAAATATCTAAAAACACTAAAAGCATGCAAAAAGGACAAAGAAGCGATTAACTCGGAGAATTAAATAATAATGAAGATGTTCCCTCCCTAGATTCAACTCAACTCAATTCATGGCAATAAATTCATTGTAAGATTAGCTAAAGATACTCAAAATATTCATGCATCGATTTCTAAAGTAGCTACAACCTTGATCCAGTTATAACCGTCTAATTACCCTAATTAATTACCTTTATGGTCAAAAGTGCAATTAAATAGTTAAATTAGCAATAATTCGATTAATAAGTTAAGCCACAATCCTAATGTTTGTATGATCAACAAAACATCAAACTAACATATAAATGGTCATTATATGGACATCACATGCAAAAGACTCTAACTTTAATTGCTCAAAAACATAGGATTAATCAATCACTATTCCTCAATCACCTATTGGTCCTAGATAATCAAGATGCAAACTTTATAATTCAAGTGGTCTCTCAAAACATAAATATCAGATTCTAAGCAATCAAGAAAGATTCATAAGCATGGATAAACATAGATTAGGCAAAACCAAGAACAAACATGAATAAAGTATCAAAAACCATGAATTAAACTAAGCCATTACATGAGTTTCATCTCCTCTAGGGAGGAAAACAGAAGATCTAGCCTCTAATGTTCATGATAAAGTTCTGGAAATCAAGAAATAAGAAGAACATGATGAAGTAGAACATTAAAAACCGTAAAAAAGCCGAATGATTTTCACTTTAATCTTCACTTTTGAGCTCCAATCCTTCCAAGCAATTGCTCCAAGCTTCCTATGCTTATTAATGGTGTTTTCTGATGGTTTTAGGTCCAAAAGTCGGAACCAAAAGCTGCCCAACCGAATGGAGATCAAATCAATTTATAAAGCTGTCAAATGGCCTTTAGCGACGCTAAGTCACCTTTAGCGACGCTAAGTGGTGGCTTTTAGCGACGCTAGCGACCATTTAGTGACAGAATTTCGGAAATTTCAAACTTTGATGCTTATCTTCGAATTTTAGCCTTTTTTTATCCATATATATCCTCAAATATCCGAATTTGAACCTGAAAAAGAATATATAATGATATTAAACATATATTTAACATATTCTCATGATTTTTATCCAAAAATAATTAAATATCGCATTAAATATATATATAAAAATCGCGATATCAACAATCTTACTAGTTTCCTCGTTCGAGATCCGGTTTTACATGCTCTTTCTTATTCCAATTAGCCCCTTCACTTTGCAACAAACTAAATTTGTTACAAATGTGAGTCTATTAGGTTGGGTCAAAAATCCAGCTTATTGAAGAATGACATTGAAGTTTAGTCATGAATGTAGGTTAAGAGGGGAAAATAACTATCTTCTTTCTAAGAGGTTTTATCTCCTCTTGACACCCAGGACATGCGGGTGTTCAAAAAAACCGAGAAACCGAACTGCCCCGTATGAACCGAAACCGAAAAACATCGATACCCGTAAAACCCGTAACCCGATAAACCTGTAACCCGAAAAACCTGAAAACAAGAGTACCTGCTAAACGCGGGGCGGGTTAGGTTTTTAAAATTCATTATCCGCGGGTCCCCGCCCCGCCCCGTATGCTTATATATATGTGTGTATATATATATATATATATATATATATATATATATATATGAAAACTTAAAATCCTCAAAACTACTTAACTTATCTCTAGTACGTCTCTCCCAATTCTTCTTTTTTTTAGCTTCTATATCGAGATTTGAAATCCTGCTACAATCGAGAGTTTAACATGGATACACCGAAATCAAACAACCGTGTCAACTTCGATCATATCGTTATTTTGTTTCTACAAGGCTCTCATGTAGATCTGTTTGATTTTTACTAGTCATAATGATCCTGCCTAACTTGTTGATGGAACATGTCCTTTTGCTTGTTCATCATATCGTACACACTCATGTGCTCAAACTTTGTTTGCTGCTCTGAGCTCATAGTTGACAACATGAGGCATGCAACGTCATGTGTGTTTCTAACATGCTTTTCGTATGTGTACCAGACGGCCTAAGTCGCGTTGGTAGCAGGTGGATCCAGAAGGGATTCCTCAAGGATGTGCAACTTTGACTCATGGGCGAAGGACAATCCTCAATTGCCTAAGCCAGTCAATGAAGTTTACTTCTGTGAGTTTCTCCCTTTCTAGAAACATACGAAGTGAAAAGTTCGACGTGATATTATTTTGGATTGACATCCAATCATAACAATAGTACGTGTTTTAGTTAGTTTTATATAAACCTCGTTAAAATAATTACCCATAAATTTTTTTAAAAAACAACTTATCTTAATAAGGGCAAAGAATTACATTTCACCCCACTACATGACGAATTTTCCGCGGATCACTTTATGGAGTTATTTAGGCTGGTAACAATCTTACCAATTGCAATTTCTATTACAAACTCTTTGAGACTTGCGGGATCCAACGACATCCATAAGTCAATTGGCATGTTTGACCCCTACTTACACCAATTTCAAAATAATTATTCTTGGTTGACTCGTGCTAAACTCGATAATCACTCAAGGATTTTAGTTTGCAATTGTAAATCATCCAACAAATTACATGGTGACACCATCGACAAACCAATGGCCCGTGCTAAGCTCGACATCCAATAATCGCCAGTCTCCACACTTACCTTCCACACATATATACATTGAACAGCTAGTGCTAAGCTTGACATTATCTCATGCTTCACTAGAATCAGGTTGTGCCATCTTATGGATGGTGTGCGATTTACATTTTTTAGAGAACGGGCTTTTGTTTCTTTGATTCAAACAATGTTTTAAATTTTGATTAACAAAGTAAGTGACAAAACTAAATTTCACTTTCAAATATAATACCCAGTTTATATTGTTTGTTAATCATGTCCGTGTGAGAGTTGTTAACCATATTAAAACTCTTGGGATTTTATTAAATTTGAAAAAGTTATAAAGCATGCGAGGAAATATAAACAATCATGCAAGAGATTAATCACATCACACGCATACAAAGGGGTTGGTAACCAAGCCTAAAACCTATTTTACCCGTGAGCCAAGCGTGGAGAACAAGGTCTACTAGGGACAAAACCTAGACTATGGAGTGCTCCTACTGGATCCGCTACCTCCATCGGGACTCTCTAGGTCCAAGATCTTAAAGACGGCATCCCCTTGACTCTTGATTCTGGCCTTCAAAATACAAGTACATACAAAACAAAGGAAATTCAAATCACGCACTTCCTATTATACTAGTACAAGTACATATTAATAGATGAAACGACATGCAAGCCGCGATAAATAATTACAATTCAAATGATAAATAATAAATTATTACAGTCATGTTATGTGACACCAAGGCCACCAAATGAACAACACAAAAAACATAAAGCACAACCACAAGGTCTAGGGCAATTGTTACCAACCTAAGGCAACAAACAACAACCAAACGAGCACGGTATGCCAAAACCGTGGCTAAGAATTATTTCGGTATGAATTTCCAACACAAACACTAAAAAAAACAACAAGGAAATTCTTGTACATATGCATTAGAGTACAAAACAAAATTTTACACCCATATTCATGTATATATATATATATATATACATATATATATATATATATATATATATATGGGAGGGTTCATGCGAGAAGTGTTTTTATTGCGAGAAGTGCGAGAAGCAATTTCAGTCATTGATCATATTTATCACAATTAATATTTTTATTTAATTCAAAAGGGTAAATTAGTAAACAAAATTTGTTTCTCTTTTCTCTCTCTAATTAATTTTTTTCTCTCTCTAATTAATCTTTTTCTAGATTTTAGAATCTATTTTTAGTTTATTATTTATACATTATGTTCACTACTAAACACAAAGCAACGATCAAAATTTCATTTATCTATATAGACTTCTGTTGGTCCCTTGGTGAGAGTATCAACAAGCAAGTAATGTGTAAAAGGGGGGTTGAATACACTTTCTGCGGAAAATTAAACAAATCAATAAAAAGTGTTCACACACATCAAACCACAAACAATTGAATGCTTTGTTTTCATTAATAAGAACATGATTACAGGAACAACCAAGTAAGCAACACTTGATATGTAAACACCTAATGTAAATCAAATCTCTCAATCTCTTAAACTTTTCTATCTATAATCAACTTATGATTATAGGTACGAACTGACTCGCTAAATAGGATTTATTCACAGATTGAATACTTACCAACTTCACAACAGACGTGAAGATTCGAACACGCGAACAATTGGCAATCTGTGAATTTCTTGATCACGTTGAACTTACAAACTGTGTATCAAGATTCGTAACACATACGATCAATAGGTTGAGGTGATTTGAGTCTGGCTCGGTACCTCTAAACTTATTAGGAGATAATTATTTATAATCCTGTTCCTGCGGATCCTAACAAACTAGAACTTATCCTAATCTGCTAACAAACTAACGGATAACCCAGAATCTTGAATCTTGAATCTTGAATCTTGAATCTTGAATCTTGAATCTTCTATCTTGAGTCTTCAATCTTCAATCTTGATTCTAGAATCTTCTTATCCATGCCGTAGATATAGAGAGTAAACGAAATTTAAAACATATTTAAATTCTCTTAAACTGAATACTTTAGTCGGGCAGAGTTACTCAGCTTGAAACTCATCAAGTTGAGTTCTTCGAGAAGTAACTCGAAATCAAACATGTAGTAACATGTATAATGACTAACTCATCCTTATATGTCATAAGAGTTAGCTAGAACTTACTTAGCAACTCTGTTGAGCTGACTCAGTCTATAAGTTAAGTCACTCAGGTTGAAACGCATCAAGCTGAATACTCCACCTATATCTTAGGTGAGACACACAGCTTATCAAACATAGTGATAATCTTACTAAGATATAGTCTAAGCTGATCAAATATATGCTCAGCTTATACTCAGCTTATGCTCAGTCTGAAACACTATAAGTGCTCAGTCTGATCAAGCTTCATAATTCTGTTTAAGTTATATTCAGAACATATCTTACAAACTTAACTTTGTCTCATCAAATTCCAATTGATAAGATCATTTGACCAACAAACTGCCTCTATTTGATGATGACAAAACCATCAAACAGTTCTTAAGTTTGTTGAACATAATTATGTTTTAAATCTTAAACTTACTAAAATTTTATTTTTAAACTAATCAAATATTAATTGAACTTATCAATCATTAAGTTAAACATACCAACCAATAATATTAAAGAACAAGAACTAATCAATTATTCTTTAAAGCTAAACTAATCAGACTAAGAATTATGAACATATCATAAACAGTTGAACATATCAAACTAATATTTGTATTGAACATATCAGAGTACAAAATTTTGATCACTAAGATCATGCACACTTAGTGCTTACAAATTATTAGAACTAATCTAATAATCTATTACAAAAATTCATCTCTTGAACTCAGGATGTAGAACCTCCTAAAGAATGATTTCTGTTGGTCCCTTGGTGAGAATAACAACAAGCAACAGTGTGTAGAAGGGGGGTTGAATACACTTTCTGCGGAAATTGAACAAATCAAATAAAAGTGTTACACACAGTAAATCAAACCACAATCAGTCGAATGCTTTTATTAATATGAAAATGATTACAATGCTTTGAATAAGAAGATGATTACGGTAATTATCAAGTAAGCAACTCTTGATATATAATCACCTAATATAAATCTCTCAATCTCTCAAACTTAGCTATCTATAATCAACTTATGATTATAGATACTGACGACTCTCTAAACAGGATTTTTCACAGATTGAATAAAATAATGATTACTTACCAATATCACAACTAATGTGACAATTCGAACACACGAATGATCTGGCAATCTGTGAGTTTCTTGATCACATTGAACTGACAAACAATGATTCAAGAATCGTAACACATACGGTGAGGTGAGGTTTGGCTCTGCAACACTTAGTTGTTTTCTTGAGTCGTAGTCGTACCTCTAAACTTATCAGGAGATAAGTATTTATAATTCTGTTCCTACGGTTCCTAACAAACTGGACTAATCCTAATTTGCTAACTAACTATCGGATAACTCGGAATCTTGAATCTTGAATCTTCTTATCTTGAGTCTTCAATCTTCAATCTTGATTCTGGAGTCTTCTTATCCGCGCCGTAGATATAGAGAGATATAAAGATGAATTTAAAACATATTTAAATTATCTTTAAACTGACTTCTTACTTCGGACTGAGTTACTCAGCTTGAAACTCATCAAGCTGAATTCTTCGAGAACAAACCCGAATTCAAACATGAACTAACATGTATAATTATTAACTCATCCTTAGAAGTCCAAAGAGTTAAATAAAACATATTTATTAACTCTGTCGAGCTGACTCTGCTTCTGAGCTGAGTCACTCAGCTTGAAACACATCAAGCTGAATACTCGATATATACCTTATGTGACATACACAGATTATCAAACACATTAATAATTTAACTAAGGTATAATATAAACTGGTCGAACATATGCTCAGTTTATATTCAGCTTATACTCAGTTTGAATCACTATAAGTGTTCAGTCTGACTAAGCTTCATAATTTTGTTTAAGTTATATGTAGAACTCATCTTACAAACTTAACTTTGTCTCATCAAATCTTAACTGATGAGATCATTTTCCTAACAAACTACCCCTATTTGATGATGACAAAACCATCAAACAGTTCTTAAGTTTGTTTAACAGAATTATGTTTTAAATCTCAAACTTATTAAGATTTTATTATTTGAACTGATCAAAAATTTATTGAACATATCAATATTAATTGAACTTATCAATTTAAATTGGAACACACCAACTTTTAGTTGAACACACCAACTAATTACATAAATGAATAAGAGCTTATCTGTTATTCATTTTTTCTGAACTTATCAGACTTATGAATAGGAACACATCACAACACAGTTGAACATATCAAACTTTATATTTGTATTAATAGAACTGATCGTAATACAAAAGTTGTTGTTCACTTAGATCATGCACACATAGTGCTTACAAAAATATTAGAACTAATCTAATATTTACAAAATTAGAACTAATCTAATCTATCTGATGAACTCAGGATGTAGAAGCTCCCAGATGATGATCTCTTTATTGATCTCATCTAACAATCTTTCAGCTTCATCGTTTCCCTGAAGTTCCTTCTGTTGTACTCTAATGAGTTTATTCAGCTTATACTTTATTAACTGATTTGACTCCTCATTACCACAACAGTTTCTTATATGTATGGCATCCCTAGCTTTTCGATAGCATATTTCCTTCAGCTTGATAAAGCTAGGATTGCCAGCCTGATCCTTAAACATAAACCCCTAAGCAGGTGTATCAATACCTTGATTTTCTTTAAACTCTACACCTTCAGGTAATTCGAATAAGCTCTCCCACTGCAGACCATGAACTGGAACATATCTCAATTCCTCTGCTCTATTAACCAGTTTGGAAACTTCAACAAAGATCTCTTGCTTGATTTGACTTTTCTTGAACTTCTTGAGCATCATTATTATTCTTTGCCATTCTATGTAGCCCATCCTGTGAACATATCTCAGGTCCTTCCCCATTGTAGATTTATTTTCGAATTCAAAGTTGAGGATGATGGCTCCATCAATTATGCTCAAGGTCATGCCTTTGATCTCCTTACTGGTGCTCCTTCTAAAATAGCACTCTTGAATATCCTCGTCTGTATATGGGATAGGATCAGGTCTTGGACCAGTGTATATAGCTTCCGCTTGTGCCAAAGCTTTTCTCTGTTTTGCCCTTTCTTGGTCTTTTGCCTCTTTTTCTTTTCTCTTCCTTAGCTCTTCAAGCGAAATACCTAGTTCATTGGCTTCTTCTTGTTCAAGCATTTCAATCATGAGCCTTGTGGATTTTTCTTCTTCTGTCTCCTCCTCAGTCTCAGGAACCTCTTCAGCCTCAGATTCAGATTCAGATTCTGTTAATTTTTATTTCTTGGCTTCAGGTTCATCTTCTTTTAATTTTGGCTCCCCCTTAGGCTGAGCTTGCCTCTTTGCTCCTTTAGCTAGAACTAGAAGAGCTTCAGCTTCAGCTCAAACTAGCTCACCTTCAGTATCAGCTTGAACCTTCTCCCCCTTTTTGTCATCATCAATAGGGGTCGAAGTCCATTGTTGTTGGAGCGCAGCAACTGTAGAGGTAATCTCTTGAACATCCTTTGTCAGATGCCTGAGGAGGCAGCTTTAGTTGGTGAAGAGTCGTTGGGTGCATCATCTGAAGGTTGGTGTTTACCTTCAAATTCATTTGCACCAGAGTTTGGACCCTGTGACTCATCTTTGTTTGAAGATGAATCATTGACAGGTCGTGCAAGAGAGTGTGAGAAGTGAAGAGAATGTATAGGGCTCGAGATGTGAAGTGTATGGGTTGGTGGTTGGCTAATTTGGGTAGTGGGGGGTGATTGACCCTGGGGATTGGTCATTCTTTCAATGTAACCTGAGTGTGTCTGCTCAGGCACAGTAACAGGCACTCACATGGCTCGAGTAAGTGTGGGCTGAGTAGACACCACACCCGGGTAAGGCTGTTGGGTTTGAATGATCCTTGAGGTTGACACCTTAAGAGAACGCGTCTCCCCCTCAACTCCTTCCTAGGGAGGGATCAGTGTGATCTCAGCTCCAGTGATGCCTTTAGGAGTGGCACCACCTATGGCAGTTTTACGGGTATAGGTTAGGATATTCTCCCTAGCAGCAGTGGGCATACTAGGGGTGGCTTCAGATTGGGATTGTAAATGGAATGAAGATGGAGGAGATGGGTTAGACTGAGTTGGTTCTACTGCAGTCTTATCTCCAAAGGTGGATGGAGAAAAATGAGACGAAAGAGAAAGTGGAGAGGTCTTACCAGAAGCAGCTTCAATGGTTGCTGGTTCAGCTTGAGCAGAGGACTCAGCTTGAACTTCTGTGTCAGCTTAGGAAGCTCCCCCTTGAGTGGATCCCTCATCTTCACTTTCTGATGAAGCTTGCTCAGCTATCCATCGTATTGGGTCACTCAGACCTTCTTGCTCTGGAAAGATGTCATTGTTGAACATATTCAAGCTGAGTGTTGGAGCAGGGAACAAATCTTGTCCAGATTCATATAGTTGGTCTCCCAACTCAGCTTCAATCACCAAGGATAAGAACCTTATAAAAGGTACATGGAGATCCTTTGTTCCCAGCGAACGAATCACCGTAGAAACCATGAAGCCCCAACTCGTTGGAAAAGTGGCCTTCTTGATTACACCCTCTGTTTGTGGGTGACCCATACGAGGTAGGACTGATCTCGCCACTTGCCTGGTAACAGCAGCTTCGAACACATCACTTGGAGGAAGTTGAAGAACATCCCTTAGCCGCTATACAGTTATGACAACTGTTCTATCCCCATTTAGAACAATGCCAGCGATATCTCCCCTATTCTGGTCATAAATGCAAGTGTACTAGAACTCCAATAAGTGTTGTGGAACAATATGTAGAAGTGCACCAGTGAAAGCAAATGCCAGAGGGCATTTTCAGATATAATCTACCCAGGCTTCATAGCCTCTGTTCCTTTTACGTTCAGGGATTGCCAAACATGCACGTTGATTGTTTACTTTAAGAACTGGCATCCCATTGTTTTTTAACGTAGCACCTCTAACCATTCTATCACCGAGATTTAGAATGACTCCATCCATTGTCGACTAAAATTTGAGTAACACTGAGTAACTTCGAAAGTCGCACTTAGCGATTAGGGTTTAGAATAGAGATGAACGAGAGATTGCACCAAGCAATTGGTTATGTGCGAAAGGTATTTCAGAATATGAGAAGTTTGTTTTGTAAGCGTAAACTTCTCTAAACCGAATAGAGTCAGTATATATACCTTTCCGAGGAGAGAGAAAAGTTACCGTTAGAAATCCCCTTTTTATCCGTTACACCGTAAAAATTAGGGCTTGATGTAACAGTTAGAGGTTAGAAACACATCGACTTCCAACGGATACTAATGTAGTATAATAATATTGACTTACAATAAGATTATATACATTGATGTATTATACCTATACACAAGTTAGTATAATACTCGATTCAAGCACTCAGTTTAACACATGAGTTAGGACACACCAAGCTGAGTAAACATATTACTCAGTTTAACTCAAGCACCCAGCTTGATTCAAGCACTCAGCTTCAAATGTGCACTCAGCTTGAGAATGAAACTTAGCTTGAGTAGAGCACACAGCTCATGATTAATGACACTAAGTCATTTTTGTTTGAAACTGACTCAAACGAACTTTTCAACCACACTGAGCGGTAAAAAAAATTTGTTTGGAACTTACCAAACGTGTGAACCAATCACACAGTCTGAGTTAAGCACATAGCTTAGACTCAATGACACTTAGTCATTTATGTTTAAGACTTACTCAAACATTCATTTTAACTACACTGAGTAGTTAAAATATGTTTGGAACTGACCAAACGAGTAAACTCATCATTCAGCTTGACTTGTTATACAGTTTATGAAAACGTATTTATAAACTGTGCACTCAGCTTAAGACACTTAGTCTTTGTTAAACTAAAAAACTCAGATTCTAGACACTTAGCTAGGGGTTGAACATACCCAATTTAGTTAGAAAATACATAAGCCTCTTCTCATCAAGTGGTTTAGTAAAGATATCTGCTAGTTGGTCATTAGTGGAGATAAATTTAATGTCAACTTTACCTTTTTCCATGATGTCCCTAATGAAGTGATGTCTAATTTCAATGTGCTTGGTTCTTGAGTGGAAGACTGGATTGTAAGTGATGGCTATAGCACTTTGGTTATCACAGAAGATAGGAGTTTTCTTGAAACTCATGCCAAAGTCTTGAAGCTGATGCTGCATCCATAGGATTTGAGCACAACAGTTACCTGCTACAACATATTCAGCTTCAGCAGTTGAAGTAGCCACTGAGTTCTATTTCTTACTAGTCCAGCTGACTAACTTCCCTCCAAGCATTTGACATCCTCCACTAGTTGATTTTCTGTCTAACTTGCACCCAGCATAGTCAGCATCTGAAAAACCAACTAACTCAAATCCAGAGTCTTTTGGATAACAAAGACCTAGATTTGGTGTACCTTTAAGGTACCTAAAGATCCTTTTCACAGCTTGAAGATGTGATTCTTTAGGATCTGCCTGATATCTTGCACAAACACATGTAGCAAACATAATATCAGGTCTACTAGCTGTCAAATAGAGCAATGAACCTATCATTCCTCTATAGGTAGACTGACACACAGTCTTTCCATCTGAGTCTTTACTCAGCTTGACAGCTGGTGACATGGGTGTTTTCATGGTTGAACTTGAATCAAAACCATATTTCTTTATCAAATCAAGAACATACTTGCTTTGATTGATGAATATTCCATCAGGCTTTTGTTGAATTTGCAGGCCTAGGAAATATGTCATCTCACCCATCATACTCATCTTGTACTTTTGTGACATTATTTTGAAGAACCACTCACATAGAGATTCATTGGTAGACCCAAAAATGATGTCAGCCACATAGATTTGTACAAGAATCACCTGTCCTTTACTTCTTTTAATAAAGAGTGTCTTATCTATACTACCTCTGGTGAAATCCATGGATAGTAGATAAGTGGACAGTGTATCATACCAAGCTCTTGGAGCTTGTTTAAGACCATACAAAGCCTTGTCTAACTTATAGACATGATGTGGAAACTTTCAACTAACAAAGCCAGGAGGTTGTTTCACATAGACTTGCTCCTGAAGTTTTCCATTTAGGAAAGCACTCTTCACATCCATTTGATAGACTTTGAAGTCTTTATATGCTGCATAAGCTAGGAACAGGCTTATGGCTTCAATTCTAGCAACAGGGGCAAAGGTTTCATCATAATCGATTCCTTCCTCTTGCTTATACCCTTGTGCTACCAGCCTGGCTTTGTTCCTAACTATCACTCCATCCTTGTCCATTTTATTTCTATAGACCCACTTAGTGCCTATAATTGAATGATCTTTGGGGGCAGGGACAAGGTTCCAGACCTTATTTCTCTCAAACTCATTTAATTCCTCTTGCATAGCTTCAATCCAATCCTCATCCTCTAAGGCTTCTTCAGTCTTCTTTGGTTCCATTTGAGATAGGAAGCCAAAGTGTGTAGTGTAATTAGTTGTAGCCTTTGATCTGGTCATTACCTTTTCTTGGACATTTTAAATAATTTGATCTTGAGGATGATCTTTGAGGAAT
This sequence comes from Pulicaria dysenterica, assembly GCA_947179395.2. Classification (NCBI taxonomy): domain Eukaryota; kingdom Viridiplantae; phylum Streptophyta; class Magnoliopsida; order Asterales; family Asteraceae; genus Pulicaria; species Pulicaria dysenterica. The sequence goes on along the minus strand of OX359292.1, from coordinate 58,507,484 downwards.
TTAAATGTTGTAGTTGGAGAGTCTGGTTCTGAATCTGAGTGATGTTAGGAACTCTGAGGTGAACACACATTCTCAGTCTCAACAGCAGCATTGTCAGCAAACTGATGATCACTGAGATTCTCAGTCTGAGTGACTTCAGCTCCAAAGGGGTTGACGAACTCATCATCCTTGTCAGCTTGAGAATCCCTTGGAGTTTGTGATGATTTCTTTGATGAACACACATCATCATCACTATCATCTCCTACGACATACATAGGATTTTATAAGTTGGTTTCCTTAGGCCTTTCAAGCTCACTTAGACTGACCGAGTCAGCTTGACTCTTATCAGCTTGATCAAAACAGTCTTCATCAAAAGAGACATGAATTGATTCTTCTATGGCCTTTCTCCTTGTATTATATATTCTATAAGACTTGGAGATTGAGGAATAACCAACGAATATTCCAAGATCAGCTTTAGGTTCCAACTTATGGAGCTGATCTCTTTGATTCAGCACATAGCATTTTGAACAAAAAATATAGAAGTAACCTATATTGGGCTTTCTAGACTTATACATCTCATAAGATGTCTTTCCATGTCTTTTGAAAATGATTGATCTATTTTGAGTATAGTAGGCTGTACTAACAGCTTCATCCCAGAAATAGAGTTTCAATCCTGTCTCACATAGCATTGTTCTTGCAGCCTCAATTAGGGTTCTATTTCTCCTTTCAGCAACTCCATTCTATTGTGGAGTTCTGACAGATGAGAAATTTTGTAATATTCCCTTTTGTTCACAGAAGCTTTCAAGGGTAGAGTTCCTGAACTCAGTCCCATGATCACTTCTTAGTTGCTTTACAGACAAACCTTTTTGCAACTCTTCATGTTTGATAAAACTGATTATCTCCAGGGAAACCTTACTTTTGGCTTTAAGGAATATTACCCAGGTGAATCGTGAGAACTCATCTACTATCACTAGTGTGTACTTCTTGCCACTCAGGCTTGGAGTTCTTATGGGTCCAAACAGATCCAGTGTGTACTTCTTGCCACTCTGTTATTGAAAAATTTTGCTTTGATTTAAAGGACCCTTTATGGTGTTTCCATTGTTCACAAGCTGAGCACAATTTGTCTTTGACAAATGTGATCTTTGGTAATCCAGAGACTAACTCTTTATTGGAAAGCATATTTATATTCTTAAAGTTTAGACGAGATAAATGTTTATGCCATAACCAACTCAGCTTAGGAACAGAATGGGAATACAAGCAGGTTTCAGTATAGGGATCAGCCGAATTTAGATCAAGTAGATACACATCTCTTTCTGTTTTAGCTATTAATACAGGTTTTCCCTTAGCATTATAGATTGTTCCTGCTTTCTTCCTAAAAGTAACAATATTATCTTCATAACACAATTGACTGATACTAATCAGATTGTGTTTGAGACCTTTGACATAGGCAACTCTCTGGAATTTAACTTTGCCAGCTTTCATCTTTCCATAATCTTTAGTTCTTCCATGTGAGTTGTCTCCAAATGTTACTTTAGGACTTTCATCTTCTTGGAAATCACTAAGAAATCCTTTCCACCCAGTCATGTGCCTTGAGCATCCACTATCCAAGTACCATTTACTTGAACCCTGCGCATGAGATGAAAACTAAACACATTAGTTTTGTTTGGGAACCCACTTCTTGGTAGGTTCAGATGAGGAACACTTAGCAGCTTCATCTTGTTGAACTGACTATTCAGCTTGAGCAGGAACTGAATCCTGTGTAGGCTGATCAGTTTGTTCTTCTTTAGGCCTTGGGATTTCAGCATCACAGTCCTTCGCCTCATGACCTCTACTTCTGCACTTGTAGCATCTCCTTCTTCCAATGATGACAGGAGGTAGAGTGTCTAATAATCCTTGTGAGAATTTGCTCTCAGTTTTAGGATTGTATGTGGTGGATAACTTCTCAACTTTCTTTGCAAGCTGATACACCTGGTGATCACTGACTTTGGACTTACCTTTGTCAGGTCTCTGTTTGTTATCCTTTTGAGAAGATTGACTAACAATCTTCTTTTCCATGACTTTGGACTTACCTTTGTCATGTCAGCTGGACTCACCAGTTTCAACAGGTTTGGACTTACCACTGTTGATATTCTTGGACTTACCAAGATCCACAACTTTGGACTTACCATTGTCGTGTTTTGACCTCTGACTTACAGTGGTCTTTCTGTTCTTGTAACTTCTCTCCGAGCCAGAAAGAGAATTTTGTCTTTTGAAAGGGTTTGGATTAAGCCTTTCTATGACCGAAGTTCTTTGAACAGACTGAGTGCCTAATCTGTCCAGCACAGACTTACCATGTTGTTTTGATATTGAGCACTCATTCCCATGATCACTCGCTTTCACAAACATATTGAATTTCAAGTTCTGACCATGTTTGTTCTCTGAGGCTGACTTCTGAGACTCAATCAGTTGTCTATCCTCCTCAGAGTCTGTACTTGCTATCTCATCATCAGCTACATAAGCTGATGTTTGATAGTCACCTCCAAGTACAGCCTTTACCTGTTTAGGTATCTGTTGGTTTATGTTCTCTTCAACAAGCTTTGATGACTTACACCAGGACTCAGTGACCTTTTGAAGTTGGTCACCTTTGTCTTTAGCTTCCTGAAGTTCTTCACTAAGAAGTTGATTAATGTGCCTCTGACATTCAAGATCACATTGTGCTTTCTTACCAACATCTATGAGAGATTTATTTTCCTTAATCTCATCCTTCTGTTTTTCTATTTAAGCTTTGAGGTCATTTTAAGACTTAAGGCTGGTCTTGAAATCATTTAACAAATAATCAAACACAAGACCTCTCTCCTCATCTGTATAAGAGTAGAAATTACTGACCTTGTACATGGAAGCAGGATCCCAATCACTTAGCTTGCTGTTTTCCTCAGCTTCCTTCATGTCAGCTTCAAAGATTGATTCGGACTGACCATAATCAACCTCGTCTAGTACTAACTCTTCATCTTCTTGAGCCATCAGACATACATCATCATCTGAGGTGGATGATTATGTATCCCAGGTTTCAGCGTATAATCCTTTTGCACTGGGTTTGTCTTCTGGCTTTCCTTTCTTGAGCTGAGTATACTTCTTCTTGTATTTTTCAGCTCTGTAAGCATTCTTATCAACAACTGATGTTGATTCTACCTTCTTCGATCTGCACTCAGCAGCAATATGTCCCTTTTTCTGACAGTTGAAGCACACAGCATTCTTGGGATCAAAGGAACTCTTCCCTTTGCCCCTGTTAGATCTTCCTCTTCCCCTTTGAGCTCTTCTCAAACGTCTGGCTAACATTGCCATTTGCTCAGTGATATTCTGAACATCATCAGTATCACTTGAGTCTGAGTCTGAGTGGTCAGCTTGAGATTCTGACTCAGTCTCAGATTCAACAACCAGTGTCTTGGAACTTTTCTTCTTTTTCTGTGCAACCAATGCAACTTCAGATTTATCCAAAGACTCCTTGAGTTGTTGTTGAGAAGCTCTTTTGTGTTCAGTGATCTATTCATGATTCAGCAGAAACCCATAAATGGACTGTAGGTTATACATGTGTAGTGTTCCTCCAGCCCTCAGTGCTGTGGTTACTTCATTGAACCTTTCTGGTAACACATCCAAAAATTTTAGCACGAGCTCAGCTTCATCTTTCTTCACACCCACACTTAGTAGGTCATTTATCAAGCAGTGAAACCTTGTGAACAAATCTGCCAAGGCTTCATTCCTTTTTGAAAAGAAGTTTTCATAAGATCTATTCAAGTGATTCTTCTTTTGCTGCTTGACAAGATCTGTGCCCTCATAAGTGACACTCAGCGTATCCCAGATATCCTTCGCAGATTGACACCCAGTCACAGTGCACAAGATTTCATTAATTAGGGAATTCGCTAGAACACTCTTTGCCTTGTCATCCAGATTGAAGAGTTTCCAATCTTCATCAGTCCAGGATGCAGTAGGCTTTCTTGATTCCTTATCAGCCCTGCCAGGAGACGTATCATTGACAGTAGAAGGAATCTTGGGGATTATTGGTTCTTTAGTGATGACATCTGACATACGGTTGTCAATGGACTTGAGAAAGAGCATGGCTCTGAACTTCCACATAGGATAGTCAGATCCATCAAATATGGGACATCCTTTAGCAGAGATCTGAGGAAAGTTTGATGGAGTATTGCTTGTTGACATTTCAATCTTTCTCAGAATCTTGAACTATTCAACTGATGAAATCGTTCAGCCTGCTCTGATACCAGTTGTTGGTCCCTTGGTGAGAATAACAACAAGCAACAGTGTGTAGAATGGGGGATTGAATACACTTTCTGTGGAAATTGAACAAATCAAATAAAAGTGTTACACACAGTAAATCAAACCACAATCAGTCGAATGCTTTTATTAATATGAAGATGATTACAATGCTTTGAATAAGAAGATGATTACGGTAATTATCAAGTAAGCAACTCTTGATATATAATCACCTAATATAAATCTCTCAATCTCTCAAACTTAGCTATCTATAATCAACTTATGATTATAGATACTGACGACTCTCTAAACATGATTTTTCACAGATTGAATAAACTAATGATTACTTACCAATATCACAACTAATGTGACAATTCGAACACATGAATGATCTGGAAATCTGTGAGTTTCTTGATCACGTTGAACTGACAAACAATGATTCAAGAATCGTAACACATACGGTGAGGTGAGGTTTGGCTCTACAACACTTAGTTGTTTTCTTGAGTCGTAGTCGTACCTCTAAACTTATCAGGAGATAAGTATTTATAATCCTGTTTCTATGGTTCCTAACAAACTGGACTAATCCTAATTTGCTAGCTACCTATCGAATAACTCAGAATCTTGAATCTTGAATCTTCTTATCTTGAGTTTTCAATCTTCAATCTTGAATCTGGAGTCTTCTTATCCGCGCCATAGGTATAGAGAGATATAAAGATGAATTTAAATTATCTTTAAACTGACTTCTTACTTCGGACTGAGTTACTCAGCTTGAAACTCATCAAGCTGAGTTCTTCGAGAACAAACCCGAATTCAAACATGAACTAACATATATAATTATTAACTCATCCTTAGAAGTCCAAAGAGTTAAATAAAACATATTTATTAACTCTGTCGAGTTGACTCTGCTTCTAAGCTGAGTCACTTAGCTTGAAACACATCAAGCTGAATACACAGATTATCAAACACATTAATAATTTAACTAAGGTATAATATAAACTGGTCGAACATATGCTCAGTTTATATTCAGCTTATACTCAGTCTGAATCACTATAAGTGTTCAGTATGACTAAGCTTCATAATTCTGTTTAAGTTATATGTAGAACTCATCTTACAAACTCAACTTTGTCTCATCAAATCTTAACTGATGAGATCATTTTCCCAACAATTTCTCTGTTAATCTCTTCTAGTAGGCTTTCTGCTTCTACATCTCCTTTGAGTTCCTTTTGTTGCACTCTGATGATTTTATTCAGCTTGTATTTCATGAAATGATTTGAGCTATCACCACAGCAACTTCTTATATGTATGGCATCCCTGGCTTTCAGATAACAGATTTCATTCTGCTTGATGAAGCTAGGATTTCCTGCCTGATCCTTAAACATGAATCCCTGAACAGGTGTATCAATACCTTGATTCTCTTTGAACTCCACACCTTCAGGTATCTCAAATAATCTCTCCCATTGCAGATCAGGAATTGGGACATACCTCAGCTCCTCAGCTCGAGAAATCAGCTTAGGGACTTCAGTTGTAATCTCTTGCTTGATCTGACTCTTCTTGAATTTCTTGAGCATCATCATTATTCTTTGCCATTCAAGGTAGCCCATCCTGTGAACATATCTCAGGTCCATTCCCACTGTTGATTTATCATTAAATAGGAAGGTGAGAACGATGGCTCTATTTTCTCTGCTCAGAGTCATACCCTTGATTTCCTTGCTGGTGCTGCGTTTGAAGTAGCACTCCTGAATAAATGCATCTGTGTATGGGATCGGATCAGGCCTTGGACCAGTGTATTCAGTGTCAGCTTGAGCCAAAGCTTTTCTTTCTCTTTCTCTTTCTTGATCCTTTGCCTCTTTTTCTTTCCTTTTTCTTAGCTCATCAAGTGATATGCCTAGCTCAGCAGATTCCTCTTGTTCAAGCATTTCAATCATAAGCCTTGTAGCTTTTTTTTCCTCATTCTCAGACTCACTGTTAGCTTCAAATTCTACAACCTTTCTTTTCTTTGCTGCAGGTTCCTCTTTCTCTAGCTCCAACTCCCCCTCAAACTGAGCTTGCCTCTCTACTCCTCTTGCTAGTACTAGTAAGGCTTCGGCTTCATCTTGAACTAACTCAGCGTCAGCTTCAGCTTGAACCTTCTCCCCCTTTTTGTCATCATCAATACGGTTCGAAGTCCGTTTTTGTTGTAGAGCAGCAACAACAGAGGCAATTTCTTTAACATCATTAATCAGCTTCTCAAGCCTCTGATAGATTTGGCATTTTTGTTTCTTCAGCTTCAGATGGAATAGACCGAACTGAGCTGCAATGTATGTTTTCAGGCTCTTGAATGCCTGAGGAGGCAGTTGCATTCTGAGGAGACTGACTCTTGTCCTTAAACTCGAAATGTTGATCCTCTGAATTGAAGGAGTCAAGAACATCAATTGGTGACTGTTTGGGTGCATCATCCAAGGGTTGGTGTATACCCTCAAAATCATAGCACCAGAGTTTGGACTGTTAGATTATGTGCAAAGATAATTAATGGGCACATTGTATCCAATATTATAAGAGACTAAAGGGTCACACTACTACACACCCAAATCGGAACAGTTGTATTTCACCATTAATCTGTGTGGAAATAATTAATCAGGTTAGATTAATTATTAAAAAGATAAAAGAGAAAAGTAAATAATTAATCAGTTGTATTAATTATTGAAAAGATAGATATAAATAATTAATCATTTTATATTAATTATTAAAAGGAATAAATAATAAATAGTTATTTATTATTTAAAGAGAATTAAATATTAAGTTTTAATATTTAACGGACAAGTTAATTAATAGTTAATTAATTAACTATTATAGTCCAGGGGGTCAAAGTGAGAAGGTTGAAAGTTTAATTAAAACCAGTGGGATTTTAACTAAACGGGCTTAGGTCCATCTAATCCTTATATATATCCTTAAGCCTTAAGGATTAAGATAACATATGAGACAAGGGATTAACCTAGCCACCAAACTCTCTCCCTCTCACTATCGTCGCTCTCTCTCTCTCGGTCCCTCTTTCTCTTCGCCGAAATCGAAGAAACAAAACACCAAAGGTGTTTTGCGAGATTGGTGGTCGACGCATCAAGACACACACGCATTCTCGGTTTTTTCGAACCGCGAGATTGGTGGTCCAGGAGCGGTCTAGCGGCCAGTTCCAAAGGAGGTGCAGTAGTGGTGAACTACTTTAGCAATCCCAAGTTTTTGATCAGGTATATTCTCTGTAACCTTATCTGTGGATTGTTTGTTAGAAGCTATGTTAGGTCATTAGTATTAAGATCCTAACCCTTTTTGGGGTTTAGAGGGTTATGTTCAATCCAGTTCCGCTTTTAGGATTGAACCAGTAGAATCAAACCCAGGTTTGACCAGTTTGTGTCATTGGGTGGTTTGGTCAGGTTTAAAACCCTTCAGTGGTATCAGAGCCTCGGCTCTATGATCCATAATTTCTAGTTTTTATCTGTTTCTAGGATTAAGGTTTGATTCTTGATCTCCTACTTGCTCTAGACTATTTCGAAAATCACCAAGGGCAACAAAAAAAGTTTGTTTCTGTTATCCAGTTTTTTAAGAAGTTTAATCCTATTAATCAGAAAGTTTAAACAGTTAGTTTAAACAGTTAAAAAGGATTGTGATTTTTGGATAAGAACAAGTTTGAATTAAGATAAATTAAACAGTTTGTTTTAATTAATTAAACCTAGTTAATCCAGTTTTTGATCTGTTTTAGGATATATGATATTCTTCATCTTGTTTCTTCTCCTTTAGTTTTTCGAAAACCATAAGGGATAAAAACAAGTTTTCTGTTTTTATCCAGATCATAAAAGGTTTGATTTTGACCAATTAGGTTTAAACCAGATTTGTGTTTAAACGGTTAAGAGGGATAAACCTTTTATCTAAAACTAGATCTTAACCAGTTTCTGAACTCTTTGGTTTAAAAGGGTTGAAATCAAGTTTTAGGATAATTAGTTATTAATAAAACAAGTTTTTTTTGTTAAAGTTAATAGTTAATTGTTTTTTGGTTTTTTGAATTAAATCCAGTTTCTTTTTAATCAGTATATTAAAACAGTTAGTTTTAATAGATTTAAAATTTTTATTTTATGTATTAATCGAGAAACGGGAACCGAAACTATCACCGTGACCGTTAGCGGTGCTAAAAGGGATTTAGCGGCGCTAAAAGAGGTTTAGCGACGCTAAGCCCAGTAAACCAAGGCCCAAGGGGGTTTCGGCCCAAAATGGTTTGCAGCCCAGGGGGTTCTCGGCCCAGAGGTTTTTTGGCCCAATGGGTTCTCGGCCCAAGGGGGTTCTCGGCTCAAGGGCTACTCGGCCCCGGAGATGTTGGCCCAAATAGTTTTTCGGATTAATACAAAAAGGGATTATTAATTTTAAGTTTTAAAATTAATAAGGTGTTATATAAACTAGTATTATATATTTTAATTAGTTTAGTTAAAATATATATTAGTTTAGATATTTATTTAATATGACTGGTTTAGTCATTTTTGAATAAATTCTAAAAGGGTAAAAGTTTATATAATAAGATGGAGAATTGAACAAGATGATATTTAAAAATTGACCAAAAGTTGTCGGTTTTAAATTTTTGGAAAACAAGTAAGAAAACCCGACATAAGGATTTCATTCAAGTTTTGAATGAGATTAAAGTTTTATTTATTAGAAAACTATTTTGGTCAGATAAATTTAATTAGAAGATCATGATTCTCATTTTTGGTTAATAGGTATTAATCAAAGGGTAAATGAGAAAGTTTAAACAAATCAGGTTATGTGCTTAACAACACTTTTTTTTGTTTATATATTATAACTGCGTGGTTGTCTTTTATATATATAGTGCTTATATATAAATTGCGTGGTTGTGATACATATTGCTATAGTTTTGCCGACTTAGGACTCGTTTTTCCTTTTTCTTATTTTTCTTTTGGTTTTGGGAAGGCATGCGTGCCAATTACAGTCCCTTTCTTATTTGTAATATTGTACTGGTTCGGGGAGGCCTGCATACCATTTACGACCCCATTCAATATTGTATTTGTAATAGATTAGTAATAGTTTAATCCCTCAATCAAGATGGACTCAAAGAAGGTGATGAAGTAAATGGTGTTCTAATACGCGTAGCACGGATACTTCAGGGAGGTGTCATGGCTAGTGGGAGCAACACATCAAGAAAGGTGAATCCAAGTCATTTTATCCCTAGGTTTGACCTTAGGATTAGTTGGCAAAACTATAGGGCTTTTATGTGCTTGTTCTTATTATCTGCGTGGTTGTGTTTCTTTTATTTACTGTTTTTCATATAGATTTGCGACTTTTATATGATGCTAAATAAAAAGGGGGGTTTAATAATAGCTAATTATTAAACAGAGAAAAACCACGCGCTTTATGACAAACTAAAATATGACTTCAGTCTCGTAGTCGTATTAACTAAATTTTTATAAATTTAAAGTTTTGTCAAGGTTATAAGTTTGGAACTTATAAAGGCCGTTTTGTGCACCTAGTCTAGGTACACATATAAATCGTATTTTTAAAACAAGTTAGTTTTAAAATGTTTTTTCAAAAACTGGAAAATTAAGTTTTTTTTAACTTAATTATAAAACCCAAGAAAATCTTAGTTCAGTGTGCTACCCACCTAATGGTACACCCTTGCTGTTAAACGGTACTCGGGTGTCGGAAGTGCCCAAACCTTGGGCATCCGGGTTCAAACCATTGCGGGAAGGGGCATGAAAGATTCTGCGATAATCGGGAGTCCCGGCCAGAATTCATGCTGTCTTAGGTGGTGCGATCTATTTTGGTGATAATCGGGAGTCCCGGCCCAAAAAGCACTAGAGTAGAGTTAAACATACTATACTAAGTCTAAGTGCTCTACGAGGTTCTAGGAGTCCTATCAGCTAGGTACGATTGGTACAGGATGTTACCTACCAAAAATAGCATGACTTGGCGGGAAGTGTCCCAAACCTTGCGTCAAGTATGTGAAATATGGGTCCTAGGTCTAATATATATTATTAATGGGTTTGATGATATATGATTAGAAAGTTTATCTGCAATTACTAATTAAACCAAAGTTTTAATTTGTAGATGGCAACCAACGTTACTAGTACTAACACACTCTCTCTCCGCTCCATCCTTGAAAAGGACAAGCTTACCGGTCCAAACTTTCTCACGTGAGAGAGAAATCTCCGGATCATGCTTAGGCACGAGAGAAAGTGGCATGTCCTAGAACAGCCTCTAGGAAATCCTCCTGCCAGCAACGCTAGGGCAGACGTCAGGGAGGCTTTTCAGAAGCGCTCCAATGACGTCCTAGATGTCAGCTGCCTCATGCTCGCAACTATGAGTCCAGAGTTGCAGTCAAGCATGATGGAGACTCCTGCCTATGACATGATCCTCCAGCTGAGGGACATGTTCCAGGAGCAAGCTCGCACAGAGCGTTATGATGCCACCAGGGCATTTAACTCGTGCAAGATGGCTAAGGGGACCTCGTTCAGTAACCACGTCATGAAAATGAAAGGTTACATGGACCACCTAGAGCGACTTGGGCACCCAGTCCCGTTGCATCTAGCAACGGATACGATACTCAAGTCGTTGTCAGATGACTATAAGCCTTTTATAGTCAACTACAACATGAACAACATGGAGAAATCTGTGGCTGAGTTGCACTCAATGCTCAAGACTGCTGAGCAGAGTATCGGGACCAAGTCTAAGGATGTTCTCATGGTGGGTCATGGCGGGCATAAGAAGAGAAAGGGGCGCAACGGAAAGGGAAAGGGAAAGGCCCAGCCAAGCCAGAGTGCACCCAGGGCTAATAACGATAACAAGGGCAAGAAGCCGAAGCCGAACAAAGCAAGAGCCGAGAACCGGTGCTTCAAGTGCGGTGAGGTCAGGCACTGGAAAAGAGATTGCCCGAAGGGTCACGAGGCGGGTGGCTAGGCTGGCACCTCAGGTATCGTGTAAACAGCTTCTTTATCACTTTCCACTTGTAAAAGTTTTTACGAGTATTCTAATATCTTGCAATCGTTTATTGCAGGAGGAGATGGAAAGTGATTGTTAGAACTCAAAAAGTGAGGGTGTGTTATGTAACTTTCCCAAGGCTATATATGGCCTTGGTGCGATTTTCAATTTAAGTTTTGCATTCAGATTATCACAAATCTCAAGGTGTTTATGTGTGTTTTCTCTGCCATCGCATTGCTTCAATCCATATTTGGGACCATCATTTGGTATCAGAGCCATTTTCTTCTTTGAAATTGGTTCTTGATCATTGTGCCAATCATTTGCAATCATCTTCCCAATCAAATCAAGTACAAATGATGAAGAATTCTGCATCGATTTCAGCGCTGTAAAAGGTTCAAGTCTTCTTCGTTTTGTCTGGATTCGATCATCTCGATATCTGTACTTGATTGTTTGAAGAACAATGGCTCAATCATTGGTGATTCATTGATTAATCATTGCTAAAAAAGGTAATTCTTCTTCAATCAATGTCTTTCTGTTTACTGTACGTCTGAAGATTCGAAGTTTGTTGATTGAAATTCAACATTATTCTTCCTCATTAATCATTGAAATGATGATTAAAGTTGATTAGCAATCATTATCTGCTGTACTTTTTGACTCACACAAGTAGTCACATCATCTATTCTTGGGAAAAGTGAAGTTTGGAAAAATGGAAGTTGCAGGTTGACGTATATTTGGTGTTTACGAGTTTGAATTAGAGAATTGTTTTTTTAAATTCAAATTGATACTATCAAGGTCGCCAATCATTAATTTGTACTTTGCAAGTTATTTTGAAAAGAATGATTGGATAATCATTGTTTTCTGAAACTTTGAAATTTGAGCTGAAGAACACCAAGAACATTTCAGATCTGAGATTTCAATCTGTTGATTTGAAAAACACCTACGAAAAGGTATTTGTGGGTGAAAGTTTGTTGCGATTGGAAAGTTTGTTACTAATCGTTGAGGGTAAGAGTAACAGACAAGTTCGATTACTGATCTACTGCGATTGCATTGAATTCAAAACTGGTATTGATCAAAGTCTGAATCGTAGCCAAATGACAATTATTCGCATTGACTTTCTAGTTTGACTACGATACACAATACTAGATACAAGTTTCAAGTGGAAATTCAGAGATTCGCATTCAGTTGTTGCATTCAATTAGTCAGGTTGAAAGTTAAAATTACATTCGTCGTGAATTCGCATTCCATTGAGAATTCGCATTCGATTGATTGTATTCGTAGTCAACTGATCCAAGGATCAGATTGTATTGATTGGATTCGCATTCGATTGTTGGATTCGCATTCAATTAAGGGATTCGCATTCGGTTGTGATTCGCATTTGATTGGAAGATTCGCATTCGATTGGAATATTCGCATTCGATTGGAAGATTGCATTTGATTCTATTATATAATTTCAAAGAAGAATCGATCATCATGTCTAGTTCAAATGAAATGCTTGCGATTGGCACTGATACAAAACCCCCTGTTTTGTTCAGAAATGATTATCATGTGTGGAAGGGAAGGTTTATGGACTTTCTAGAACACAATGATACATATGGTCAGGCTATGAGAGATTGCATTGAGAATGGTAACAAAAAGTTCCTCAAAGTTATTCCTGCCATTCCTGATAATAATCCTGAAATTCCTGCCGATACCAGAGAAAAATCATTTGATGAGCTCACTGCTCAAGAGAAAGAAATTAAAAAGGCTGAAAGAATGGCAAAGTATTATCTCAAGCAAGGTTTATCATCAGAGATATATACAAAGGTGGACAGTCTTGAGACTGCAAAACAAATCTGGGATGAGCTCAAAAGGCAACTACAAGGTACTGCACAAGGGGAATACATCAAAAAGACGCAACTGGTGAATAGTTTTCACAACTTCTCTGCTAGAGAAAATGAATTACTTCATGACACTTATAGCAGGTTTTGCAGACTGTTGAATGAGCTTAGATCAAACAAGATACTTCATGACACTTATTGTGTTTTTCTGAAGTCTTTGGGTAGTGAATGGGGCGAGCATGTGAAGTTATATAAACATGTTAACAAAGATTTGACACAAGTGACCTTTCATAACATCTTTGAAGATCTGAATCAGTATCAGTCTGAAGTCTCAAAGCTTTTGCCTAAGGTATTTCCTGCTGACCCTCTAGCTCTAGTAGCTGCTGATAAACATCCCAGAGAACACACTAGGTCTGCTAAATTCAAACAAGTAGTGTTTAGTGAATCAGATCCTGAAGATTTAGATACAGATTCTGTGGAAGCAGCTATTCAAGCTCTGTCATTTGTCACTAAAACCTTCAAGAATCGGTTTAACAAGACCAACAACAAGCAAAGGTTCACTTCTGGATCAAGGCGTCCTGAGAACTACAGGTCTACTGATAAACCAAGGTTTCAACGAGAAGAAAAGAAGGTGGAGAAAAGAGGTGAAATGAAATGCTACAATTGTGGAAAATCAGGTCATCTCATCAGAAACTATCCTCAAAAGAAAACCAAGGATGCTGAATACTACAAGCAAAAGTACCGCATGTCAAAGCAGAAGAAGGCTGGGAAAGTTTTAATGGTTGAGGAGGATCAGTTCTTATCTGATACAGACACTGACAGTGATCTTGAAGCTGAAGAGCATGCTCAATTCTGCTTCATGGGAAAGAATGGAGAATCAGATGAGGAGAACAACCCTACTTTTGACAAGTCTGACTCAGAGACAGATCAGGTAAATACTAACATTGATTTACTTGCAGGTTTTAATAATGCCCATGTTCAAACCATTCTTAACAAAATGAAAAACCTAGAATCAAGTGTTAGTAATCTGAAAAGTAAAAACAAATCTCTAAAACAAATAATTCAAAGTCAAGATCAAGAGGCACAGGGAATAATTGATCAACTTGAAAAGGATTTGCAACAGTCAAAAGATCATTTAAAAACAACAAGTTCCAAACTTTCTGATTTGACAAATGAGTCACAAATCATCATTCACGATCTTAAGGCTGAACGTGTGAGTGCTGAAAAGGATTCTGAGATCCTTCAAATTAAAAATGCTGAATTGTTCACCAAAATAAAGCAACTTGAAGATTTCATCATTAAAAGAAACCAAAGTGAACAAACAATTTTCTTGAACAAACAAAAGGAAAGACCATATAGTCGTTGGACATTTGAAGGTTTAGGATTCGAAAATCCTCATGTGTTAGATAAAGTCTCTTGCAAACAATTGTTCAATGTTGATTTCTTCAATATGGGTCTTACATCAAGAATGAAATTTGTTGGCCAAGAAGAAGCAAAAGCTGAGGAGGAGGTGAAAAGAAGTCTTCAAAATCATGCAGAAATATCATTTGATTACACTGCCTTGAATGAATCATACAATTCCGAATTTCCCCCAACTTTACTCACCAAACATACTTCTTCCATCTATACATATGAAGAATTGTATGCTCCTTCGGTTTCCAAACCTTTATTAGAATATATTCCTTCTATTGAGTTGTTGAAACGGTTCTACACTCTTCAGGAATACTGTTTCACTTCTCAAGTCATACATGATTTGTCTTCTTTGGTTCCTTCACAAACATCCCATTCAGATACTCCTTGTTCAGCAATTGGTGGAGCATCTACTTCAGATTCATCTCTTCATGTTGAGATTTTCTCTCTTACACGTCAAGTCGATGAATTAAAATTAGCAAATGAAGTCCTTCGCTCCGAGTTATCTCAAGTTCAGAAATACGATGAAGGACTCATTGACAGGCTGTGTCGTGAGAAATTTGATCTCAAGAATCAAATCAAGAAGCTGTGTTCCACTCCATGTGCAAACATAGATTATGATGCCCAAGATTTCTTCTTTCAGAACTCGTCATCAAAACCTCCACCAGCTTCCACTAATGTGTCATCATTTTCATCAGTCTCTAAGTCAGTCACTCTAGTGACATCTGTTTCAACTGTGAATTCTCCACATAACCTAAAACAAATTGTCCATGAAAGAAATCACTCATTCTCTATTTCGCATGATAAACCAGAAACTTCAGCTGCAGCTGCACAACGTTACAAGTTGAAATCTAACATGTTTGACTTTCCTGCAGATGTGAGGAAAGCAGACATGAAGAAACAAATAAAAGCTGAATGGAAAAGAGTCATACCTAAGACTAATAGGATGTGTACTCACTTTTCTTCTGTTTGTGAAAATATTTTGATGTTTGGAAAAACATGTCATAGTTTTAATGAAAACGAAAAAGTTGCTATGAACATGTTCTGTTTGAGTGATGGATGTCTGCATGGTCACTGTGAATTCAAATGTGAGTATGACCAACTTAGGAAATCGTTTGGAATTAAACCATGTGCTCATTGGTCAGATTTTTATGCTAATCAGGTTGTGTTTCCATTTTTAAATTCCAAAGGGTTTGTCTTACACATTTGGATAACCAGACGACAGGCATATGTGTTTAAACAGTTAAATGTGTCTCGCCGGTTGCTAACAATACGTGAACTCCAAGCTTACCAAAATCATGGCTACCAAGCTTTATACTCTGCATGACTTGCGCGTGAACAGGAACTCAGACAAAAAGCATATTCCAAATGTTGTTCATTCTTAATATCTCAAACAAGGATAGCTCAAAGGTCTACTCCTGGTATTTCTAAAATCCAATATCCTCTCAAGGTCAAGAAGTTCAATTCTACTTCTAAACATTCTGCTTTTCAGTGGATTCCTAAGTCAATCGCTTCCGCATCATGTGCACCTCGACCAACTTCTAAACCGTCTTCAACCTCTTTTCAATCCACTTCCAACTTGCAACTAAAACACAAACAAAATAAATCAGATAAACAGTTAACTCAAAAGTGGATTCCAAAGAAATCATCAAACAATGTTAACTCTGTTGCATCACTTTCAAGCCCCAATATACCAATTTCTTCCATTAAAACTGATACTTCAGGACCCATTCATAAATGGGGAACTAAACCTTCTTTGTTTTCATTTTGCAGGAACCTGATTTATGGTACCTGGACTCCGGGTGCACAAAGCATATGACGGGTGACAAAAGTCTTCTTAAAAATTATAAAATTATGTTTCTAAGTACTCCGGAAACGTAAGATTTGGGAATGACAATGTCGCACCAATTTTGGGGTACGGAGATCTCGAAAGAAAGAATATCCAGATAAAGAAGGTTTCATATGTAGAAGGATTGGGGCATAATCTCTTCAGTATCGGGCAATTTTGTGACAAAGACTTGAAAGTGGCATTTACAAAGAATTCTTGTTCAGTATCTACTGAGACTGGTGATACTCTTCTCTCAGGATCACGGAAATCCAACTTATACTCCATCGATCTG
Organism: Pulicaria dysenterica; assembly: GCA_947179395.2. Lineage (NCBI taxonomy): Eukaryota > Viridiplantae > Streptophyta > Magnoliopsida > Asterales > Asteraceae > Pulicaria > Pulicaria dysenterica. The sequence goes on along the minus strand of OX359292.1, from coordinate 58,490,965 downwards.
AACAACTATAATTCCCCTACTATCATTTGCTTATTGTCCGAAGCAGCTTCTAACTTAACTTGGCAATGGCACAGAAAGCTCTCTCATCTAAATTTCAAACATATCAACAAGTTAATAACCAATGATCTAGTTAGAGGCATGCCAAAGTTAAGATTCAACCCAACAAATCTGTGTGCAGACTGTGCTAAATGCAAATTGCGGAGGTCATCTCATTTCAGTAAACAGGAGATGAGTACAACTAAACCGCTTCAGTTGCTTCAAATGGATTTGTGTGGTCCAATGAAAGTTCAGTCTCGGAATGGGAAGAAGTATATCTTAGTTATGGTGGACGACTATTCCAGATATACTTAGGTTAAATTCTTGCGCTCTAAAGATGAAACTGCTTCAATTATCATTACTTTTATCAAGCAGCAACAAAACAAGAACAATCAGAGTGTTTGTGCCATTAGATCTGATAATGGAACAGAATTCAAGAACAAAACTCTGAAAAGTTATTTTGACCTTGTGGGAATCTCACATCAATTTTCAGCCGCATACACACCTCAACAAAATGGTGTGGTGGAACGTCGCAACCTAAGTCTGGTTGAGGCTGCTCGTACTATGCTGTCTTATTCTGGACTTCCACCTTCCTTCTGGGCTGAAGTAATAAGCACTGCTTGCTATACGCATAATCGTTCTTTCATACATAAGCGTTTAAATAAAACTCCTTATGAACTGGCGAATGGGATTGTACCTAATATCAACTATTTCCACATATTTGGTAATAGGTGCTATGTGCTTAATGATAAAGCTAACCTAGGAAATTTTGCACCAAAAGCAGATGAAGCCATTTTCCTTGGTTACTCACAAGAGTCAAAAGCATATAGAGTTTTCAATCAAAGAACTAAAACTGTACAAGAAAGCATAAACGTTACATTTGATGATTCATTAAATGTCCTGTCAGTACCACCTGTACATTCTAAAATCGCTTTTGAACATCTATGTTCAGAACCGGGTCTTCAAATTCAAGATACAAACATTGCCACCAGTTCCAATGATAATGATCTAGATTTCATGTTTGATATCTTTACTTCTGATTCTAATCCTGCTCAATCTATTTCCAGGACTGAACCTGTTCCTCAAGAGAGTGTTACTCTTACTCCTCCAACAGTAACAGCATCAGATCCCTTTATTGTTTTTCCTCTTGAAGATACATTCTCTGGTTCTATTACACATCCTGCAGTAGCTCCTCCCAACATAGAATTTGAGAGTCCGCTGGTTTTTGATATAGACCCAAACCAGACTCCAGAAGCTGCGGACCAATTACCTTCATGGGAACAATTCTTTCCTTCCGCTGTAACTCCCACCGAACCCAAATGGACGCGACACCATCCTACAGATCAAATTATTGGAAATCCAATTGATGGTGTTCGTACCAGATCTGCAACAGCCAACGAATGCTTATACTCCACCTTCCTGAGTATCATTGAACCAACACTGATTTCTGATGCACTAAATGATCCAGATTGGGTTATAGCTATGCAAGATGAACTTAACCAATTTGATAGACTTGCAGTTTGGCGATTGGTTCCTCTTCCACATGGTAAATCTGTGGTTGGGACAAAGTGGATCTTCAAAAACAAACGGGATTCTGACGGTGTAGTTGTTAGTAATAAAGCTCGACTAGTGGCAAAAGGCTATAATCAACAGGAAGGCATTGATTATGATGAAACTTTTGCTCCTGTGGCCAGAATTGAAGCTATTCGCTTATTTCTTGCATATGCCGCCAGTCGCAGTTTTAAGGTCTTTCAGATGGATATGAAAACTGCCTTTCTCAATGGCATCCTTAAGGAAGAAGTTTATGTTTCCCAGCCGGAAGGATTTGTTAACCCTCAACATCCAAACTATGTCTATATTCTGGATAAGGCGTTATATGGTCTCAAACAGGAACCTCGTGCATGGTATGATGTCTTATCAGAATATCTTCTCACTGAGGGTTACACTAAAGGAACATCTGATACTACACTATTCATTAAGGCCAGAGGCAAAGATAAAATTTTGGTGCAGATATACGTTGATGATATTATCTTTGGCTCCAAAAATCCCAAGTACAGTGATGAATTTGCTCAGACCATGACCAATCGTTTTCAAATGAGCATGATGGGGAAAATGTCCTTCTTTCTTGGTCTACAAGTGAAACAACTGAGCAATGGGATTTTTATCAGTCAATCAAAGTATATTAAGGACTTGCTTAAAAAGTTTGACATGCTCACCTGCTCAACCCTGTCAACTCCTATGGCTGCCAAAACAAAGTTATCTGCTGATCTGGCTAGTCCTTCTGCCGATATGAAGACATATAGGGGTATGATTGGTTCATTATTGTACTTGACGGCGAGCAGACCCGACATTATGTTCTCAACTTGCTTGTGTGCTCGCTTCCAGGCCAATCCCAAAGAGTCACATCTACTAGCAGTCAAACGGATTTTTCTGTATCTCAAAGGAACTATGAACCTAGGTTTGTGGTATCCTCGTGATTCCACTCTTGACTTGCATGCGTACTCTGATTCGAACTATGCCGGGTGCATGATAGATAGAAAGAGTACCTCTGGCAGTGCGCATTTTTTGGGGGATCGCTTAGTCTGCTGGGCTTCAAAGAAACAGAACTGTGTCTCTACATCCACTGCTGAAGCTGAATATGTTGCCGCAGCCATGTGTTGTTCGCAGAGTTTGTGGATCAGGACACAATTATCAGATTTTGGCCTTCAGTATGACAAGATTCCACTGTTCTGTGACTCGCAATCTGCCATTGCCATTTCATGCAATCCGGTACACCATTATAAAACAAAACACATTGACATCAGATATCACTTTATTAAAGATAATGTGGAAAAAGGACTCATTGAACTCAGGTATGTTCATACTAATATTCAGTTGGCTGATTTATTTACTAAACCATTAGATGAAACTAGGTTTCTTGATTTAGTATCTAAGCTTGGCATGCTTAATATGCATGTATGACATACTCCTTCTGCTCTTTCCTTCTCTTTATTTTTGGTTTTTATTGAATTGGTATTACACAGTTTGTTCGTTTTGTAGGTCTTTATTCAAGAAAATAAGGGGGAGTGTCTATATCTTTACACATACTGCATATGTGTATATAGACATTTTAGAATACATGACTTTTTGTCTCTCACTCAATCTATATCTTTGAAAAACCTGAAAATTTTGATGCACAGATTGAGGGGGAGTTTTTCCTTTGTATTTTACACATAAAGAAAATAGAAAATTAAAAAGAAAATAGGAAATTAAAAAGAAAATAGGAAATTAAAAAGAAAAAAATTGAAAATTGGGAAAAATACAAAGAAAATTAAAAAGAAAATTCAAATTATTGATGTGATTCGTGAAAAGGCCATTCGCATGCGATTCCCACATTCGCATGCAATTCAGTGAAGTTCCAGGTGGCCTCAAATGGAATCACAATCGCATGCGATCCTCACAATCATAATTCAGTGCTCAATTGATTTGACACGATCGCATGCGAATCTCATTCACATGCGAATGATCAGTTACCCTAGAATACATTCGTATGCAATCCCTTCATATGGTTCAATATTTAGGACCATCAATTGGTATCAATTGGTATCACATTCGCATTCGATCCACTCATCTCACACGATCACATGCGATTCCTTCACTAAGTTACATTCGCATGCGAATCCTTCACTAAGTTACATTCGCATGCGAATCCTTCACTAAGTTACATTTACATGCGAATCTCTTCACAGTTACCAAGGGGTTACTGTTACCGCCTTAAAAGGACCAATCAACAGCTGCCACATGTCTTGGGCAAAGTTACTTTTCGCATTCCACTTTCCTACTTCATCTTCCCCAAGTCCTCATTTTATTTTTCACCATTAACGATCTCTGTTCTCTCTCTCCTACAATTGCAACCGAACTCTGTCATAATTTATAATTCTTACATCATTCGAACCGTACGAGTAAGGTGAACAATCCTTTCGGTGGAATTTCATTAATTTCAAGTCTTAATCGAGTTTTTCAACAAAAACAGTTCGAATGTTCGAGGGCTTTCACGGACTGAAATTTCAATTTTTGACAATCTCTTTGACCTCGATTGCTACAGTTGCTTTGGTCAATGTTTCTTAGATTTTCACGAGGGTTCTGGATCTTCAAACAAAATTTTAAAATTCTAACTTTTGTTTTTCGTGTTCATCGCAGTTATTAGTATACACTACAAATTCGAATTTTGGTCTTTTACTAGATGTTAGGGACACTTTTTGCCTATACCTTAGTGTAATAAAATTGTTCGTATACATGAAATCATTGTATTTTGAAGACCAAATTTCATTTTTCACTTGCTGAGACATGGTTTACACAATGAACTTCTCAGTGAGGGTTTTTCTTGAAAATTTCAAAAGTCAATATCTAAGTGTCTTTAGTCAAAATATGTCAACTTAGCATCAAAACGACGAGTTTGATCTAAGTTTGATCATTTTTCATGAGTTGTTGGGATTGTTACTGGTTCATTGTATTACAGATTTAACCTGATTGAGTGTTTTGTGCAGATACATGGCTAATATGGAAGGTGACACCACATCACTTGTTCATTCTGTGGCTCTGAGTTAGCCTGCTCAAAACCCAAAACCAGATGAGCTTTTAATGCCTAGAGCAGAATTCTTATCAGTCACATCCCATGAAAACAATCAGTTTATAGACCTAGTCACCTTGAAAAATCCTAACCACCCAATTCTTACTGAAATCCTTCGTGTTCACCCCTTACATCATGTTCTTGCCTATAATCCTGCTACAACTGGTACTCATGTCCCTGAAGTATATGCTCAACAGTTTTGGAAAACTTGCTTTATACATACCAGTCGCACTGGCACTGTTTCTATTCGAGCAGATGTTGATGAGTTCACGATTTCTGTTGGTCCCTTGTATGAGAGAGTAACAACAAGCAACAGGTGTGTAGAAGGGGAGTTGAATACACTTTCTGCGGAAATTGAACAAATCAAATAAAAGTGTTACACACAGTAAATCAAACCACAATCAATCGAATGCTTTTATTAAGAAGATGATTACAATGCTTTGAATAAGAAGATGATTACAATAAGTATCAAGTAAGCAACTCTTGATATATAATCACCTAATATAAATCTCTCAATCTCTCAAACTTAGCTATCTATAATCAACTTATGATTATAGATACTGACGACTCTCTAAACAGGATTTACACAAATTGAATCAACACATGATCACTTACCAATATCACAACTGATGTGATTAATTCGAACACACGAATATCTTTGACAATCTGTGATTATCTTGATACTGAATCAAGATTCGTAACACATACGGTGAGGTGAGATTTGGCTCTGCAACACTTAGTTGTTTTTCTAAGTCGTACCTCTAAACTTATCAGAAGATAAGTATTTATAATCCTGTGCCTACGGTTCCTAACAAACTAAGACTCAACTTAATTCGCTAACTAACTCTCGGATAATCCGGAATCTTGAATCTTGAATCTTCTATCTTCAATCTTGATTCTGGAGTCTTCTTATCCGCGCCGTAGATATAGAGAGAGATAAAGATGAATTTAAAATATATTTAAATTATCTTTAAACTGACTTCTTCACTCGGACTGAGTTACTCAGCTTGAAACTCATCAAGCTGAGTTCTTCGAGAACAAATCCGAATTCATACATGAACTAACACGTACATTGATAAACTCATCCTTAGAAGTCTAACTTAGTTGACTAAAACATATTTAGCAACTCTGTCGAGTTGACTCTGCTTTTGAGGTGAGTCACTCAGCTTGAAATATATCTAGCTGAATACTCGATATATACCTTATGTGACATACACAGATTATCAAACACATTAATAATCTAACTAAGGTATAGTATAAACTGGTCGAACATATGCTCAGCTTATACTCAGCGTATACTCAGTCTGAATCACTCTAAATGTTCAGTCTGACTAAGCTTCATAATTCTGTTTAAGTTATTGTAGAACTCATCTTACAAACTTAACTTTGTCTCATCAAATTCAAACTAATGAGATCATTTTCCCAACAATTTCAGTCACAGTGGCTAGAATTAGAGATATTTTTCAACTTCCCTCTGCTGACAGTCGTCCACCAGCAGTCGACTTTGAGGATATTCCTGATGAAGAAACTTGCTTAGCTGCCATTCAATCCTTTGGTTACTCTGGTCCATTGGAAAAGAAAAGCCAATTCAGGAGAAACAATCTACATCCGATATATAACATGTTCATGACCATACTGCAGAAGTGCTTAACTGCAAAACATACAGGATATGAGTTTCTCACAGAAAATCAGATGAGAACCTTTGTGGCTGCAGGAAACCACCTCCATGTGGATTATGCTCAACTACTGTTCAATGATCTCAAAGCAACAATCATACAGAAGAACAGTTTGAAAAAGACAGGGGCAAAATTCTTACCGTATCTGTGGTTCATTCCAATGATTATTCAACATGTCATGAATCAGAATCCGGCTATTCCTCGGAGAGCAGGTTCACCTTCTATTGCCCCCAAAGCTTTTATTGTTATAAAACCTGCTATTCCTGTTCCATTACCAGATCCTCAACCATTTCCTGTTTCCTTACTGGATCTTTGTGAGCAAAATGACTTAGTAGTCACTTATAGGACGAGTGTAGGAATTCCTCCCCTGGTTAGACCAGAGCCGGTCCTATCTACCCAGGGAGAAGTAGCACCTCGTGAGGAAATAGAGGATAGGACTCAGTTATCTACGGGAGATGCTGAGAGGGCTGTGCAGAGAGAAAATCTTAAGAGGGGTGGTGAAGTTGGTGAGGTGGATACACATAGAGAGGGAGTAGATACTTTTGATCCAGCTAATATTCTTGATTATGTTGAGTCTTTGACTGTTCCTTCTAATGATCAATCTGATGCATCCACTGAACAAATAAATCTTTCTAGCTCAGATTCTGAAGGTACTACTTCTGTGTCAAACACTGTCACCACTCCTCCTGTTCAACTTATATCATCTCCTGTCCGCACCCCAGACATACCAATTGCTCATACTTCAGAGAGTAACCCTTCATATATGAGACTAACTGATCCTCTTGAACATTCTCCTATTGTCAGTACTCCTGTGTCAACTGCCGATGTCACTCCCATAGCTCAAACTTCTGTCAATCAGGCAAATCTTAACATCATTCTGACTCCAACTCCATCCAGAGTAATAGTTCCTCAGTACACTCCAATTATTCAAATTGCATCTGAACATGATCATGTACCATCTTTTGAAATTGCCTCTGTTTCCACTGACACTTCACCATTATCTCCAAATTAGTATGCTGGTTATGTTAATGAAGAAGAAGATGATGTGAGTAGTAGTTATGTGAGAAAAGAAAATGAGAGAGTTGAGAGTTCACCACACCAAGAAAGCCGGGCAACCACATCTACTATTAGACCTGACACTGTTAGGTCTGATATTGAAATAGACACGGCTATCCCAACCGTGCACATTCAAACCCCACCCAGCCACTTAGCAGGTCCTCAAAGACCATCTATTTCATTGCACAGGGATTTTGCACATAATCTACGACCATCTCCCTCGGAGATGGGACGTATTGAAACTAGAGGACAGCCTCCCTCGTCCTCGCCCATTCTTTCAGAGCACATTGATTATCCACGGATATCCGCATTTCTTGATAGACACAAAGACACAATTGAAGCACTGGTTACACTGATCAAAAGTGTTCACGGAACATCCCTAGGTAATACTATTGATAGTATTATTCGATGATTGGATGGAAATCCTACTGGAGTCAACCCCACAACAGCTCCTTTAGGTGGCCCAGCCTCTGTGGCACGACCCTCAACGGGTATCTCACGTGATACCCGGTTTGTTACACAGTCCGAACTTCACGATGCAATTAACCAGGCTGTGGCACCCTTGCAGTCTAAACTCAATAGCATTGACTCAAAGCTTGACAGGTGGTTTTCTGATATTAATGCAAAATTCTCTGAGATCTCTGACAGGCTTCGAGCTGTGGATGTTACGTGTAAAACTCAAGCAGGTACACAAAAGAGGAGACGTGACGATCCTGATCTAGATGATCGCCCCGAGGGGGAGAAACGGAGAAGGCTGTACATGAGTTCGAAGGATATTGTATCATTCACTCCGTCGAGTCAAATTTTTATAGGAGAAGGGGGAAGTGGAGGTCAAGATAGGGATACTCAGGCCGATGATGTTCTTAAACAACAGATGGTTACCTTTGAACAGAGGTCTAATGTAAATGAAGAGGGGGATATAGAACTAAATAGTGAACAAACTGAAGAGGTAACTCTTGAATCGGATACAGAGAATGTACAGGATTGGTATGGTGATGCTGGGATTGGAATGGAAGCTAATGAAAGTTCAGATGAAATTGATAAAGAAATTGATGAGTATGTTACATCTGTAACAAATCCTGAAACTCAATATACACAAGTTGTTAGAAGGTTTGAGGATTATCTAGAACCAACTGAGATTGAGAAACGAAGAAAAGGGAAGAAAAATATCACTAGAGCTAAAAAGAAAACTTTTGATGTTTCAAAAGTTCTAAGTGGGGTAAACTTTGAAGTCCATTCTCTTTTTCCACCCCCAACAGGACAGTTTCAAACATCTGTTGCAGATCTACTTAGACAAAAACAACAAGAAGAAGCGGCCAGAGAGTTTGTCAGAAATACTGAATGGCCAGTGCCTCCAAATGTATTTGTGCCTCCTGCTTCTTCAGTGTATACAGGTACTCCGTCTCTTGATAGAAGCAACATGTTTACAAGACTTACAAGATTAAATCCAATCTGGAGGGATTATTCAGTGAATGGTCCATATCTCGAAGACAGAATTCAAGAAATTTATGTGAATGAAATTGAAACGAGGACACCTCCAGAGTTGAGACATTTGAATGAAAGTCAAGAAATAAGATATCAACACATGTTGGAAAGATTCAGAACTCCAAAAGAGTAGATCATCTCAGAATATCCGATAACAAAACTTCTCAATATCTACAGTGATGATGGATTTGGTCATACCATTGTTTGGTTCGAAGTAGAAAGGGCAAATGGTCAGAAGTTTACATTCAATGAGGCAGATCTAAGATATATTCAACTTCATGACATCAACTTCATCTATTTGTACCTGTCGGAAAAACAAGGAAAGAAACCAAATGAGGTGTTTGGCCGTTCTGCACTGATGAAGTATATGAGAAAGTTAATTGAGTTTATTGAAGAGCATGATATGCAACTGGCAGCTGAAAATAATCTTGAAAAAGTTAATGTGCTGAAACCTCAACAGAATCATCCTAACTTGGATCAGATGGATTTATTAACTTTAGTTGATGCTGACCACAAGTTCTTCAACGGTGAACCAGGTGTCGTCTTCAGAAATTCAAGAAAAGAGAAAACATTTGTTCGTATGTGTGATCTCTTGGGTTATTCAGACGGCACGCTTAGAATCATATATAATAGTCTTGAAATGAAGAACGTAAATGCTGGAGCTTCCATCACTGATAAAGAGAGACAACTTGTTTGGCTTCACATTGAAAAACTTAAGAAAACACTGGAGAGCAGAAGGATCATCCGCAAATGGCAAAGTTATTTTGGATTACGCAATGCTGTTCCATAATTGTTTTTATCTTATGTAATTCAAAATATTTGTAATAGGCACACTCCTCACTTAGGGGGAGATTGTTAGAACTCAAAAAGTGAGGGTGTGTTATGTAACTTTCCCAAGGCTATATATGGCTTTGGTGCGATTTTCAATTTAAGTTTTGCATTCATATTATCACAAATCTCAAGGTGTTTGTGTGTGTTTTCTCTGCCATCGCATTGCTTCAATCCATATTTGGGACCATCAGTGATGCAGCCCAGCATGAAGAAGTCCCACGTGCAGCTGACGGATATTATTAATATTTATAGTTCCTAGTTTATTAAACTTTTTGAGTTTATTTGAACAGTTTTTATCCTGATTGTTTATGAAAACTTTCGGATTAAGTTTTATGGAAATTTAATTATTTAGTTATATATCCGTGCACGTATTCTTATTTTATGAATCAGGATTAGTCCAGTTGTGACTAAAAAGAGAACCAATAAGTCAAGTCTTGACTTGTTTGGTGATTTATTATAATCTTTATGCTATGATTTGTTGTAGTTACATAAATGCTGGCTCCACTATTCAAATCCTTAAATAAACAAGTATTGTTTATAGAATTAGATAGTTTTTCTAATTTTAGCAAAGTGTTAAAATCTTTTGTGAAAAGTGAAAGTTCAAAGTCTTGAACAAAATAGAAATGATAGTTATTGTTTCTAAGTGAAAAATAGTTTTTGATAAAACATTTAAGATAGTATAAAAGTGATTATGGTAATTACTATAATCAAGGAAGTTTTATACTAAATGTTTTTAGAAAGAAATTTAAAGTGCCTTCACTAGTGTTTTTACACTCATGGCAAGTTTAATGAAACCACTTTCTGTAATTAGAAAGATGGATATATGAAGATCCAAGTTCTTGGTTTCATAAAACAAATTTCTTACAAAAACTAAGTTCTTTAAACATGTGTTTGGAACACAAGTTTTAGGCATGGTAGTCAAGGATTGACTAAGGCCTAAAAGGATGTTTTTATAGTAATGCACTTTTTCATAAAAGACAGTAGGAGCATCTGACTAATGTATTTATCAGAGTTAATAAAAATTTATTTTTTAACCAGGGTGATAAATACAAGATTGAACTTTTAGAGTATATAATCGGATGATTTTAGAAGCTATCTAAAACAGTAAGTTCTTGAGAAAGAACTAATCCGAGAAATGTATGATTTATTGAGAGGTACTTAATAAAGATATCATTGCAAGACTATAAGTCAATTTATGACTTAAAATTATATTCATTAAGTACAGTAAATCAGCTTAATTCAATATTGTTGGTTGGTTAACGTTAGAAATGATAAAATAGGATGTTGTTTAAACATTCTTAGTAGTGATATTAGAATAGTGTTGGCATACACAGGGAATCTAATTTCAAGGTTCTTACAAGTAGGTGTAAGAAAGTTTTATCGTTTCAAATGAATAATAAAATCTAGTAAGATTTGATATATCTACAAATGTAATTAAAGTTTTAATTACAGGGAGGTTAGTTTGTAAAATCAGAAACTTTGGAGTTATTTTCAGTTTCTCCAAGTTTAAGGAATTTTATAAAATAAGTAAGGCTAGAACTGTTCTCAGGTTGCAAAAAAAATTTCTAGCGAAACCAAGAAAGAGTACTTCAGGGTGCTAGTCTTGTGTTTTTAGGTTTATAATCATATTATTTTTCTTTGTAATCTGTGATAAGTTACAATATAAAATAATAAGTAATTCAGATAGACACCGTGAATCGAGTCAATGAAATGGTAGAAATTGTGCACCTTTATTCCAGGGGGGAATATGGAAGGGTGTAGAAATTAGTTTCATTATTCTTCACAATTTTGTATGTTTTGGTTTATCCAGGAATAAACTAGGTTTATTCAAATACATTATCCGTGACTACTTATCGTGGTGGGAACTATGATAGGGCTATAAAGTCATCGTAATTTTGGGGTAGATTCGAAAGTATGTCGAATATAGCTGCAAAAGGTTTTGCGGACCAAAATTGGTGGATATTCGTTAGGATTACGAATATTGGATTGACCCACTGCGAAAAATACTTTGTGGATTCATGTCAAAAGTATTTATCACATAGGTTATCCTTAAGCCTGAGGTATTTGGTTTGGGATGCGGTAACTGTTGTCTTCTTACCGCGTTTTAACGCCACGCCGTAACAGGGTGGTCATAAGGGGTGTGTCTAGATTCAGTGGGAGCCGTATTTCCAAATGTGAATATGCAAGATGGTAATTGCACCTTCTTTTTAAAAGAGATATTTCCGGGCCCCTTGACTAATTAAAGAAACTGGTAAGTGTACGGCCGTGCCCAAACGAACTGATCTGTTCTTTGTCGTTTATCACGCAGTTTTCAAATCAAGTATGTCATGAACAAATTCTTGAGTCTCTGAGTTGACCTCCTCCATGCTCATGCTCAAAAATGAAATATCGCGCTGCAAGGGACAAACCTATATATATGCAAGTTTGTATATATAAAAACGTACCCATTCATAAACAGGGAGTTTATGATAGTTTAGTTTATAAACAGTTAGTTTATAACAGGTTACTTCTAAGCAGGTTGCTTATGAATTTTTTTATCACAAGTTACTTTGGGGTATAAAAGTTCTTATAACCTGGTTACCCTAAGTGTCTGGCTAGGGACCTCCTTAGGCTAACAATGTGCAGTAACTGTTACTTATCTTGCACAAGTGGGAGTCTGTTAGATTATGTGCAGAGATAATTAGTGGGCACATTGTATCCATTGTTATAAGAGACTAAAGGGTCACACTGCTACACACCCAAATCGGAACAGTTGGATTTCACCATTAATCTGTGTGGAAATAATTAATCAGGTTAGATTAATTATTAAAAAGAGAAAAGAGAAAAGTAAATAATTAATCAGTTGTATTAATTATTGAAAAGAGAGATATAAATAATTAATCAGTTTGTATTAGTTATTAAAAGGAATAAATAATAAATAGTTATTTATTATTTAAAGAGAATTAAATATTAAGTTTAATATTTAACGGACAAGTTAATTAATAGTTAATTAATTAACTAGTATAGTCCAGGGGGTCAAAGTGAGAAGGTTGAAAGTTTAATTAAAACCAGTGGGCTTTTAATTAAACGGGCTTAGGTCCATCTAATCCTTATATATATCCTTAAGCCTTAAGGATTAAGATAACATATGAGACAAGGGATTAACCTAGCCACCAAACTCTCTCCCTCTCACTCTCGTCGCTCTCTCTCTCGGTCCCTCTTTCTCTTCGCCGAAATCGAAGAAACAAAACACCAAAGGTGTTTTGCGAGATTGGTGGTCGACGCATCAAGACACACACGCATTCTCGGTTTTTTCGAACCGCGAGATTGGTGGTCCAGGAGCGGTCTAGCAGCCAGTTCCAAAGGAGGTGCAGTAGTGATGGACTACTTTAGCAATCCCAAGTTTTTGATCAGGTATATTTTCTATAACCTTATCTGTGGATTGTTTGTTAGAAGCTATGTTTGGTCATTAGTATTAAGATCCTAACCCTTTTTGGGGTTTAGAGGGTTGTGTTCAATCCAGTTCCGCTTTTAGGATTGAACCAGTAGAATCAAACCCAAGTTTGACCAGTTTGTGTCATTGGGTGGTTTAGTCAGGTTTAAAACCCTTCATGGACCCTGTAATTCACCTTGGTATTGAGATGAATCATTGAAAGGTCGTGCTGGAGAGTGTGAGAAGGGAAGAGAAGTAATGGGGCTCAAAGTGTGATGTGTGTGGGTTGGTGGTTGGCTTATTGGGTTAGAGGGGGGTGATTGACCCTGGGGATTGGTCATTATTTCAATGTAACCTGAGTGTGTCTGCTCAGGCACATCAGTAGTCTCTCCCATTGCTCTGGAGATAGTGGGTTGAGTAGTCACCACACCTGGTTTAGGTAGTTGGGTTGAAATGAGCCTTGAGGTTGGCACCTTAAGAGTAGGTGTCTCCCCCTCAACTCCTGCCGGTGGAGGAGTCAATGTGACTTCAGCTCCAGTGGTACCTTTAGGTGTGGTACCACTTTTGGCAGATTTTCTATTATAGGTTTGGAGATTTACCTTGGCAGTAGTGGGCATACCAAGGTTGGCTACAGATTGGAGTTTATGATGAATAGAAGGTGGAGGAGATGGATTAGACTGAGTTGGGTGTACTGCAGTCTTGTCTCTAAAGGATGATGGAGAAAAGTGAGAAGAAGAAGAAAGTGGAGAGATCTTACCAGAAGCAGCTTGAATGTTGGCCGGCTCAGCCTGAGCAGAGTGCTCAGCTTGAACCCCTTGATCAGCTTGAGCTGCTCCCCCTTGATTTGATCCCTCAGCTTCACTTTCATAGGAAGCTCCCTCAGTTATCTAACGCATAGGATCACTGAGACCCTCCTGCTCTGGAAAGATGTCATTATTGAACATCTTTGAGCTGAGTGCTGGGGTGAGGAACACATCCTGCCCAGCTTCATACAGTGTTGTCCCCAGCTCGGCTTCAAATACAAATGAAAGGTACCTTATAAATGGTACATGAAGATCCCTTATAGTCTTCATCACTTGGACCTTGAGTTCGTTGAAGATGATCTGTGCATAGTCCAAATTTCGCACAAAATACATGTTGTAGAGCAGCTGCATCTCGAACTCATTCACCTGGTCCAATCCTCCAACCTTGGTACCATGTGAATGAATCACAATGGACACCATGAAACCCCATCCGGTAGGAAAGGTGGCCTTTTTTATAACACCCTCTGTTTATGGGTGACCCATTCTGGGTAGGACCGACCTTGCTAACTGCCTCGTCACAGCAGGCTCGAGCACATCAGTCCGAGGAAGTTGAGAAACCTCACTTAGCCTTTGCACTATGAGAGCAATGATTCTCTCTCCATTCAGCACCGTGCCGCGGATTTCTCCGCTGTCCTGGTCATAGACACACGTATACCAGAACTCCAGTAGATGCTGAGGAACTACATGTATCGGTGCTCCAGTGAAAACGAATGCCAGTGGGCATTTGCGGTTATAAACTACCCACGCTTCGTATCCCTGTTTCTCTTGCGTTCAGGGATTGCAAGGCAAGCTCGTTGATTATTGATTTTAATCAACGGCAATCCATTGTTTTTTAATACAGCACCCCTTACCATTCGATCACTTAGATTGAGAATGGTTCCGTCCATCGTAGATTATTTGGAATCACACTAAGTAAATATGCAGTTTGCACTGAGTGATTTAGGGTTTCTCAAACGATTGAACGGTGAATTGCACTTAGCAAATGGTGAAGTTTAGGAAGCGTAAACATCTGAATTTCGGTTACAACCGATATATATACCTTTTTTATAAGAGAGAAAAGTTACCGTTGTAAATCCCTATTTATCCGTTACGCCAAGGAAATTACGGCTTGATGTAACAGTAATAGAGTAGAAACACATCAACTCCCAACGGATTTAAAATAACATTTTTGACTTACAAAAATAATATTTACACTGTTGTATTACACCAATACGTAATCGGTGTAAAACGTAATTTGAGACTGACTCAAATACAATGACTCATGGATTAATAACACATAGTAATTAAAACATGGTTTTGGACACACCAATCTGAGTAAACTTATCACTCAGCGTAAGTCAAGCACTCAGCTTGATTTGAGCACTCAGCTTGAGATTGACACTCAGCTTGAGTGGAGCACACAGCTCAGGGTCAATGACACTTAGTCATTTTTATTTGAGACTAACTCAAATTTATATTTTAACCGCACTGAGTAGTCAAAATATGTTTGGAACAAACCAAGGTGTGAACTCATCACGCAGCTTGTGTTGGTCCCTTTGTGAGAAGATCAACAAGCAAGTAATGTGTAGAAAGGGGGTTGAATACACTTTCTGCGGAAAATAGAACAAATCAATAAAAAAAGTGTTAACACACATCAAACCACATGAAATCGAATGCTTACATTAATAAGAAGATGATTACAAGAACAACCAAGTAATCAACACTTTATATGTAAACACCTAATGTAAATCAAATCTCTCAATCTCTCAAACTTTGCTATCTATAATCAACTTATGATTATAGATACGAACTGACTCTCTAAACAGGATTTATCCACAGATTGAATACTTACCAAATTCACAACAGACGTGAAGATTCGAACACACGAACAATTGGCAATCTGTGAATTTCTTGTTCACGTTGAACTTACAAATTGTGTATCAAGATTCGTAACGCATAATATCAATAGGTTGAGGTGATTAGAGTCTGGCTCGGTACCTCTAAACTTATCAGGAGATAAGTATTTATAATCTTGTTCCTACGGATCCTAATAAACTAGAACTTAACCTAATATGCTAACAAACTAACGGATAACCCGGAATCTTGAATCTTGAATCTTCTTTCTTGAGTCTTCAATCTTCAATCTTGATTCTGGAATCTTCTTATCCATGCCGTAGATATAGAGAGTAAAAAGAAGTTAAAACAAATTTAAATTCTCTTAAACTGACTTCTTTATTCGGGCTGAGTTACTCATCTTGAAACTCATCAAGCTGAGTTCTTCGAGAACAAACCCGAAATCAAACATGTACTAACACGTATAATGACTAACTCATCCTTAGAAGTCATAAGAGTTAGCTAGAACTTACTTAGCAACTCTGTTGAGCTGACTCAGTCTACAAGTTGATTCACTCAGCTCAAAACACATCAAGCTGAATACTCAACCTATATCTTAGGTGACACGCACAGCTTATCAAACATAGTGATAAACTTACTAAGATATAGTTTAAGCTGATCAAACATACGCTCAGTCTAACACACTATAAGTGCTCAGTCTGATCAAGCTTCATAATTATGTTTTCACAATTTTGTATGTTTTGGTTTATCCAGGAATAAACTAGGTTTATTCAAATACATTATCCGTGACTACTTATCGTGGTGGGAACTATGATAGGGCTATAAAGTCATCGTAATTTTGGGGTAGATTCGAAAGTATGTCGAATATAGCTGCAAAAGGTTTTGCGGACCAAAATTGGCGGATATTCGTTAGGATTACGAATATTGGATTGACCCACTGCGAAAAATACTTTGTGGATTCATGTCAAAAGTATTTATCACATAGGTTATCCTTAAGCCTGAGGTATTTGGTTTGGGATGCGGTAACTGTTGTCTTCTTACCGCGTTTTAACGCCACGCCGTAACAGGGTGGTCATAAGGGGTGTGTCTAGATTCAGTGGGAGCCGTATTTCCAAATGTGAATATGCAAGATGGTAATTGCACCTTCTTTTTAAAAGAGATATTTCCGGGCCCCTTGACTAATTAAAGAAACTGGTAAGTGTACGGCCGTGCCCAAACGAACTGATCTGTTCTTTGTCGTTTATCACGCAGTTTTCAAATCAAGTATGTCATGAACAAATTCTTGAGTCTCTGAGTTGACCTCCTCCATGCTCATGCTCAAAAATGAAATATCGCGCTGCAAGGGACAAACCTATATATATGCAAGTTTGTATATATAAAAACGTACCCATTCATAAACAGGGAGTTTATGATAGTTTAGTTTATAAACAGTTAGTTTATAACAGGTTACTTCTAAGCAGGTTGCTTATGAATTTTTTTATCACAAATTACTTTGGGGTATAAGAGTTCTTATAACCTGGTTACCCTAAGTGTCTGGCTAGGGACCTCCTTAGGCTAACAATGTGCAGTAACTGTTACTTATCTTGCACAAGTGGGAGTCTGTTAGATTATGTGCAGAGATAATTAATGGGCACATTGTATCCATTGTTATAAGAGACTAAAGGGTCACACTGCTACACACCCAAATCGGAACAGTTGGATTTCACCATTAATCTGTGTGGAAATAATTAATCAGGTTAGATTAATTATTAAAAAGAGAAAAGAGAAAAGTAAATAATTAATCAGTTGTATTAATTATTGAAAAGAGAGATATAAATAATTAATCAGTTTGTATTAGTTATTAAAAGGAATAAATAATAAATAGTTATTTATTATTTAAAGAGAATTAAATATTAAGTTTAATATTTAACGGACAAGTTAATTAATAGTTAATTAATTAACTAGTATAGTCCAGGGGGTCAAAGTGAGAAGGTTGAAAGTTTAATTAAAACCAGTGGGCTTTTAATTAAACGGGCTTAGGTCCATCTAATCCTTATATATATCCTTAAGCCTTAAGGATTAAGATAACATATGAGACAAGGGATTAACCTAGCCACCAAACTCTCTCCCTCTCACTCTCGTCGCTCTCTCTCTCGGTCCCTCTTTCTCTTCGCCGAAATCGAAGAAACAAAACACCAAAGGTGTTTTGCGAGATTGGTGGTCGACGCATCAAGACACACACGCATTCTCGGTTTTTTCGAACCGCGAGATTGGTGGTCCAGGAGCGGTCTAGCAGCCAGTTCCAAAGGAGGTGCAGTAGTGATGGACTACTTTAGCAATCCCAAGTTTTTGATCAGGTATATTTTCTGTAACCTTATCTGTGGATTGTTTGTTAGAAGCTATGTTTGGTCATTAGTATTAAGATCCTAACCCTTTTTGGGGTTTAGAGGGTTGTGTTCAATCCAGTTCCGCTTTTAGGATTGAACCAGTAGAATCAAACCCAAGTTTGACCAGTTTGTGTCATTGGGTGGTTTAGTCAGGTTTAAAACCCTTCATGGACCCTGTAATTCACCTTGGTATTGAGATGAATCATTGAAAGGTCGTGCTGGAGAGTGTGAGAAGGGAAGAGAAGTAATGGGGCTCAAAGTGTGATGTGTGTGGGTTGGTGGTTGGCTTATTGGGTTAGAGGGGGGTGATTGACCCTGGGGATTGGTCATTATTTCAATGTAACCTGAGTGTGTCTGCTCAGGCACATCAGTAGTCTCTCCCATTGCTCTGGAGATAGTGGGTTGAGTAGTCACCACACCTGGTTTAGGTAGTTGGGTTGAAATGAGCCTTGAGGTTGGCACCTTAAGAGTAGGTGTCTCCCCCTCAACTCCTGCCAGTGGAGGAGTCAATGTGACTTCAGCTCCAGTGGTACCTTTAGGTGTGGTACCACTTTTGGCAGATTTTCTATTATAGGTTTGGAGATTTACCTTGGCAGTAGTGGGCATACCAAGGTTGGCTACAGATTGGAGTTTATGATGAATAGAAGGTGGAGGAGATGGATTAGACTGAGTTGGGTGTACTGCAGTCTTGTCTCTAAAGGATGATGGAGAAAAGTGAGAAGAAGAAGAAAGTGGAGAGATCTTACCAGAAGCAGCTTGAATGTTGGCCGGCTCAGCCTGAGCAGAGTGCTCAGCTTGAACCCCTTGATCAGCTTGAGCTGCTCCCCCTTGATTTGATCCCTCAGCTTCACTTTCATAGGAAGCTCCCTCAGTTATCTAACGCATAGGATCACTGAGACCCTCCTGCTCTGGAAAGATGTCATTATTGAACATCTTTGAGCTGAGTGCTGGGGTGAGGAACACATCCTGCCCAGCTTCATACAGTGTTGTCCCCAGCTCGGCTTCAAATACAAATGAAAGGTACCTTATAAATGGTACATGAAGATCCCTTATAGTCTTCATCACTTGGACCTTGAGTTCGTTGAAGATGATCTGTGCATAGTCCAAATTTCGCACAAAATACATGTTGTAGAGCAGCTGCATCTCGAACTCATTCACCTGGTCCAATCCTCCAACCTTGGTACCATGTGAATGAATCACAATGGACACCATGAAACCCCATCCGGTAGGAAAGGTGGCCTTTTTTATAACACCCTCTGTTTATGGGTGACCCATTCTGGGTAGGACCGACCTTGCTAACTGCCTCGTCACAGCAGGCTCGAGCACATCAGTCCGAGGAAGTTGAGAAACCTCACTTAGCCTTTGCACTATGAGAGCAATGATTCTCTCTCCATTCAGCACCGTGCCGCGGATTTCTCCGCTGTCCTGGTCATAGACACACGTATACCAGAACTCCAGTAGATGCTGAGGAACTACATGTATCGGTGCTCCAGTGAAAACGAATGCCAGTGGGCATTTGCGGTTATAAACTACCCACGCTTCGTATCCCTGTTTCTCTTGCGTTCAGGGATTGCAAGGCAAGCTCGTTGATTATTGATTTTAATCAACGGCAATCCATTGTTTTTTAATACAGCACCCCTTACCATTCGATCACTTAGATTGAGAATGGTTCCGTCCATCGTAGATTATTTGGAATCACACTAAGTAAATATGCAGTTTGCACTGAGTGATTTAGGGTTTCTCAAACGATTGAACGGTGAATTGCACTTAGCAAATGGTGAAGTTTAGGAAGCGTAAACATCTGAATTTCGGTTACAACCGATATATATACCTTTTTTATAAGAGAGAAAAGTTACCGTTGTAAATCCCTATTTATCCGTTACGCCAAGGAAATTACGGCTTGATGTAACAGTAATAGAGTAGAAACACATCAACTCCCAACGGATTTAAAATAACATTTTTGACTTACAAAAATAATATTTACACTGTTGTATTACACCAATACGTAATCGGTGTAAAACGTAATTTGAGACTGACTCAAATACAATGACTCATGGATTAATAACACATAGTAATTAAAACATGGTTTTGGACACACCAATCTGAGTAAACTTATCACTCAGCGTAAGTCAAGCACTCAGCTTGATTTGAGCACTCAGCTTGAGATTGACACTCAGCTTGAGTGGAGCACACAGCTCAGGGTCAATGACACTTAGTCATTTTTATTTGAGACTAACTCAAATTTATATTTTAACCGCACTGAGTAGTCAAAATATGTTTGGAACAAACCAAGGTGTGAACTCATCACGCAGCTTGTGTTGGTCCCTTTGTGAGAAGATCAACAAGCAAGTAATGTGTAGAAAGGGGGTTGAATACACTTTCTGCGGAAAATAGAACAAATCAATAAAAAAAGTGTTAACACACATCAAACCACATGAAATCGAATGCTTACATTAATAAGAAGATGATTACAAGAACAACCAAGTAATCAACACTTTATATGTAAACACCTAATGTAAATCAAATCTCTCAATCTCTCAAACTTTGCTATCTATAATCAACTTATGATTATAGATACGAACTGACTCTCTAAACAGGATTTATCCACAGATTGAATACTTACCAAATTCACAACAGACGTGAAGATTCGAACACACGAACAATTGGCAATCTGTGAATTTCTTGTTCACGTTGAACTTACAAATTGTGTATCAAGATTCGTAACGCATAATATCAATAGGTTGAGGTGATTAGAGTCTGGCTCGGTACCTCTAAACTTATCAGGAGATAAGTATTTATAATCTTGTTCCTACGGATCCTAACAAACTAGAACTTAACCTAATATGCTAACAAACTAACGGATAACCCGGAATCTTGAATCTTGAATCTTCTTTCTTGAGTCTTCAATCTTCAATCTTGATTCTGGAATCTTCTTATCCATGCCGTAGATATAGAGAGTAAAAAGAAGTTAAAACAAATTTAAATTCTCTTAAACTGACTTCTTTATTCGGGCTGAGTTACTCATCTTGAAACTCATCAAGCTGAGTTCTTCGAGAACAAACCCGAAATCAAACATGTACTAACACGTATAATGACTAACTCATCCTTAGAAGTCATAAGAGTTAGCTAGAACTTACTTAGCAACTCTGTTGAGCTGACTCAGTCTACAAGTTGATTCACTCAGCTCAAAACACATCAAGCTGAATACTCAACCTATATCTTAGGTGACACGCACAGCTTATCAAACATAGTGATAAACTTACTAAGATATAGTTTAAGCTGATCAAACATACGCTCAGTCTAACACACTATAAGTGCTCAGTCTGGTCAAGCTTCATAATTATGTTTAAGTTATATTTAGAACATATCTTACAAACTTAACTTTGTCTCATCAAATTTCAACTGATGAGATCATTTGACCAACAGCTTGACAAGGTAGGCAGTTTATAAAAACTTATCTATAAACTTTGCACTTAGCTTAAGACACTTAGTCTTTGTCAAGCTGAAGCTCAGATGCTTAGACACTTATCTAAGGGTTGAGCATACCCAATTCACTTAGCAGATACAAAAACCTCTTTTCGTCAAGTGGTTTTGTAAAGATGTCTTCTAATTGGTCATCAGTGGAGATAAATTTGATTTCAACTTTACCTTTTTCCACGATGTCTCTGATGAAGTGATGTCTAATTTCTATGTGCTTGGTTCTTGAGTGGAAGACTGGATTGTAAGTAATGGCTATTGCACTTTGGTTATCACAAAATATGGGTGTTTTCTTGAAATTCATACCAAAGTCTTGAAGCTGATGTTGCATCCACAGGATTTGAGCACAACAGCTACCTGCAGCAACATACTCAACTTCAGCAGTTGAAGTAGCCATTGAATTATGTTTCTTACTAGTCCAGCTTACTAACTTCCCTCCAAGCATTTGGCATCCTCCTATTGTTGATTTTCTGTCTAACTTGCACCCAGCACAGTCAGCATCTGAAAAACCAACTAACTCAAATCCAGAGTCCTTTGGATACCAAAGCCCTAGATTTGGTGTACCTTTAAGGTACCTAAAGATCCTTTTCACAGCTTGAAGATGTGATTCCTTAGGATCTGCCTGATATCTTGCACAAACACACGTAGCAAATATGATATCAGGTCTACTAGCTGTCAAATAGAGTAATGAACCTATCATTCCTCTATAGGTAGACTGACAAACAGACTTTCCATCTGGGTCCTTGCTCAGCTTGACAGCTGGTGACATGGGTGTTTTCATGGTTGAACTAGAATCAAAACCATATTTCTTTATCAAATCAAGAACATACTTGCTTTGATTTATGAATATTGCATCAGGCTTTTGTTGAATCTACTAGCCTAGGAAATATGTCATTTCACCCATCATACTCATCTTGTACCTTTTTTACATAACTTTAGAGAACCATTCACGCAGAGATTCATTTGTAGAACCAAAGATAATGTCATCCACATAGATTTGTACAAGAATCACCTATCATTTGCTCTTTTTAATAAAGAGTGTCTTATCTATACTACCTCTGGTGAAGTCCATTGATAGTAAATAGTTGGACAGGGTATCATACCAAGCTCTTGGAGCTTGTTTAAGACCATACAAAGCCTTGTCTAACTTATAGACATGATGTGGATACTTTGAACTGACAAAGCCAGGAGGTTGTTTCACATAGACTTCCTTCTGAAGTTTTCCATTTAGGAAAGCACTTTTCACATCCATTTGGTAGACTTTGAAGTCTTTATATGCTGCATAAGCTAAGAACAGCCTTATGGCTTCAATTCTAGCAACAGGGGCAAACGTTTCATCATAATCGATTTCTTCTTCTTGTCTATACCCTTGTGCTACCAGCCTGGCTTTGTTCCTAACAATCACTCTATCCTTGTCCATTTTGTTTCTATAGACCCACTTAGTGCCTAAAATTGTATGATCTTTGGGGGCTGGGACAAGACTCCACACCCTGTTTCTCTCAAACTCATTTAATTCCTCTTGCATAGCTTCAATCCAATCTTCATCCTCTAAGGCTTCTTTTGTCTTCTTTGGTTCCATTTGAGATAGGAAACCAAAGTAAGCAGCATAGTTTGCTGTTGCCTTCGATCTGGTAATTACTCTTTCTTGAACATTACCAATTACTTGATCTTGAGAATGATCTTTGAGGAATTTAAAATATTGTAGTAGGAGATTGTGGTTCTGGATCTAAGTGATATTGAGATATCTGAGGTGAACTTACATTCTCAGTCTCAATTGCAGCATTGTCATCAAACTGTTGATCACCAAGATCTTGAGTCTAAGTAGTATCAGCTCCAAAGGGATTAATGAACTCGTCATCTTTCTCAACTTGAGAGTCCCTTGGAGCTTGTGATGATTTCTTAGATGGACACACATCATCATCACTGTCATCATCCATGACATACATAGGATTTAACATTTTGGTTTCCTCAGGCTTTTCAAGCTTACTCAGACTGACCAAGTCAGCTTGTCTTTTATCAGCTTGATCAAAGTTGTCTTCATTAAATGACACATGAATTGATTCTTCTATTGCCTTTCTCCTTGTGTTTTACACTCTGTAAGACTTAGAGATTGAGGAATAACCAACAAAAATTCCTGGATTAGTTTTAGGTTCCAACTTATGGAGCTGATCTCTTTGGTTCAGTACATAGCATTTTGAACCAAAGACATGGAAGTAACCTATATTGGGCTTTCTTGATTTATACATGTCATAAGCAGTTTTGCCATGTCTTTTGACAATGATTGATCTATTTTGGGTACATCATGCTGTACTTACAGCTTCATCCCAGAAATAGAGTTTCAATCCTGCCTCACATAGCATTGTTCTTGCAGCCTCAATTAAGGTTCTGTTTCTCCTTTCAGCAACTCCATTTTGTTGAGGAGTTCTGACTGAGGAGAAATTTTGTAATAATCCTTTTTGTTCACAAAAGCCTTCTAGGGTTGAGTTTCTAAACTCAGTCTCATGATCACTTCTGAGTTGCTTAACAGACTTACCTTTTGCAACTCTTCCTGTTTGATAAAACTTATTATCTCCAGGGCAGCTTCACTTTTGGCTTTAAGGAATATTACCCAGGTGAATCGTGAGAACTCATCTACTATCACCAGAGTGTACTTCTTGCCACTTAGGCTTGGAGTACTTATGGGTCCCAACAGATCCATATGCAACATATGCAGTGGGTCTATTATTGAAAAATTTTGCTTTGACCTGAAGGACCCTTTATGATGTTTCCCTTGTTCACAAGCTTAACACAACTTGTCTTTGAAAAATGTGATATTTGGCAATCCAGAGACTAACTCTTTATTGGATAACATATTTATATTCTTGAAGTTTAAATGTGTCAACCTTTTATGCCATAGCCAACTCAGCCTAGGAACAAATTGGGAATATAAGCAGGGTTCAGTGTAAGTATCAGCACAATTGAGATCAAGTAGATACATATCCCTTTCTCTTTTTGCTATTAGCACTGGCTTACCCTTAGCATTGTATATTGTTCCTGCTTTCTTCCTAAAAGTAACAATATTGTCTTCATCACACAATTGGCTGATACTTATCAGATTGTGTTTAAGACCTTTAACATATGCAACTTTCTGGAAAGTCACCTTGCCAGCATGCATCTTCCCATATCCTTTAGTTTTTCCATGGGAGTTATCACCAAATATTACTTTAGGACCTTCATCTTCCTGGAATTCACTTAGAAGTCCTTTCCACCCAGTCATGTGCCTTGAACATCCACTATCCAAATACCATTTACTTGAACCATGCACATGATAAGAAAACTAAACAAATTAGTTTTGTTTGGGAACCCACTTTGTAGTAGGTTCAGATGAAGAGCACTTAGCCACTTCATCTTGTGGAACTGACTGGTCAGCTTGACCAGGTGTTGAGTCCTGTGTAGGCTGATCAGCTTGTTCCTTCTCAGGCCTCAAGATTTCCCTGTCACAGTCCTTAGCCTCATGTCCTCTACCTCTACACTTGTAGCATTTCCTTCTACCAATGGCTACAGGAGATAGATCGTCCGATAATCCTTTAGGGAACTTATCCTCAGTTTTAGGATTATGGGTTGTGGATAACTTCTCAACTTTCTTTGCAAGTTGATTCACCTGATCCTCATTGAACTTGGACTTACCTTTGTTAGATCTAGGTTTATTATCCTTTTTATTAGAAGTTTGACCAACAAACTTCTTTTCAATGACTTTGGACTTACCATTGTCATGATTCCTGGACTTACCAGTTTCAACATTTTTGGACTTACCACTGTTGAGTTCTTTGGACTTACCAATTTTAACAACTTTGGACTTACCATTGTTGTGATATGACCTCTGACTTACAGTAGTCTTCCTATTCTTGAAACTTCTCTCTGAGCCAGATAGAGAGTGTTGTATTTTGAAAGGGTTTGGATTCAATCTTTCAATAATAGAAGTTTTTTGAATAGGCCGAGTGCTTAATCTATCAAGCACAAACTTACTATGATGTTTAGATGTTGAACACTCATTTTCATGATCCTTTTCCTTTACAAACTTACTGTATTTTAGGCTTGGATCATGTTTCTTTTCCGACGCTGACTTCTGAGACTCTATCAGTTGTCTATCTTCCTCAGAATCTGTACTTGCTATCTCATCATCATCAGCTGCATACGATGCGGATTGATAGTCACCTCCAAGTACAGCTTGTACCTGTTTAGGGATTTGTTGGTTAATGCACTTTTCAGCAAGCCTTGATGACTTACACCATGATTCAGTGACCTTTTGAAGTTGGTCAGCTTTGTCCTTGGCTTCCTGAAGTTCTTCACTTAGAAATTTATTAATATGTCTTTGACATTCAAGATCACATTGTGCCTTTTTACCAACATCAATGAGAGTTTGATTTTCATTAATCTCATTTTTCAGTTTAGCTATTTCAGCTTTGAGGTCAGTTTGAGACTTAAGGCTGGTCTTAAAATCATTTAGCAGATAATCAAATGCAAGACCTTTTTCTTCATCGGTGTAAGAGTTGAAATTACTAACCTTGTACATGGAAGAAGGATCCTAGTCACTAAGTTTGCCGTTTTCCTCAGCTTCCTTCATGTCAGCTTGAAAGGTTGATTCAGACAAACCATAATCAACTTCATCTAATTCAAACTCTTCATCTTCTTGAGCCATCGTACATTTATCATCATCGTCTGAGGTAGATGATTTTGTATCCCAAGTTTCAGCATAGAGTCCTTTTGCATTGGACTTGTCTTCAGGCTTTCCTTTCTTGAGCTGAGTATATTTCTTCTTATACTTATCAGATCTGTAAGCATTTTTATCATCTACTAAAGCTGATTCATCCTTCTTTAATCTGCACTCAGCAGCAATATGTCCCTTCTTCTGACAATTGAAGCACACAGCTTTCTTGGGATCAAAAGAACTTTTTCCTTTTCCCCTGTCAGATCTTCCTCTTCCCCTTTGAGCTCTTCTCAATCGTCTGGCTAGCATGGCCATTTGCTTAGTGATTGTCTGAACATCATCAGCATCACTTGTGTCTGAGTCTGAATGGTCAGTTTGAGAGTCTGACTCAGTCTCAGATTCAACGACTAAGGCTTTTGAACTTTTCTTCTTTTTTTGTGCAACTAATGCAATATCAAGTTTATCAAGAGAGTCCTTCAGTTGTTGTTGAGAAGTTCTCTTATGCTCTGTGATCTGTTCATGATTAAGCAAGAACCCATATATGGACTGTAGGTTATACATATGTAATGTTCCTCCAGCCCTTAGTGCTGTAGTTACTTCATTGAACTTTTCTGGTAACAAATCCAGAATTTCAGCCTGAGGGATTAAGGAATGTGTGAGGTTGGCTGATGAATGGAAATGTGTGGGATTAAAGAAAATGATTTAGGAAAAATTTTTAGGGTTTGATAATTACTATCTTGTCATTTTTATATAAATTAAGTACTCTTAAGATTTACTTTAATTACAAGAATGTCATAATTCATTTTAGCGTTTGATTAAATGATCCTATGGTTCTAAACACTTCTTGTACTTCTCGCAATAAAAACACTTCTCGCATGAACCTCCCTATATATATATATATATATATATATATAGGGGAAGGTTCCAATGAGAATGTGAAATTAATTGAAAATGGGAGACTAAATCTCAGCCGTGCATTTTGTAAGTTGAATTCATGGATGGAAAGCGTGGGGGAATCGAGTGTGGCAGGGTGCATGTGAGGAATTCATGGGTAGGAAATGACATTGAAGGAGGGAAAATTGGACGGCTGGGATTAAGTCTCTCATTATCAAAAATAATTAAGTTCTCATTTGAACCTCCCACTATATATATATATATATATATATATATATATATATATATATATATATATATATATATATATATATATATATATATATAATTGTGTATGTATGTATGCATCTCATGCCAAAACCATACCATACATACTCATATCTATACCAAAATATGCAAGGGGATTTCAAACAATAAGCAAACAAAATCTGTTGAAAAATAGATACTTCTTTATGACCCGAAAACCGTAAAAATTTCCTTTTAAGGGAAGAATTGCCCACGACCCCTCACGGCTCGTGAAGCCCAAGAGCCTCATGACAGATTATGGGCCAGAAGGACTCGTGAGCCTAAAAACCTTGTTTCACAACTAAACTATTCATGAGAAGCTTCACGACACCTCGTGAAGCCCAAGTGCTTCACGACCAGTAACGGGCGAGGAAGCACTCGTGAAGTCTAAAAACTAATTTCATGACCAGACCCCTTCCAAAACTCAGTTTTTTAGAGCAATTTTTGTGCTATACCTTTGTAGCTATGGCTCTGATACCATTGAAGGGAATCCATGCCATGCAATACCCAAGAGCACAATGGAAGCTCAAAAAATAAAAAAGAATTTTTCGGGTACAAAAACAAGTATTGCAACTAAAACTAAGAAGAAAGAGGAGAAGAAATATAACATACAACGTGGTAGGAACGAAGTATCCACGAGTTGGATGAAACGAACCTGAAACCGAGCTCCTTTAGCGGAATTTCACACCAAGTTGGTTCAATCGCCACTGGCTAGAATGACATCCTCGTGACCTCCTCCTTTTGGAATCACAATTTGTAACACTCCTTTTTCAGATTTTAAATTCTTCTATAAATTTGTGCAACTTAAAAGTGAACTTCAAAATATTTGCGGAAGCATGAGATAAAGGAACAACAAATTCTCAAAAAGTAGGATACTATCATAATATCTAAAATTTGTTTGATAAAAATATCGAGGGACAACTCCCGATAAATTCTTTAAATACAATGAATGTTGCACAAAACTTCGAGTACATCTACCAGGAACTTCGTCTGATCCTCCTATGCAGGAAGTACCTGGAAAAAGGTATGAAACATTTAATGAGCTATAAAGCTCAGTGAGTACTCAAACTCTGAAACTTGTAAAATATAAATTAAATGAATCACATAATCTCCATTAAGCTTTATTATATGCATAATAGTTGTTCTTAACAATCATATACTCTTAATATGATTTCTCACCATTCTACATTAATCATTTATCTAAGATTCTATATTAATTTAGCATAAAACATATACACATTTCACTTGGTACGTTTCTCATATTAGTCTCGCTAATATATTATTAATTATAAACATGTCTCATCTCATACATTTCTCATATCTAACTCAATAATTTCCATCTGACTTTATAATAAACATCTCTTCTTATAGATTCATAATTTCTTTGGATATATTATCCACTTTCATGATTGTATTCTCAATCTCTACTTTATTTATATTTTTATATGATAATTTGAAAAGATAATAGATTCGTACTCTCTTCTCTTAATTATTATGTCTTATACTTCCGTAAATCATTTTCATATATATAATACTTTCTCTATATCACTTCTTTAGTTCACAACTCGTATATTAAACCATTTCATCTTTAAATATTCATGATAACTACTTAATTCATGATACTTTCTTCCTGACCATCACTCTTTTACCATTATGTAACATGTATCTCATATAATCTCGCTCTTTTTGTCTAAAATTTAATTTATAGGATTATATACTCAACAATTATTTCTTTGAGCATCACCCTTGTTTAACTATTATATACATAATGCTAGAATATCATTGTTCACAAGTCATACTTAATACTCAATAACCCTCTCAAATAATCATGATAAGTTCTTTAGTAGTTTCGATGCATTCAAACATGTAATCATTTAGCTTACACCTACAAGTATCAGTTTTGAATAGGGTGGAAATACTAATAAGAGTGGTTTCATGAATAATTAAATATATATATATATATATATATATATATATATATATATATATATATATATATATATATATATATATATATAATACATATCTACATATATCACGGGTATGTGTGAAAATACTAATAAGAGTGGTTTCATTGTGAGATACATATATAGCGAGGTGTTAAATATAAGAGTAAATGTAAAAGTGTATGTAAATACATAAATATACAAGTATGAGAGAGTATCATAGACTATGTCTATACACATAAATTAATTAATGGAGAAAAGAGAAATGAAACTACTGAGAGATGGAAAAATAGCGTAGAGATGGTGTAAACATGTAATAGAATATAAATATGTGATATACGATATGATTACGCCATGATTAAATAAATCAAGAGTAAAAGAATAGCTAGAGTTATGAATAAATACTTATCTATAATTAATTATATCTTGTCAATGTGACTATGAGCGAGATAACAAACTATGTGATATATATATATATATATATATATATATATATATATATATATATATATATATATTGAGGGTTCCATTGAGAACCGATTGTAGTGCGAGAACCGCGAGAACCAATCTTGACCGTTGATTTGATAAGTGGAATTAATGGATGGAGAGCGTGGGAGGATCAAGTGTGGCAGGGTGTATGTGAGGAATTCATGGGTGGGCAATGACATTGAAAGAGGGAGAATTGGACGGCTTAGAAATGGTTCTCAGTGGAACTTCTTCATATATATATATATATATATATATACACACACACACACATATATGAGAGGTGATATTTAAGCCAATACGGTTGTATGCAAAGTTTGTACATAATGTTTATTTGATCAAACAATTTACCCACCGGTGTTTCCCTAACATGTACGAGTAACAATTCAGATTGCTAAGTGGCGAATTAGATGTCTGAGTAGTAAATGAGATGCCTAAGTGGCAAATGAGATGTCTGAGTGGGACTCCTTAGTGGCAAATGGAGACTTGAGTGGCACAACTTGATAAGATTATACTTACATGTTAATTATTATCATTTGAATACTTTGTGGATATACTTACTAGGCTTTCTAGCTCATTCATATTATTGTTTATTCTTTTCAGGTTTTGTGGCAAACAAGGCTTCCACGTGGATATGCTAGAGATTTTAATGCAACATTTAAGGAAATTGTTTTTATTTTACCTGAATCAGTTGTTTCCCCTTTTAATAAAAAAATGATTGTTATTTCTTTGTTGCACATAAAAAAACGGGCGTTGCATAGTGAAATTCCATTGTATGTTTACATGATCAATTGGAGATGTTTCCGGTTTGTAATTTAGTTTTAACTGTAAGTTAGTAACCTGGAAAATAAAAAGTGACAGATCGAAGTAGTCGACATTTAAAATATAATTTTTTTTAATCCTAGTACTTTATAGATGTTGTTCAATATAATACATAATACTTATTTATAGTGCTTTCAATATATTTTATATAGTATTAGACGTTTAGGGTTCTAATTATATTTTCTCTTAATCTCAATTATGCCGACACTCTGTGCCGCCGTAAGGTTTCGTCTCCCCGTCGTACCTCGTGAGTAACAATTTTCTTTTTTTTCTAGCTTTCTCAACTTGCCTTGGGGATTCACTGTACATTAAAAATAGATTTTTTTCTCTTGCCAATTGTTGTGGTCGTGTTTCTTGCGGCCACCATAGTTGTAGTTTATGTTATTGCAGTCGTAGCTTCTACCATTGTTGTCACTCTTCTTGTCGCCTCTTGTAGCTGCTAATCCCTGCTGCAACGATGTTATATGTGTGTATGTGTGTGCACACTGGAACTTCCACCCCAATTTCAACGTCCGGTTTTCTACTACTTTGATCATGAGATGGGGAGGGCATTAAATTTTAGAATTGAATGGTCCAGACGTCCAGTTCGATCATATATACTATTCATTATGAATTTCTATTAGAACTTCCCTTATACCTTAGTAACCTAGCTATAAATACTGCTCAATATCTCAATCTTAATATATGATACTTACGGAGTTTTTCTATATGCTACAGTTTCACAATAAAATACAGAATATATATATCAATTTTACTAACAGATAATCATAATTCATTGTCCATAAATAGCATTTTCTTCATCAAACCGCACTTTCACGTATAGTTCTCTAACTATATATCCTAACCATAAAACTATGTATCCTAACGATATCACTACAAAAAAAAAAGACTTTTTGCGGCGACAAATGTTGCCGCTAAAGGGCAAAATATCACCGCTAAAAGTCTGTCGCGACGACATGTCACCGCAAAAAAATCGCCGCAAAAAGTTTGAACCCAAAAGTTTTTTGCGACGACATTTTGACTTTTTGCGACGAAACGCAACGGACCCTTCTTGTGCCACATGGATGACTTTTTGCGGCGACCGTTTACCTTTTGTGACGACATATTTAAAATAAATAAAAAAGAAATTATATACTTTTTGCGGTGACATTTGATCTTTTGCGGCGACATTTAATATTAATTAAATTATATTTAATTATTGTAATTTGCGGCGACATGTCAAACTAAAACTATAGTTTCAAAGTTAAAAGTCAAAAAAAATACTTTTTGCAGCAACAATACTTTTGTCGCCACTAAAAGTCAAAAAACTTTCTGACAGCATATTGCTGTAATTTGCGTTTTCCACCCGTTTTTTACCGGGTAATATACAGAAAACCTGTTGTTCCAGAACTCAACACCAAAATGTAACAAACACGACATTTTAAACTATATAAGATAATCATACATAACAAACGATAGTTTCAAAGTTTAACATAAACGTTTTTAGACAATCACAAGTCGCCTAACAAACTAATAATCTAATACTCATCGCTAGACTCTTCATCACGAGGAGCCAAATCAGTGTTTGGTTGACGTCGGGAAGTTGAGGGAACATTGACATTTATACTTGCCGCACGTAAGGCTTCATAGATTGCTTCTGTATGTTGAGAATTAGTCTGCACCTCCTCCCGGACCTGCTGGAAATCAGAATGTTGAGACGCAAGCATGGCATCTACCTCAGATTGTGTATATAATCTCTCCGTAGGCCAGGATTGTGCGGTAGATCGTGCAGCAGATACGGATGAAGAACTTAATGTTCTTCCTACTCCACGAACGTGTCCTCGGCGTTCACCCAACACCGCCGTCAAGATTTCTTCTACACTCATCGGATTCTGGCTACCGACTTGACCGTCTCTCAAGAAAACCATACGGCACTGTGTATGAATAAGA
Organism: Pulicaria dysenterica; assembly: GCA_947179395.2. Classification (NCBI taxonomy): domain Eukaryota; kingdom Viridiplantae; phylum Streptophyta; class Magnoliopsida; order Asterales; family Asteraceae; genus Pulicaria; species Pulicaria dysenterica. The sequence goes on along the minus strand of OX359292.1, from coordinate 58,458,332 downwards.
TAAAAATAATTAAAATCGGATTTATATATATATATATATATATATATATATATATATATATATATAGACAAAAGTTCATGCGAGAACCGTTGTTAGCGCGAGAACCGCGAGAACCAATCTAAGCCGTCCAATTCCCCTCCTTCAATGTCATTGCCCACCCATGAATTCCTCACATGCACCCTGCCACACTCTATCCCTCCACGCTCTCCATCCATGATACTTCTCATATCCAAGGAACAGCTGAGATTGGTTCTCGCGATTCTCGCACTAATAACGGTTCTCGCATGAACCCTCCCCTATATATATATATATATATATATATATATATATATATATATATATATATATATATATATATATATAAAGACATAATAATGAAGTATAAATAATTACTTACATAATTTTCTTGAAGAGGCGGGGATGTAAAGACGCTATCTCGTGAATGGTTTGACATGTACTAATCAATCAAGCTTGGGGGTTCTTGCGTTTCCGGGTGACGCTATAAACAAATGAAATAAATATATACTTATTTAACGATTAATATATCACACCAACGGGTCAGGTCGATCATTATATCAATCAAACGGGTCAATCATAATATACTTAATCACGATTAATATATCACACCAACAGGTCGGGTCAATCATTATATACTTAATAACAATTAATATATCACACCAACGGGTCGGGTCAATCTATATCAATCAAACAGGTCGACCATTATATCACACAAACGGGTCGGGACGATCATTATATCAATCAAACAGGTCGACCATTATCACACAAATGGGTCGGGTCGATCATTATATCAATCAAACGGGTCGACTATATCAATCTAACGTACTATGTCAAAATTAAAATTTAGAGATAAATAGACTTACGTTCTCGTATCGATACTGACAATATGCTCTCCGGCAATGCAAGCTTTGATCTACTTGTTGCGCTCTAACTTGCGTGTTTGCTATTGAGCGTTAATGGTCTTCTCCCCACACAAATAGTCCACGTACAAATCCTACTCGTTTTTTTCCATGTTGGGAGGAGGATCTTGACGCAGTCGGTGAGCCTGCGAGACCCCGCCTCTTTTCTTAAACCATTTACTTTTGAACTTATATTTTTGGTCTCTGTACATCCCCGCACACATTATATCGATTCCCGCCAATACGTTTGGATCATCACAATGGCGCGTCATGTCAAAGTACGTCTGTAAATTATAAGATAAAGTTAGTTTATTGTATAATTTTTACAAATATACAATATATAAAAAACTTAAGTGGAACCTTAAGAGACGGTAAGATCGGTTGTTTCAGTTCTTTGGAGACTTTTTACCATGATGGGAAGTCATATGGGATTAAATCTCTCACCAATGTCCCTAAGTAGCTGGTAAAATATTCGCCATTAATCCCGATCGGTCTCCACGTTTTGTTATATCTAAAATCATCAAACACGATTGGCAATGGTCGTTTCCCATTCCTCTTCCATGTCTTTCGCATTTCTACGTTTCGGGTTTCCCCACGCCCTTTTTTGCGGCATACGATTTCAAGCAAACAAGTTAAGAATACACGTAGTTAAATTAACCTATAAAAAACATTTCAAAGTTATATAATACCATCACCGCCACAAGCACCAGAAGGTGGTTGCCAATTACCAGGCAGTGGATCACCACCACAATCTCCACCGTGGCCACGAGCTACAGCTGCCATCTGAAAAAAATACAAATATACGAGCAAGCCCATGAAACTAAAATTAATGTTAGTTTACAAAGAACAATTATATAAATCAAACAACCCGGTAAAAATAATGATTCAAAGTAGTATCTTTTTACAAATAACAATTACAATTTTAGATCAATCTGATTCGTCACTACTACAATTATGTGGTTCACATTCATGTTCAGAATCGGAATCTTCATTATCATAGTCATCAATGTCATCATCACTATCATCAGCATTATTAGTATGTTCTGGTAAATGAACATGTTCAACTTCTGTTGGTTGACCTATACTCAAACTCGTATAAGTCAAATGATCCAAATCAACACACAATGATAGATCTGATGAATTGTTGTCATGTATAACATCTCCGTCGTCTTTAGCAATGATATCCCGGTCCCAGATCTTTCTATGATTTACCTCATGAACGCCCTTCCAATAATGTTGGCTTGATTCCCCTCTTTGATGGCCTTTTGACGGGTCATCAAGGTAAAAGACTTGATTTGATTGTGTTGCAAGAATGTATTGGTCTTTTACAAACCATTAAGTTTGAGTAGAAATACTGGTTATGTTATTCTTAGTGACACAACGTTGTTGATTATCATTTTTAAACTATTTACATCGAAATAGCACAACCCTGTAATCACTAATATATGTTAGCTCCAGAATTTCTTCCAGCAGACCATAAATACTTTGTTCCATCTGGTCCGGTTGTTGAAACACCACTGTTTTAAGTTGTACGGCCTAAATCTCGACAATTAACCACAAACCTCACACCATTTACAATGCACGCGGTGTAGGTGTTTCCATTATTTGGTCCGTTTGCAAGAGCAAATAACTCATCACTACATTGAGATTTATTCGCAGCTCGTACAGAATTGATCTATGAAAAACAAAAAATTATAGGTGATTGAGTAATAATTGTTATTTATTCAAGGCAATATACAATGAGCTTACCTTGTTCTAAAACCAACAAGGAAACTTTGTTTGTAAATTACTTCCGATCGGCATGTCAGCAGCAAATTGACTATAAATGTTCTTAATATTAGTAGAATTATTGAAAATAGAACTTATTGAAATACAAACCGAAAGAAACAGTTACGTCTTGTAGGTGTCGATCTTGGGACTATTATTGAGTACAAACCAATCTACTTTCGTCTGAAGTATGTGATCCAATTTTATATCTACACCTTTACTAATTGGTGTACATACTGATTGGAACACATACAACTCACGTGTTGGAATTGGAGCATCCTCATTTCTATCCGAACGATTAAATCTCGTCAATACACCCTCGAGATACCTTGAACAGAAAATCAAGGCTTCGTCTGCAACATACCCCTCCTCTATAGATCCCTACGGCCTTGCTTTATTTCTAACATAATTTTTTAGTTTTTTCATGTATCTTTCAAATGGATACATCCACCTCATGTAAACAGGGCCACCTTGAATAGCCTCTTCGGGTAAATGCATAACCAAATGAATCATTATGTCAAAAAAATGCCGGTGGGAATATTTGCTCAAAACTACACAAAATATTGATCAATTGCTTTTCAGCTTTTTCCATATCTTGCGTCATCAAGTCTCGAGCACAAAGTTGTTTGAAGAAAAAGCATAGCTCAATTATTAATGTTGAAATAGCTGGGTCTAAGTACACTTTCACTCCAAGTGGCAACAACCGTTGTATCATTATATGATGATCATGAGACTTTAACCCGGTTATGTTGCTATCATTGTCGGAGACTTTCTTTTTTAAATTTGAGCCAAATCCATCAGGTAATTTAACTCCTTTAATGAATTTACAAAAAAAATGTATGTTCTCGGTTGAGAAAGAATAGTTAGGATGAGGCTTTAAGACCTTATTGCGACCATTAGTTATGAGCCACAATTCAGGTCGAATATTCTTATTTTCCAGGTCTTTTCTTGCCTTTAAAGTGTCTTTAGACTTCTCATTCATTAACAGTGTATTTAACAAACTCTCACACACATTTTTTTCGATATGCATGACATCAAAATTGTGTTTTAATTGAAGAGAAGACCAGTATTCGAGCTCGAAGAAAATAGAGCGTTTACTCCAATTCAAGTCAACCGTTGTATCACGTTTTCTCTTCTTGCCCCCATAAAGAGCATGTTTCCCGGGAATACGGGGCGTCAACTTATTAAGTTGACTTAGTATAATACTCTTTGTTAATTTTCTAGGAGTAAGTCTAGTCTCGTCTTTACCATTAAATGACTTGTTCTTCCTCCAATGATGTTTTGGAGCTAAAAATCTTCTATGACCAACATAAACGGTTTTACCTTGAACATGAATGGATGGAGTGTCGATATTACATGTAGGGCACGCTAAGTAGCCTTGACCGCTCCAACCTGACAAACTACTACGAGCAGGAAAATCAGTGATGGTCCATAAAAGCATCGTGCGCATTGTGAAGCAATTGCCTGTATCTGCATCTTTCGTTCGGACTCCGGTAGACCATAGACTCTTCAATTCATCAACCAACGACCTCAGGAAAACATCAATATCCTTACCAGGTGATTTAGGGTAAGGAATTAACAAGGTCGGCATGAATGAAGACTCTTTCATACATAACCATGGAGACGTGTTGTATGTTGTCAATATGACCGGCCACATACTGTAAGAAGTACTCATGTTGCCAAACGGATTGAAACCATCAGCAGCCAACCCTAATATGATATTTCTAGGTTCTGCAGCAAAATCAGGATATTGTGCATCGAAATGTTTATATGCACCACCATTCACCGGGTGACGCATCTTACCATCTTCCCTACACTGACCGATAGCATGCCAAGTCATAGACTTTGTAGTGTGTCTTGAGCTATAAATACGCTTTAGCCTAGGCATCAAAGGAAAGTAACGCAGTATCTTGTTAGCAACTTTCTTTCCCTTGGTGTTTTTATCTTTCTATCTACTCTCAGAACATATTGGACAACTTTGCAAATCTTTGTATTCATCCCAAAATAAAGAGTTAATTGTTCAAAAGGTCCCTAAACTTAGCCAAAACTGTCATTTTGGTCCTTTAACTTTAAAAGTGGTACATATAGTCCTTAATGAAGCATTTTGTAGCCAATTTGGTCTTTTCTAACGTTGACCGTTAATAAACTCCGTTAAATAAGGGGTAATTTGGTCTTTTTAGAGCTTTTCTAACTTTTATTAATTAAAGAATTAACTAAATAATGAAAAATAATATATATCTTTTTTTAATTAAAGATATATATACCCCATTAAAAAAACACAACACACACTCTCCATCTCTCCTTCTTTCACCCTCTTCTCTCTCACCCTCTTCTTTCTCATGGTTACTGCCCATCATCCACCGCTGCAACCACCCTGTAGCAGGGCCACCGCTAACCACCGCAACCACCGTCACACCCTCTAGCAGTGCCACCGTAAACCCAACCTCCGTTTCTCGCTCTCACTCTCCTCTCTCTCTCTCTCTATCTATTTATCTCTCTCTCCCGCACTACCAACACCCACAGATTACCCTAGCCACCGTAGAAAATCCTAGCCGCCGCCGTTGACATAAACCCTAGATCTAAACCTAAAATGTGTGAAAACCCTAGATCTAGACCCAAATCATGGAAAAACCCTAGATTTGTACCCAAATGATGTAGATTAGACCGCCACACACACACACACGCTTCTGTGAACGGAGGTAGTTAGTTGTGGCAGAAGGTACCAAGTGCGTGGTTTAGTGGTGGTGGTTGTGGGTGAAAAGCCTAAACATATGAACCCTAATTTCGATCAGAAAATGTATTGGTTTGAAAGCCCCTATTTTCGAGAGAAAGACCGGTGGTTGGTAATCATAAGAACTCAAGCTTAGTTCTTCATCTTTTGTTTTTTCTTTAGATCTGAAGGTGTGCATTTGTGTGTATGTATCTGGGCATTTTTTTGTTTGAAGGTTAGTGGATGCCAGTGAGGAAAAAACCGGTAGTAGTTGGTGTATAGTGGTGGATATTAGAGAGAAAGAGAGGGAGAAACAGAGAGAGAGTGATGTACGGTTGTTGTTGGTGGTTGCCGGCGAGAAAACAAGCGGTTGTTGATGGTGTGCGGTGGTGGCTGTAGTGAGGGTATTAGAGAGAGAGACAGTAAGAAACAGAGAGAGTAAGAAACAGAGAGAGTGAGTGACTTCCTGCATCTAATAAAATAAAACTTTATATTTAATTTATATATTAATATATAAAATAAGTAAAAGTATAAATAAAATATAATAAAATAAACAAGAGGGGCAAAAATGTCATTTTACCCTCATTTGACGGTGTTGACCAACGGTCAACGTTAGAAAGGACTAAATGGGCTACAAAATGCTTCAATAAGGACCATCTGTATCACTTTTAAAATTAAAGGACCAAAATGGCAGTTTTGACTAAGTTTAAGGACCATTTGAACAATTAACTCCAAAATAAACAGCAGTCGTTGATAAAAGCATGGATAGGTACGTATCCTAACCCGACCATTCTCATTATCTTCCTAGCTTCATAGTGTGATGATATGATATTAGCTGTTGGAACTGCAACACTAAGCAATTCTAACAATTGGTCAAATGAAGTATCGGTCCATTTATTGATAACTTTCATGTGCCTCAGCTTTGCCAAAAACTCAAGCGGAGAAATCCAGTCACAACCAGGGTATAGCTCTGTGCCGGCTAACTTAAATAATTCACCAAGTTCGTCATTTGTATCACTTGGGCCTTCAGCTTGCTCATCACTTTCTGTGTTGTGTTCGTTGACAGTATTCTCCTGACAAACGTCATTGAGGTAATCATGCAACTCGTTATTCGTTTGACCAAGACCGCCACGTGGTGCTCGAGGAACAAATGGTTCTCCGTGAAAGATCCAATTCGTGTAGCCCTCACTAAACCCATTTTCATATATGTGAACCCTAAGTGCCCTAAGCAGGTGATAACGGGTGTTATCACAATAATCACACGGGCAACAAATATTACCATAGCTATTTACGTAGTCTTTACACCTATCGAGGAATGCGTCAAAACCAGTACAAAATTCAGGACAATTTCGGTTTGCTAAAGTAGTCCAACTCTTATCAATCGTCATAACTGCGTTCAAAGCATATCATACTTATTAAGAATACAAATCATGTACTAAATTTTTATACTAAGAAATTGTGAGTGGTTTGTAGCAGGGTGGTCGTTCTAACCCACTTTTTGAATACTTTACCTCATATGTGAATACATATTACATGATCGGTTGTTTAAGAAAAATTCAGCAACATTTACCCTTAGTTCCCAAGTATATAAAGAAATATATACCAGTGAAGTATAGAGTAAATGACAACCGAATATTTCTTAAACACGCAACCATGTAACAAGCATTCACATCCTAAATGAGATAAAGTATTCAATAAGCACTCCCAACATGGGAACAACCCGAAATTAATTTCTAAATCAATTTCGAGCCGGTATTCTAAGCTCACACACACAAATTTAACAACAATCAAAGATTATCACTACTAATAATTAAAGATTAACAATTATTAACAATAAGCTAACATCATTAACACTAAATAATAATCTAACATTGATCACTATCAATACATTACTAACAATTAGCATGTTATAAATTAGATTAAATATATACAAATAAACTAACATAATAATATAAAACCAAGTAAAGTTTAACAATAATTAAAGTTTATCACTACTAACATTGATCTAATTTCAAAAGTTATTAGTGTACTAACAATAGTTAGATATTAACACAAATCAATAATAAGCTAACATCATTAACACTAAATAATAATCTAGCATTAAGAAGTTAAAGAAGTTAATATTAGAACTAATATAATCTAACAATAAATAATCTAAAAGTATAATCTAACAATATCAAATTAAATTAACTCACGTTGACAATTAAAGTTACCAATTACTAACACTAAATAACAATATTTTAACATTAAAGAATAATAATCTAACACTAATTAACTAACATCAATAAACACTAAATAATAATCTAACATTATATAAAATTATAATCTAACAATATTACATTAATTTAACTAACATTGATAATTAAATTCTAACACTAAATAACAATTATCTAACACTAAATAATAATAATCTAACAACAATTAATACTAACTAACAATTAATTAACTAAAATTATTACAACAAACTAATTATAATCTAATCTAAATAATAATATTAACACTAAAAAAATACTAAAGTTTATCACTAAAATTATTACCACAAACTAATTAATTAACTAAAATTAAAGTTTATCACTAAAAAAAATACTATAGTTTATCACTTAAATTAATTAACTAAAATTATAATTTAATCTAAATAATAATATTAACACTAAAAAAATACTAAAAAATTATCTTAGAAAAGGGAGAAGGTGGTCGACGGAGGAGGATTCCGACCGGCGGCGGCGGCAGGAAGGTGGTCGATGGCGGCAGCAATAAGAGGAGGTGGAGGAGATAGCTTGTAACAAAACAAAACAAAAATAAGCCTCTAAAACTAAAACCCTAGATCGAGAAACACTAAATGGGGATATTGTTTACCTCGAAGAAGAAGGCGAACGACGGAGCTCAACAGCTTCGGCGGCGTCGAGCGGCGGCTGAGGACAGAGGCGCGCGATAGGGAGACGTTTTTTGCGGCGTTCGACAGCAAGAGGGAGACGGTGTGAGGTTTCGACGGCGAGAGGATCGATGGTGAGAGGGTTTGACAGCGGCGATCGTCTGACGATCGAGAGGAGAGGGGCTAGCTAATTTGGTTCGTAAATGACAGAAAGAAGGAAACAAAACCCTATATCTCGTAAGGTTTTTGCGGCAACGCCTTTTGCGGCATAATAGACCTTTAGTGGCGACTCTATATTTTTATTAAATAAAGAAAATAGATAATAGTTTTAATTATATAAAGAAAATACAAAAACCCTTTTGCGGCGACACCGGTGCTTTTGCGGCGCCATCCAATTTTTTAAGTCCCGCCATGGTTTTCGGTGGGAAAATGAAGTGGGAAATACCTTGTCGCCGCAAAATACTGTTAGTGGCGACATCTAGTACTCAGATGACTGTGGCCCACATTTTTGTCGTTTAGCGAAGATTTAGCGGCGACATATGTCGGCGCAAAAGGTTGACGCCGCAAAAACTTTAATTTCTTATAGTAAAAACTACATCTCCATATCTATTAACAACATAAAAGCCGCAAACCACCCAAAATTCACTACTAGAAAAACTGCTATTTCCGACGGACTAAATCCGTCGGAAATTTTCCGACCGATTACAGACGGATTTGAGTCACAAGGCACCTCCGGTGAATTAGCGACAGATTTCAAACGAAATAAACCAAAATTCAAATTTTATAAAACTATAAATAAACCAAAAACTCTAAGCTAACTTTACGCGATTTTGACGTTGTATGTGCTGTCTTACTCTTTCATTCGCCGCCGTTTCCAAGGATCGAAATGTTTAATCCTTATACTCCCATTTGTAATTTTATAAATTCTTCAATCGAGATATATACTTAACAATGTCTCATTATTGCATGTTGAGTGCAAGTTGCAAGTTTCTTTTATTATAACATGTGATGAAGGTAGGATGAGAGAGAAAGCAAATTAAAGAAAAGAAGATTACAAAGTATATTTTGGCAACTTGGTATTAAAAAATTAAGACTTTAAACAAAGATGTGGTTGTTGATATGATCACAGAACCCAACTTGCAGGTGTAGCTGTTGATTCGCTTATCCCTTATATTTCAAAAGACTATGCTTTTATGTAAAATACAAATTTATCTCTCTCTCTAGATGAACGAGAACAAAAAAAATACGAGAACTGCGAGAAACGATATAAACCGTAAAATATCTACCAAACGACAAGATATTAAATTATGAAAATTATACCAAATATGTTCTTTAACATGGCATTCATATTGCTATATTTTTTTCAACAAAAAAAATTCGTTTTTGCCGGGTTTTTTTCTATCACTATAAGGTATGTTACATATATGTAATCAGTACTTAACATATTTGTAGTATGTTACATATATGTAACGAATTTTTTTTGTTGAAAAAAATATAGCAATATGGATGTCATATTAATGAGCATATTTTTGTCGTTAATTTGGTATAATTTTCATAATTTAATATCTTTCCGTTTGGTAGATATTTTAGTTTTAAAAAGATGGGGATCAGTTCTCGCAGTTCTCGTATTTTTTTTTGTTCTCGATGGAACCCTCCCCTATATATATATATATATATATATATATATATATAAGGGAGGGTTCCATCCAGAACAAAATAAATGCGAGAACTGCGAGAACCGATCTAAATCGTTCATCTTAGCTTCTTTCTTATCCCATTTTTTTAAAACTAAAATATCTACCAAACGCCAAGATATTAAATTATGAAAATTATACCAAATTAACGACAAAAATATGCTCTTTAATATGACATCCATATTGCTAAAAAATTTTCAACAAAAAAAAAATTCGTTTTTGCCGAGTTTTTTTCTAGCACTATAAGGTATGTTACACATGTGCATCAGTACTAACATATATAAATTCTTCTGTTTCTTTTTCTAGTGTTGTGTGTGTGCGTGCTTATAGTACTGATTACATATATGTTAGTACTGATGCATATAAGTAACATACCTTATACTGCTAGAAAAAAACCCGGCAAAAACGATTTTTTTTTGTTTAAAAAAATATAGCAATATGGATGTCATATTAAAGAGCATATTTTTGTCGTTAATTTGGTATAACTTTTATAATTTAATATCATGGCGTTTGATAGATATTTTAGTTTTAAAAAAAGGGGGTAATTAATTAAAAAGAAAGAAGCTAAGATGGACGGTTTAGATCGGTTCTCACAGTTCTCGCATTTTTTTTTGTTCTCGATGGAACTTCCCTGTATATATATATAAAGTTTCATTTGAGAACCGATTTTAGTGTGAATATTGCGTGAACCAATCTTAGCCGTTGATTTGATAAGTGGAATTCATGGATGTAGAGCATGGAGAGATCAAGTGTGGCAGGACGCATGTACGTGATGAATTCATGAGTAGGTGATGATATTGAAGGAGGAAGAATTAGACAGCTCATATTGGTTCTCGTGGTTTTCGCAATAAAAATGGTTCTTAAATAAACTTTTTCCTATATATATTATAGGATGGTTCATGCGAGAAGTATTATTTTTATAAGAAATGCGAGAAGTAACTAGAACACTTAGATCACTTTGTCAATGGTTAAAAATGATTATTACATTTTGATAATCAGATAGGAAATCTAAGCTATTATACTAAAACAAAGACGGATACTAATGTAATTTTATCCACAAAATATTCACTCTCTCCCGATAATATTCTTACTTCTTAGCAAAACCTACGCTCTACCGCCGCTGATTGTAAACAACCCGGCCATTTTCTTCTAAGGTAACATGACCGATCAATCTAGCACCACCAACATCTCGTTTCTTCTTTGATACCACCAATCTAGCACCACCGCCGTCTCATTTCTTTTGTGTAACCATCGATCACCATCGTCGTTGCCCTTCTAGGTGTGTGTGTCTGTTTTAATTACGACCTCAGAACACCACTGAGCTAATCTCGACCTATTCACCACCAAGCATCACCGTTGTCGGTCGCCACCATGCACTCAAAGCCCGGATTCATGCTAATCGCCGCCTTTACCGTTGAAGAATAGTAGCCGCTAACTACCTATCACCGACCATGCCAACCGCCTTCTTCGAACTTTGTTGCTCTCCTTGATCATTGGGACACCGACTATCCATCTCTGACGAATTCTAAGGTTTGTCTATTATTTTGTTTAAATGGGAAGATTAGTTATAATCACTTGTCATTCAAGATAAAAAAAATATTTTTATGATTTTACTGTTCAAACAAAAGGTTTCAAATGTACACTTTAGACTATTTATTAGTGAATGTGGCATTATGGTTTCTTTGTAACACCCTGTAAATGGGCCTAGCAGTGTAGGGTTGTAATTTGTGCTTTAAAGCTTGTACAGTGACTTTAAGTGAAATTAATTAAGTGTTTTGTGTGACTAACGTGTCTCGTGTTAATTAATGTGATTATGTGAAAAGTGTCGGTTGTGTCTAGAAGTGAAGTAGTGTTATACGGTTTCGCGTAATGATTCCGTAAATATCCTCGTTGGTTAAAACGGGATGGCGTGTGTCTAGTTGTGAGTTGAAAAGGGGAACAAAATACCCCGTAGTTTAATTTAGGCCACATAAGTCGGCCTATTCCTTCTTATCCTCTGTTGAAATCAAAACACACACTCCACACATACAAAATACGTGCAAACACACACACATTTTCAAGTTGGAGATTTTGAAGAAATAATCAAGATACAAACTGGTTCAATTGATTTCAGAATCAAATCAGTAGCTTGTCTACGGTTCTTCTTCTTCATTGTAAGTGATTTTTGATCAAGAACCCTATTTTTGTGTTTGTGTTCAAGAAACACCAAATTGATGGTGTTTATGTGTGTTTGTGGATTGAACTTGTGTCAAATGTGTTTACAAGTGCCTAAGGATGTTAAACAACATGTATAAGTGATTTAAACTGAGATTTGATCGATTAAAGTGTCAAAACGCGACTTTGCAGAAACTGTGCGAAAACAGGGACGAAGGTCACTGTAAATGGAGTCCTTGCGGTCGCATGGCAAGGTGCTTGCGATCGCAAGGGGTGTTGCCATCCTTGCGACCGCAAGGGTTAAGCCTTGCGATCATAAAGGTGTTTGTTAAATTACGTGCCGCGTAAGTTTTAAAGGGGTCGCGCCGCGTAAATTCGTGATGTGATCGCATGTGTTAGGTTTTTGACCGTAAGCCTTGTATATATGCTATGCGATCGCATGGTATGTCCATGCGATCGTATGGGTCTGTTTTGTGGTGATTACCGCTTACGAGCGAAGGAAATAAGGTTTGCGATCGTAGGTACGTAACTTGCGATCGTAACCAACCCTAGAATCATGTTGCGATCAAAGGGGGGTATCCCTTGCCATCGGAAGCATGCGTTTGGGGAAAAAGGACCCTTGTGATCGCATGGGGTATCCTTGCGATCGCATGGCTTGTCTGGAAGGTCCCTTGCGACCGTAAGGCAGATCCTTGTGACCGCAAGCAAGGGATCCAGTCTAGACAGCTTGTGTAACTTGTGTTTTAACTTGTGTGTGTTACGTGTAAGTGATGACCAAACCTAAACCTTATGTGTTAGGTGATCCGGACGACTCAGTGTGTTCTTGGGATTCTCGGATTCATATCTGCCTCTTGTGATGTCGAGGTGAGTACCGGTTTCCCATAAGACTCAGTAAGTAGGGCTATTGTGTGCCTGTGTTGTGTGCTATGTGATATAGTGATACCGTGTTATAAGTGATACCATGTGATATAAATTGTGATATGTGATACGCATGCGTATTGTGGACCCTATGGGTCAAACGTGTTTATGATTCCTGTCCGGACAGACGCAGGGGTTGAGGTCAGTCGCCGATGCGGCTGGGTCCCTTGAGTGTTATTCAGGGATTAGCGGTTCCCACGAGTGATTTTCTAGGGTAAAGGTTCTGCAGGCCGCCGTTCCTTGACAAACAGTGGGGTCTTGGTTTGTAACTAAGGCCTAATTTGAGCCCTGGTGGCTCCGCAACGTGCTCAGGGGGTTGCTCTTCGCTTCCCCTCCAGCATGGATTGGTGTTGCTGATTTCTCAGTTGGATTCGTTGAGCGGGATTTGCAACCCCGCGAGATATGATCCTGCTGACATGTCGGCACACCGCTATGTGATAGCTTAGCATTGTGTGCCATATTGTGACGTGATAGCATGCTTATTGGTGCTTATGTGATGCTTGTACTCACTAGCTAGTGTAGCTAATGTTTCGTGATATTTCCCTTTTCGCAGGTTAGTGATCAGAGGGCCTGGCGAGACGGGTTGTTGTGGGTAGTGTTATTGTATATATCTTTTGGAACACTAGTAGTTTATTAACTCTGATACTGTATAGCGATGGTCGGTGCGTAGTGCTAACACTGGCTAAATTTTGAGACTTGGTTTGATTTGTTGTTCTATATCGCCAAGTCGATAACTATTACTTAATATGTAATCAGTGGTTTATTCCGCTGCAAACTTTTGGTGTAAATAAAGTTTTAATTTACTCTAAATTTAAGCTCGTGAAACCGGTGTTACATTCTTAGTAGATGTTCACTGTTGAGCTAACAAGTTGATGCCTTGATGGTTTCTAACTTGGTGTCCACTAATGAACTGACAAGATGATCGTTGAATAGATTTTTTTTGTTTTGATCTTTCTTTGGATTTTGTTTATATAATATTAATGTAACTTTATTGGGTTATATATATATATATATATATATATATATATATATATATATATATATATATATATATATATATATATATATATATACACATTGTTCCAAAGTGTGTTATGGATTCATGAATAAACTAATATTGTTGTTTAAAGAATTTTTTTTAAGTATTATGCATATAAGATTGTCACTAGTGAACTTCGACTTATACGGTCTAAGAAGTTTATTTATGGTTTTGATAATTGTTGGACGTGGATGTATTCACTAATGAAGACTGTATACATCAACGAAAAAAATTGTAACTCGTAGTTTTTGTTTAGTAGTAAACATCGGCTATGTGATGTTTACCAAGCTTGAACAAATTCTTTTGTCTCTTTATGATATCACCATGTAACTAAGTAAGGTTGTCAATTCAGGTCGGGTTTGTACTATCGGGGTTTGTGTCATTTGGGTTCGGGTCAATTTCCTTCAACCGAATTTCGACCCATTTATTTTCATGTGAGTTCGTGTCGGTTCAATTTTCGTTTCGGGTTCGTTTCGACCTTTGTGTCGACCTGTTTATAAACGCAATAACGACTATTTTTCCCGGATTTTGAATATCGTATTCGACTACAGATTTCGAATACCATGTTTATATTCCAACTTTAGGTAATAATTTCAAAAATAAATTGCGTTTATATTCTAACTTCAATATTCAATGTTCGTTTCGCTTGTATTCGAGCTTTTTTGTATTTGCTTCTGTTTTCTTCAAATTTTGATTTTACTTTTTTTTCAACTAATATAAATGCCTATAATAAAAACTATGATGTACTGTTATTATATCAAGTATCAATAAATAGTTTTATTGAACAACCGAATAATTTAAAATTATTCATCATTAAATAGAATTATGAATCGATTCAAAATACTAAAGTACCACCTATGAAGTGATAAAATGTAAAAGTATAAATTAAAGTCATATAGTCAAAATAACAAATACCAAAATAAAGTATTATTGTTTTAACTATATATATATATATATATATATATATATATATATATATATATATATATATATATATATATATATATATATTATTTTTATTTTAAGTTTTTAACATTTAAAAGTTTTACACATTTGTTTGGCGGGTTATATTGCCTAAGATGTCACAATCTTATTTGAATCACAATCTTATTTTCAAAATTTAAACTTGTCACTATCAATTTTTTATATAATGTTACGGTTTACCCTTAAACAGGTCATTTGGGTTGTCGCGTTGCCCCTAACCTAACCTATTTCTTTTCATGTCAACCCGCTTTTGACCCATTTTGGGTTTATTTCACTTTTTTTCGTTCCAGGATTAGGCTGGGTTTCGTGTCAACCCAATAATTGTCAGTCTTAGTATTAATAATAAAGTAAAAATAAATTCTAAAAATCTAAACAAAATTGATTAAAGAGAGAAATAACTTAATGCAAAATTTTTAATGGTATAAGGCTATTTGGACAAAACAATAGTTAGGGCTAATGTTAGTAAATAAGAAAAGAGCAATTTGAACTTTTGAGATTACCTCCACTTCCTACCAAATGCAAAGGTTTTAATAAATGAAAATTGTTAGTCTCAAATTATGTGTGCAACAATAAATATTTGTAAAAGTAAGGTTAGATACAAACTCATGTTATTTTAAAATTTTGAACATACAATTAATATTAACATGATTCTTATTGCTTATAAATCAAGAATTACATTTACATAAAAGCAGAAATTCTAAATAGAATAAAAGGTGACAACAATAATGTTTAACACATAAACTAGTTTTCCTAAGACAACTAATGTCTAAGGTTTTCAACACATACACAAATTCTATACTATGCTAACTCTAAACTTGTTTCGCTTAAAAGCTTTAGCTTATCTTCTGAGTGTATTGTGGTGTAGATATTTTGATGATGGAACTCTACATGTGTATATATGGAAGAAGGTGGGAGCTAAGGTTGGAAGTAGGGTGGTATAGGGAAAATTATATTTTTTATTCATAAAATTAGTGGGGGATATAATATTATTATTTTAATTAGGTTTCCAATAAAATAATATTATTTTATAAAAAATAAACCCCACTAACAATATTTAAATATTATCTCTCATACATTTTTGCCACCATAAGCAATGAAACTTGGTTTCTATGTTTGATACTTTTATCAATTGCCGTATATTATGTATCTTAACTTCTTTTTCCCTTTCACACACTCGGCTTCACCCTCAAACCCATTACGCCACCCTTGTAAATTAATAAATTGTATAAAAATAGGAGTTTCTATGTAATATACTCATGCAGTATATATAGGGATATGACTATTGTAATAGCTAAGGTTTTGCACATAATTGATATAATAAACTAGGTGTTTTCTATGGTGTAACCATTATTCTCCTAGTTTACATATGCAAACCTTCATCAATCTTACATGATACATGAACCACTTGTTATCAAGGTCTAATAAGTGGTATCAGAGCTAAGGGAGTGATGATTTGATTCTGAATTCAACAACAAAAGTCGAATTTTTGAAGATTTTGAAGAAAAAGTCACTATTCATTCGGGTTTGTTGCAAATTCATCAAATGGTGATGTTTTTGATGTTATAAGGATTGGATTAGATTCAGTTTTGATGATAGAATCAATGAAAATCAATCAGACATCAATTCGAATAAATATTAGTGATCAATATGAAGATTTTTGAGTTTTTGGGTTTTTGAAAAACTTGATGTGCTAAAAGCGTATCAGTTTTTTATTTATAAAAACCGTCTTTATTTACGTACGACTATGACACAAATTAGGCAAGTGAACCTAATTGTATAATAGTATAGAAAATAAGTACGGGTGTCGAACACTTAGGGAACGAGTATGATTTGATAAAATTATATTAATCTAAATATTAAACTAAACTAAACTACTAAAGAACAATAAAAGGGGGGAATTATGATTAAATCAATCTAAAGCAAACCAAAGAAACAAGAAAACAATAAAGCAAGGAACTTGAAAATTAAATAATATAATGAAGACTTCCCTCCCTAGATTTGATTTCACCCTCTTTCAAGTTGATTTAATTCAAGAAATCATGTGCCATGAATAATAAAGACCAAGTATCGATTCCTAAATTGATTAGACTCTTGTTCCGAAAATCTAACCCTATAATTGTACTCATTAACAACCCTTATGGTCAAAGGATTAATTAGCTCGTACAATTAGCCAATTAAATTCGATTCATGAGAATCTTTAATCCAAATGATTTGTTAATAAACAAAACATGAAACCAACATACAAAGTTCATTATATGTTGAACCACATGTGAAAGAACCGATTTTTAGTTGTCTAACCTAGGATTAATCAACCACTAGTCTAGATTATCTAATGATCATAGACAATAAAGATCCAAGTTAAACTTAAATAGAATGATCATCTAATTTAACAAAAACTCAGATTGTAAACAACCAAAATCAGAATCTAAAACATGGATTATAAAGTGATTAAGACATTCATGACATAAACAAAATTAAAAAACACACAACTTCAAATCAACTTGTCATTAGGTTCATCTCCTCTAGAGAAGAAAACATAGATCTAGCCTAGCATGATCATACTAAACAAGAACATGATGACAAGAAATGAAAAAACCGCAATAGCCGAATGAATCCAAACCTTGATCTTCAAAATAGTATCCAGTCTACAAACCCTCCTCAAAACTGACGCATGCTTCTTCTTTTTCTCACGTTGACTGCCGTACGAAAAAATTATATATGATCTGATGTCGTCGGCCCCTCCTCTCGCATGGAATGGAATAATATATAAATATATGTGATCTGATCTAATTGAATTATCCCCAGCCGGCGACTTTTCAAAATATCTATCTAATTGCCTCCCTTTTGAACTTGCCATCCTTAATGGAATTAATAAACTTGGGCGTCTTTGTAATTTTCGGCCCAAGTCACTAATTAAATCACCATTTTTTTTCTTCTTTATTTACTATCTTCTAATATATGAAAAAAATAAATCACCCTTTATTTAATAAAAGATTAAATCTTAGCCAATAATTCCTTTAATTTTAAAATTTTGATTTTAACTTTTTAGAGTCAAATTAATATATTATGAAATAAGATAAATCTTATTTGGTAAACCATTTAAATTATAAGATATAATAAATATATTTGTTTAAACAATATATTAGATAATATAAATTAAATTAGACGTATATAACTACAAGATAAGTATTATTTAACGATATAACTATATATATTCTTCAATGAGATTAATATTAATTAAATAAAATTATTGTCTAATATTATAATCAATTAATAATTATACAATTACGCCAACGATAATGAACCTATATCTATATCTATATTTTATCTATATATAAAAGGCATGCAAATTTTCCAAAAATAATTATTAAATCAATCTTAATCAACCAATATGAACCATCAATTGTAAAATTAATCCATTATCAAAAACAATTTTGGCAAGATTCGGAATTTTATAAATAAATGCAAAATTGATCGATTCAATTTTTAAATCAATTGGAGGGGGTTTGATGAAAATTGTAAGGGGGATTTATAAAACATGTGAGAGACTTTTAAGAAAATATGAGAGGATTTTATAAAAATTGTAAATTAATGTAATTAATTATGGGCTGTTTATAAATAATGTATAATAGCTTGTGATATAATTTGTTTAGATAAAAAGTAATTATATATTTACGACCGTTTCATTTTATTGTAAATTTTATTGTAAAATGACACTTTTTTAAAATTAGTATATTCTTAATTTTTTGTTATCCATTAATAGTAGTGGGTATTCCTAAAATGAAAATGATTTATCAGATACAAAACTTTCGGTTAAGTTTCAAAGAAAACAATTTCCTCTGATGTTGTGGTTTGCTATGACGATTAACAAAAGTCAAGTACAGTCATTTTCAAAAGTCGGTTTATTCCTCAGAAAACCTGTGTTTACACATGGTCAATTACATGTTGCCGTTGCACGTGTTAGAAGTAAAAAAGATTAAAAGTTTTCGGTGATATTTCATTTATTGTATTATTTTTATTTGAAAATTTTAATATCTCAAATACACTTCCGAATTACCCGTGCGTGCACGGGTCAATAAACTTTAATTATAAGTTGTTTATAAATTATTTTTAGTAACTTGTGATATATTTTGTTTAGAGAAAAAATAATTATATATTTACGACCGTCTTATTTTTATCTACGTTTTGTATAAATTTTATTGTAATATGACACTTTTTTGAAATTAGTATATTCTCATCACAAAGGTGATATTTTATTTACTACATTATTTTTATTTAAAGATTTTAATATCTCAAATACACTTCAGAAATACCCGTGCATGCACGAGTTAATAAACTATTACGTTTATATACCACCAACCAGCTTCTCATTTCTTTTGCCAATTATTCAGTACTCTTGAAGCCCAATTAAATTAATCAAGCAGCAACTACTAAATTCACATCAAAAGCTCACATAATTCCTTTTCTTTTCTTCTTCGGCCCATATGCAGAGAATCACAGCCGACTTAATTAGCATAAACAAAGTATTATTGTGGCTCACTTTGTGTAGTTTCCGTAGCTTTTTGAATCACCTCGTTTCGAGTTCGTATGAGTGAGATACGATCCAAACATTGAAAATGTGTCAAAGCTGTCATTTTCTCTTTTCTTCATCATTTCTCATCAAATTCTCTTTTTATTCTCCCACGAGCCCTAAAACACATATTACAACAAATTAAGTAGATAATTAACTTAATTCATCATAATAATGCAATCAAAGAATCAGATATCGCATATAAATAATATGTATATTTTAGGTGATATCAAAATACCCCACACTTGAACTTTGCTTGTCCCAAGAAAATCACAATTTTCTCTAGGCTAAGGTATTTAAACAGATAATATCATTCTTATAAACATTAAATATCGCTGAATAATGTCAACATGTTTGATTAGAAACAAGCCATCAATTACACCTAAACTTATGCATATACCCGTGTTTTTGTCCTCTTTTAACTTCTCACAATCCCCAGTACTTTCTTTTTTATAAATAACCAACTCTTAATTAATAAATCTTTGATGGTTAATTTACCTTTTAGGAACCCCTCGACCTCAAGACTTATTGCAGATTTTCCAATTTTATTTAACATATGCTTTTGATCTTTTAAGCTCTACTTTTTTTCATATAAGTCTATGACTTTCGATGGAACCCATGTAGCGAACTTTCAACTCAACCGATCCCAAACCAGTTGGTTTTAGGTGATTAGGCGTAGAACACCACTCAGAGTTTACTCGTTCAAGTTCCAAAGGTCACTTATTTGACTTATATATTTTTCAACCACTTCTTAAATTTTTTCTTTTTGCTCATTGGCTTCTTTTTTTCTTTTATTTCTTGCAAGCATATGATTAGTAAAATAGGAAATTTATACTCAGTCTATTTTTGTCAAGCTTAGATTCAAAAAGGGCTTAACCATTTTCTTAAATAATTCAAACATTAAAAGTTGGTTACCATAAATCAAAATTTCTAACGAACGGTGAAAAGACACTAAATACTATGCATAAATACCAGGTATAATCTCTGAATTAGTTTACAAATCAAATATCTGACACTTTCAACTAATATATAACCCTTACTCAAATGATATTAAAAATTTAAAAATTATAGGCCAAATAAAAGAATGATTTAATCAAGAACAAATAAAATTCAAGCTAGAAATCTTTTTCTAACCCCCTACCCCACACTTAGATTATACAATGTCCCCATTGTATATAAAGATAAAATCAAAACAAGGGTAGAAAAGGTTAGAGAAAACTCCCTTCGGGCATTCACACAAAATGGAGCAATAATAGATAAGGCTGAGCAAGATGCCAGAATGAACGCGTACTCCATAACCACCTGCAAGAAAAACACTCAGAGTAAAGGTTAAAATAGATCAAGGCTAAGAACCAAACAACAAAAAACTAAACAAACAAAAAGAAAACAAACAAACCTAACTCACTTTCGTAGGAATCACGGTTGCATTTAACGTATGCAACAAGCCTTTAAACCCCTCGGTAGCCCGAGTGGACGAGTTGTAGTCTCGTGAGGGTTTCTAGTCAACACACCCACAAAGTTGGAACAGAAAGGGAAATATATAAAAATAAAGAAGAAAGAAAAACCTAAACTAAACACGGGTTGCCTCCCGAGAAACGCTTGTTTTTGTCCGAGTCTCTAACTTGACTACAAATTTAGGTGCTATTAATTGGAACAAAAGACCCCACACTTGCAATAAAGTGCGGGTGGTAATATGCATACATACCAGGATATATGTATGATTTACCAACTCCCAAAGCTGCTGCTAACGCGTTTCGCTCACCCTTCTTGATCTCAAAAGACATCCTCCCTGCGTTCTGAATCCTGGTTCCTCCCCTAGATTGTGAAGTCGATTGTGACTCAAGCAAAGATTCCGACCGAATCCCGATGCCTTCTAAATTTCTAACCGCCTGATCATTCTTCCAACATGACAGGTTCCAAAGGGTCCTTGATGCCGGAGGAATTCCATACCCTAACTCTAACTCCTCACAAGATCCCGTGGCTACCTCCAGAGCTGGTTTTGCAGTTTCCTCCTCGAATATTAGAAATTCTAAATAATTCAAGATTTCATCTGCACAATTTTCAATATGTTCTCTTTCAAGAAGTGAAGGTCCCCAAACGGCTTTTGGTTCAAAACCTAACGTGGGTGTTGGTTCAACGAAGGTCGATAGTTCATCCTCTGTATGTTCTTCCGGCTCCTCAAGCAGGTCAGCGAGGCCCTCCAGAATACCTCAATCAGAATGCGCATCTTCTCTCGATTTCACCTCCGCATCGGGCTAAAAACACAAACTCTCGTAAGAATCTGAGTCGTCTAAATGGTACTGTTCAGGTCTAAGTTGTGGCTCCTCGGGCAAACCAATCGGGCGGTCATCCTCATCATCTTTAATAATGAAGTCGTAATCATCCCGCTCAATGCCATCGTCATAAAACTCGTTCAACAGATCTTTGAGGAAGGATTCCCAATTGATCGGTTCATCCTCGTTGTAGATCATATTCGCAGAAAAGACATCGCAGGTCACGAAGAAAGACGAGCAAAATCACTAAATAACTTCCTTTGAGCCAAAACTCGTGGGAAGGATCGTTTAATACTAAAATTAATATAATTAAATCAAATGAAACCGTTCCCCGACAACGGTGCCAAAAACTTGATGTGCTAAAAGCGTACCAGTTTTTTATTTATAAAAACTATGACACAAATTAGGCAAGTGAACCTAATCGTATAATACTATAGAAAATAAGAACGGGTGTCGAACACTTGGGGAACGAGTATGATTTGATAAAATTATATTAATCTAAATATTAAAAAACTAAACTACTAAAGAACAATAAAAGGGGGAAATTATGATTAAATCAATCTAAAGCAAACCAAAGAAACAAGAAAGCAATAAAGCAAAGAACTTGAAAATTAAATAATATGATGAAGACTTCCCTCCATAGATTCGATTCCACCCTCTTTCAAGTTGATTTAATTCAAGAAATCATGTGCCATGAATAATAAAGATCAAGTATCGATTCCTAAATTGATTAGACTCTTGTTCCGAAAATCTAACCCTATAATTGTACTCATTAACAACCCTTATGGTCAAAGGATTAATTAGCTCGTACAATTAGCCAATTAAATTCGATTCATGAGAATCTTTAATCCAAATGATTTTTTAATAAACAAAACATGAAACCAACATACAAAGTTCATTATATGTTGAACCACATGTGAAAGAACCGATTTTTAGTTGTCTAACCTAGGATTAATCAACCACTAGTCTAGATTATCTAATGATCATAGACAATAAAGATCCAGGTTAAACTTAAATAGAATGA
This sequence comes from Pulicaria dysenterica, assembly GCA_947179395.2. Classification (NCBI taxonomy): domain Eukaryota; kingdom Viridiplantae; phylum Streptophyta; class Magnoliopsida; order Asterales; family Asteraceae; genus Pulicaria; species Pulicaria dysenterica. The sequence goes on along the minus strand of OX359292.1, from coordinate 58,435,410 downwards.
TCATCTAATTTAACAAAAACTCAAATTGTAAACAACCAAAATCAGAATCTAAAACATGGATTATAAAGTGATTAAGACATTCATGACATAAACACGATTAAAAAAACACACAACTTCAAATCAACTTGTCATTAGGTTCATCTTCTCTAGGGAGGAAAACATAGATCTAGCCTAGCATGATCATACTAAACAAGAACATGATGACAAAGAATGAAAAAACCGTAATAGCCAAATGAATCCAAGCCTTGATCTTCAAAATAGTATCCAATCTCTAAACCCTCCTCAAAACTGACGCATGCTTCTTCTTTTTCTCACGTTGACTGATGTACGAAAAAATTATATATGATCTGATGTCGTCGGCTCCTCCTCTCGCATGGAATGGAATAATATATAAATATATGTGATCTGATCTAATTGAATTATCCCCAGCCGCCGACTTTTCAAAATATCTATCTAATTGCCTCCCTTTTGAACTTGCCATCCTTAATGGAATTAATAAACTTGGGCCTCTTTGAAATTTTCGGCCCAAGTCACTAATTAAATCACCATTTTTTTTCTTCTTTATTTACTATTACGTTTATATACCACCAACCAGCTTCTCATTTCTTTTGCCAATTATTCAGTACTCTTGATGCCCAATTAAATTAATCAAGCAGCAACTACTAAATTCACATCTAAAGCCCACATAATTCCTTTTCTTTTCTTCTTCGGCCCATATGCAGAGAATCACAGCCGACTTAATTAGCATAAACAAAGTATTATTGTGGCTCACTTTGTGTAGTTTCCGTAGCTTTTTGAATCACCTCGTTTCGAGTTCGTATGAGTGAGATACGATCCAAACATTGAAGAGGTGTCAAAGCTGTCATTTTCTCTTTTCTTCATCATTTCTCATCAAATTCTCTTTTTATTCTCCCACGAGCCCTAAAACACATATTACAACAAATTAAGTAGATAATTAACTTAATTCATCATAATAATGCAATCAAAGAATCAGATATCGCATATAAATAATATGTATATTTTAGGCGATATCAAAGTTCTTGAAGAAAGTCGATCGAATCTGCTTGTTTGATCGATGTTTATGATAATCGTTGATTAAGATGTGTAAATCGGGGGTAGGCGAAGTGATATGGGCAAGAAATTATCAGATTTGGGCAAAATTTTGAGATTTTTGAATCTGAGCGGGTTGAGATGTTGAAGCATGCGGAATTTCAGTTTTGAAGCATTCGGATTTTTGTTGAATCATCCGGATTTGTTGAAATCCGTATAGTGTGTCCGGAATTTCTTTGTGTTTCATCCGGATTTCACTAAATCCGCATGTGTTCATCCGGGATTTCATAATTCCGCATAAGTGTGAATCCGGGATTTAATAATTCCGCATAAGTGTGCATTCGGAATTCATAATTCCGCACAAGTGTTCTTCCGGAATTCATAAATTCGCTTGTGTTCATCCGGATTTCACTAAATCCGCATTAGTTCATCCGGAATTCATAATTCCGCATAAGTGTTCATTCGGATTTACACTCATTTCGATAATCCGGATTTACACTCATCTTGATCATCCGGAATTACACTCTTTTTGATCATTCGGATTTACACTCATTTTTCGAAATTTTTAGAAAATTTGATCATTTTTGCCATAACAATATTCTTCAATTTCAAAAATTTTCAAGCTGACCCCCCAGCCAGGGGCTCTGCCCCTTGGACCCCGCTGCCAGGGGCGCTGCCCCCGAACCCCCGTCGTTGTTCTGACTGAAATATCTTTACACCTTGATTCCTAAGACAAGTGTTTGGATTTTTTGGCTGAGTCAGGAGTTCTCAAAGTTTCTGTTATCATTATGATGTTTCTAGATTTGGGTCATATTCTGTTTTCCCGTGAACCAAGTGCTTAATTCCTAGTACCCTTATGTCTAGTCATTCTGCCCTTTCCTAACTGATTTTTAGTACTTCTTTCTTAGTGTCACCAATTTTTGGTCTCAAAACCAGATTTTGGCCATCTATTCCTTGTTTCTTTTGAATCTTGGTTATCTTTTATCAGTTATTTCTGAAGACCCAGATCACAGTGTTGGTGAAATTGTTTGAAGGATTGACCTAAATCAAATTGCTTCAGGTTTTTGAGAAGATTTTGTATTACATACGCATGCTCACTGCATATCAATCTTTTGGTGCTCTTGAATAAGGATGAATCCGACTCACTGATTATTATATCAAAGTCACCTACCCACTTATACAATGTACCCAAGTTCATTTGCACCCGCATGTCTTCCAAAATCTTTTTGGGACTTGCGGTGATTAGGTCAAGGTTGATTACACGGTATTGGGAGACTTACTTGACAACATTATTTTCCAATATCAGATTACATCCAACACAGAGTTATAAATATTCAAGAATTCAGATCAAATCATTACCACTCCTCAACGATCAAGAGTGGTTCAAGTATCTGTTCAAGTCATTGTAGAATTTCCCCCACCCCTCGTCCATGTTTTTCCAACAGAATCTCATGGTGATGTCTTTTATGCATGATGCTCGTAAAGTATTATAATCATCATGAGGGGGAGATAATATGTGAAGAAATTTTACATTGTTGAAGATATTCAGTTGTTGAGGGGGAGTTTGAATGTTTTTATTGATAAAATCATTGTGTTTACTCATGGGAAAGAGATCATCAGTCTTTGTCATGTCTAGGGGGAGTAAAGATCTATCATATGAAGACATGGGAACAATCTAAGCTACATTCTAAGGGGAGACAAAAAGAAGATTCTTCCCAACACATCAAAAGTGTTTATGCTTCCGCTGCCAGATGCTCAAGATTAAACATTGTTAGAGACTGATGCTTATAGTGAAAATCGCTACATCCTAAACTGCTTATATAACCTAAGGGAGGATGCACATGCCTTAGGTTACCGGTGTTTACCCTCCTATTTCAATACAAAGGGGGAGAATGTAAATTCATAAATTGTATAGAAATAGGAGTTTCTATGTAATATACTCATGGAGTATATATAGGGATATGGCTATTGTAATAGCCAATGTTTTGCTCATAATTGATATAATAAACTAGGTGTTTTCTATGGTGTAAACATTATTCTCTCTAGTTTACATATGCAAACCTTCATCAATCCTACATGATACATGAACCACTTGTTATCAAGGCCTAACTGTAACACCCTCCTCACCGGCCTAGTGGATTAAGGTAATTAAGTGGCTTAATCTTGATTTAATTAATTAATTGATTAATTAATTGTTATTATTATGTGTTAATTGATTTTTAATTAATTAAGAGATGAATAATAATTAAATAATAGTAGTGTTAGTTAGTGGAAGAGTGACTTGTGGGTTTGACACCTATTACACTTCTAATTGCCACCTAATTGCCATTACATGCAAATTGAATTAAAGTGTTTGTGTGTGTATTGTGTTTCGGCCGAGAACATCAAAAGAAGAAAGAATTTGACTTTATTGATTCTGATTTGCGCTAACTGATTTACTGAAGTGTTTATCTTCATCAAAAGGTTAGAAATTCTAAAACAATATGTTAATTTTTGATTAATTTCGGATTTATATGATTTTATATGTGAAAATCCGATTGAATGAAATGTATGATGAATTTGTGATTTAGAATGCATGTTTGTTAGTATTTGATGTTAATATGAACAATACATGTTTAGAATTCAGTTTTGGAAACCATAGATGAGTTGCATGTCTGAAATCAGATTGAAAATTGAGTATATGCATGATCTAGAATGTCTCGGAATTACAAAGTATGAATTGATCGGGATTCATGTATGAATCGATCGGATTTGGTGAAATCCGATTAAATCTATCGGAATTGGTGAATTCCGATCATTTCTATCGGAATTGGTTAGAATCCGAGAAAACTGGACTATTTGCCTTAGCTTCGGATTGTTGGATTCTCGGATTGTATGTTTATCGGATTTGAAGTCTATCGGATTGCTAGATTTCATCGGATTCCTTATTTAATTGAATGGAGGACTTTTATCGGAATTGGCCTTTTCTCGGATTGTGAATTGTATCGGAATCCGACTAGATTGGAATTGCCTTTACTCGGATTTGCATTTGCTCGGAATTGGTTGATCGGATTTCATGTTTCATCGGAATTGACCTTATCAGATTTGATTTGATCGGAATTGAAAACAATCGGAATTCCAACAACTACTATGCTCGGAATTTGAAAGTTATGAGGAATCCGATTGAAGATCAACTTTTTGATGATTTGAAGATGAACATGAATTAGTAGCCTTGGCTTATGAAAGGAATGTTTGAATGACCTAAGCTAAGGAGTTGGATGAATTCACAGAATTACAGTAAGTAAAGGGTAATAGTGAATTGTGGTATATTGATTGTATATACATGAGTTGATATGTACTTGTGATTGTTCTCTCACTTAGCTTTGTGGTAATCCCCCATTGTTGTACTCTTTTACATGATACTCCTGGTACGAGGATGATAGGAGTTAAACTGGAAATTGGGACTGATCTATACTATGATATCAGTAGTTTTGTTTAAGAGCCTGTTTTGTAGTAACACTGTAAATGTACCTGTACAGCAAAACCTGCTAAGTTGTGTTTAATCAAATTATATTATATTATATTTTGTTAATTAAGCTTCCGCGTGTATTTAAAATAGTGTTAGTGAGAACAGTGTTACAAATTTGGTATCAGAGCCTTGGTTTGGGGATTTGCATTGTAGTTGTGCAATATTCGAACCGAGGCTCTGATCAGTCCAATATTTCCAGGTTGGGTTATTAGTAAGGTAGCTATAGAGAATATGATATGGTACTAACGGATTATAATCTGACAACTGGTGAGATGTTGTGTAGAACAGATTATGGCTAATAACAACGAGATCCCGGTATTTACCCCTACATCCCCAAGAAGACAACACAACAATATCTCCTCTACTGCTGCAAATAAACAACACAGAGCGGGTACCTCTCACAACGGGGAGTCAAACAATCAAGATTATGTGCTGCAGTTGGAAGACACTCTGCAGACACAGAGAGACCGAATTTTAGAACTGGAGCAGCAGTTGAACCAAACACAATCTTCCCAACCAACCACCACAGTACAGATGCCTCCAGTAACAACTCCTGTTACTCAACCGATACCACCACCCGTATATACTACTGCACCTGTGAGCACGGTGTCGACCCCATATGGATCTTTTCCATTTTTCCAGATGTCTCAGGGAGTGTCAAGCCAACCCCAACCACAAACTGTCTTTGTTCCCTGGTTTCCCCAACAAGAAAACAAACAAAAGTGTCAGTACAAGGATTTTGTGGCGTGTGGGGCACCTGAGTATTCGGGAAGTTCAAACCCGAATGTTACATTAAACTGGTTGAAAGAGATAGTGAAGACTTTGGAGGCAAGTAACTGCGAGAAGTCAGACTGGGTCAAATTCGCAACTAGACGTTTCAAGGATCAGGCCTTGACTTGGTGGGATTCGTTGACTGCACATTTACCGAGAGAGATTGTGAATGCCATCACCTGGGAGCAATTCCAGGATAAGTTCAGTGAGCAGTTTTGTAATGCTTGTGATATGGCCACGATACAACGAGAATTCTTGGACCTTGCACAGACGGACAAGATGTCTCTTGATGAGTTGATCACAAAGTTTCAAGAGACCCTGAGATTTGCTAGGCAGTGGGTTCCTGATGAGCATTCACAGATTCAACATCTGGTGAAAGCTTTGTTGCTTGAGTATCGGAGTAACGCCCGTATGGCAACATCACTTGTTCAGGCATTCACTCTAGCAAGAGCTGCCGAGTCTGATGCTAAAGATCATGAGAAGATGAATAGGGGGTCGTTTAACAAGTTTGGTGGAAGTTCAAGTGGTAATCAAAGCAAGGGTAAAGGGCAGAATCAGCAAGGAAAGTCAGATCAGAAGTCCAAGGGGTCAGGATCTTCACAGAACAAACCATGGTGCCATGGTTGTAAGTCTCGTCATGTTGGGCAGTGTACACCGCAAACACGTAAATGTTTGAGGTGTGGTGAGATGGGCCATGATATAGGTGCTTGTAAGTATAGTACTTTTGTTTGTTGGAACTGCAAAGAGGAAGGGCACCGAGCGGGAAACTGTCCCAAGATCAAGACCACGGGGACCAGGGCTGGGGTAAATATCACTGGGGGATCGTCTTCTGCAGGTCAGAAGAGAAAGACTGTACCTTATGCCGAAGGTAGAGCATTTAAGATGACTGCCAAGGAGGCTACAGGCAGTGATGATGTGATTACCGGTATGTTCATAGTTAACTCTATGCCTGCACGTGTTTTGTTTGATTCTGGTGCAAATAGGTCATTTATATCTGTGACTCTATGTGACAAGTTGAAATTATTTGTTTCTGTAAATGATACTCCTTTAGAAGTAGAAGTAGCGGATGGTAGTGGAGTACCTGTGACCACTTCTGTGACTGGAGTTCAGATTAGTATTGATGGTACTAGTTTCCCTGTAGACTGTTTGGTGATGCCTATACCTGGTTTTGATTTAGTATTAGGCATGGATTGGTTGAGTCTTCATAGGGCTAGTATCCAGTGTCATAAGAAACTGATTACTATTCCTCTGGCTGACGGGTCGCATGTCGTGGCTCGTGGGGATAGATCTTCGTCTTCTCTTCCGATAATTTCGTACATGAAGGCTAGAAAATCTATAGCCAAAGGGTGTGCGTCGTATCTGGCTTATGCTATTGACGTGAAGAAAGAGAAGCGTCCGGTTACCGATGTTCGTGTGGTTTCTGAGTATCCGGAGGTATTTCCCGATGATCTGCCAGGATTACCGCCTGTTCGTGATGTTGAATATAAAATTGATCTGATACCTGGTAGTACACCTATTGCGAAAGCTCCGTACAGATTAGCTCCTTCAGAAATCAGATAGATGATGACTCGGATACAGGAACTGTTAGACAAAGGGTTTATTCATCCAAGCTCTTCGCCTTGGGGTGCACCGGTGTTGTTTGTTAAAAAGAAAGACGGGACTCTGCGTATGTGTATAGATTACAGAGATTTGAATAAGAGAACTGTCAAGAACCAGTATCCGTTGCCAAGAATAGATGATTTGTTCGATCAACTTCAGGGAGCTTCGTACTTCTCGAAGATTGATTTGAGGTCTGGTTATCATCAGGTTAGAGTGGCTGAAGAGGATATTTCAAAGACAGCCTTTCGTACGCGGTATGGTCACTACGAGTTCCTCGTAATGCCGTTCGGTCTGACTAACGCTCCTGCAGTGTTTATGGATCTGATAAATCGGGTTTTTCGACCTTTTCTGGATAAGTTTGTTATCGTGTTTATTGACGACATTTTGGTGTATTCCAAAACGGAAGACGAGCATGACCAACATTTGCGACAAGTTTTGGAGATTCTCAAACAACACAAACTATATGCCAAGTTGTCAAAGTGTGAGTTTTGGTTGCGTGAAGTTAAGTTTCTGGGTCACGTAATTTGTGGAAACGATGTGAAGGTAGATCCGTCAAAGATAGAAGCTGTGATGAATTGGAACGCTCCAAAGACACCGACATAGATCAAGAGTTTTCTTGGATTGGCAGGTTATTACAGGAGGTTCATAAAAGATTTTTCGAAGCTTGCGGGTCCGTTAACTAAGCTAACCAGAAAAGATGTTCAGTTTCTATGGAGCGAGGCTCAGGAGAATGCTTTCCAAACTTTGAAGAAACTTCTGTGTCAAGCTCCTGTTCTTGTGTTGCCAGAAGGATCTGAAGATTACATTGTATTCTGTGATGCTTCACATGCCGGGTTAGGGTGTGTACTGATGCAGAGAGGTAAAGTGATAGCTTATGCTTCTAGACAGTTAAAACCCAATGAGAAGAACTACCCGACTCATGATCTGGAGTTAGCAGCCGTAGTGTTTGCTTTGAAACTGTGGAGACATTACTTTTATGGAACAAAATGCACGATTTGCACTGATCACTAGAGTCTACAGTATGTATTTACGCAGAAAGAATTGAATATGAGACAGCGCCGATGGTTAGAGCTGATTAAAGATTATGATTGCGATATTCAGTATCATCCCGGGAAAGCTAACGTGGTTGCTGATGCACTTAGTAGGAAGGGTTCTGCGGATACATTAAAGTTTATGCGGTTGGAGATTAAATCAGATTTGATTGATCAATTGATGGCTGCACAATTGGAAGCACTGAAGATAGAAAATATGAAAGATGAGCTGATGGTGAAAAGACAGCATGAGTTAACAACTGATTCTGGTGGTTTGAGGATGTATCAGAATCGTGTTTGGGTGCCGAAGTTTGGTAATTTACGGGAATTGATTTTGACTGAGGCTCACAAGTCTAGAATGTCTGTTCACCCGGGTAGCACCAAGATGTATTATAGTATGAAAACCTTCTATTGGTGGCCTACTATGAAGGTAGATGTTGCACGTTTTGTGGAGTCATGCCATATTTGTGCACAAGTGAAAGCCGAGCACCAGAAGCTATATAGATCTTTGAGACAGTTAGCAATACCAGAATGGAAGTGGGATCACATTACGATGGACTTTGTAACAAAACTTCCAAGGACTCAGAAAGGAAACGATATGATTTGGGTTATTGTTGATAGATTAACCAAGAGTGCACACTTTCTTGCTACTGCTGAGACTGCAAACTTGAGTAAGTTAGCCAAACTGTATATTGATGAAATAGTATCGAGACATGGAGTTCCTTTGTCTATTGTGTCAGATCGAGATTCGAGGTTTGTGTCAAATTTCTGGAACAGACTACAACAAGAGTTGGGGTCTAGGGTTAATTTGAGTACAGCTTATCATCCACAGACAGATGGCCAATCAGAGAGAACAATTCAGACTTTAGAAGATATGCTTCGGGCATGTGCGTTAGAGTTTGGAGGTTCTTGGGATTCGCATCTACCATTGGTTGAATTTGCTTACAACAATTCTTATCACTCCAGTATCGGAATGCTGCCGTATGAGATGTTATATGGGCGATGTTGGAGAGATAGCTATATCAAACCTAAATCAAACCTATCTATTAAGAAAAATAGGATTTGATGTTAACAAAACCATATATTCAGTTTTGGACTTAGATTGATGAAAAACATGTGTTGTTTTTCATCTTAGACTTAAAGAATCTCTAAGTAAGAAATGTCAGCTGACGTATCATAGTGTCAGCTGAACACTGAGTATCAGCCAAAGGACCAGCTTCAGAAAGATCAGCTAAGAAGAAATGACAAGTTAAGAAGCATCAGCTATGCATCTACAAAGCATCAGCTGATGGTGCTAACCATCAGCTGAGGGCTCTTCAAAAGATCAGCTGAGAAGACAAATGATCAGCTGACAGTATCTCATCTATCTGCTGAGCAGACAAAAGATCAGCTGACAGTATCTCTTTGATCAGCTGATGTCTTCCACATGTCAGATAAGGTATTCTATACTTATCCTTTCTTCTCTCCATAAGCTGATCATACTCAAATGATTAGCTGAGCCCTTGGGATCAGCTGACAGTTTAGTTTGATCAGTTTATTAGCTATACTTTGAATTGTATTATTAGCTGAGCATTTCGATCAGCTGAGCAAATCAAGTCAGCTGAGTCTTTCACAATTATCCTTAGCTGAGCAAAATTACATTTGCAGTTCAGTGTTTATTAGCTAAGTCTTCAATCAGCTAATAGCTTTTCTGTGTAAAGATTTTCTTAAGTCAAAGGCAGAACATGTGTTGTTCTATTATGCCTTAGATCTTTCTTTGTAAAAGTACTTAGCACTTTTTGTATCTGCAAAGAAACAAAAAGGATAGATCTTTATCCTCTGGAAAGGGAGAAAGATACTTTAGAAGAGAAGATCTCGAAGATATGCTTTGACAAATAAGTATGGCTGGCAACTCTATACTTGGTTAAGTCAAATCATCTGAAAGCATGGTGTTGATTAAAGCACAAGCGTGAAAGGAGAAGTTTACTTTTCCAAGATATAAAGGTAGTACTTTAATAATATAATAATAGATAGTGGGTATACTCATTTCTGAAAAGTATGTTCACTTTACACACTTTGTGTATAAAGTTAACTTACTTTTCACCCACTAACTTTATCTATTATAATATTATTAAACCAAGTACCTTTGTCTCCTTCTCTCTTCATCAACCCGGACACACCTTGCTTATATATACTCATGCATAGAAACATGCTAAGTATGCGAATGCGAATAGAGTTGAATACTGAAATCTCTTTTGTTGAGAACTAGAAGAGTTAGCATTTTACTTTCAGTATTACAAACTTGTTCATGTGTTGAACATCTTAGACATTAGTTGTTTAAGATTAGCTTAGTCTATGTGTTAGACAAATTTAGTTGCCACTTTTTATTGAACTTAGATTTTCCGCATCTAGTTCATGTAATTCTTGATTTACATCAATAAGAATTATATAAAAGTAAACCGTGTGTCTCTTAAATTTTAAATTGCTAAAGTTTGTATTCATCCCCCCTTCTACAAACATTTGTAGTTGTAGTATCCATTCGGGACCAACAACTGGTATCAGAGCAGGCTAGATAACTCATATCTAAGATTTGTTTTGCTTACTCTTCAACTGCTTCTACCCCACACTACAAAATGGCCACTCCGGTTGCTGCTTCAAATGGTTCTTCAAATAATGGCTCACTCACTAGGTGTCCAACTTTTGATGGAGAAAACTTTTCTCTCTGGAAGAGTAGAGTTCTTCTCTATATGTCAAGCCTAGATGATGTGATGCTCAAAACTGTAACTGAAAGTCCTTATGTTCCTTCCTCAACTATTCAAGTAACTGAAGCCACTGATGAAGTTCCTGCTGTCGAAAGACTTATTTTAAAGCCTATAAATCAATGGTCTGATGAAGACAAAAGGCTTGTTAATCTTGATGTTAAAGCAAGAACAGCCTTAGTCTCTGCACTACCAAATGATGTCTATCATCAAGTTCTCAACTGCAAATCTGCAAAGGAGATGATAGACACTTTGACTGTTGCTTATGAAGGCACTGAAGAAGTTCAGGAAAATAAGAAACTCCTTCTGGTAAGAGAATATGAGTTCTTCTTTGCTCATAAAAGTAAAAGTCTAACTCAGACCTACACTAGGTTTAACTGCCTTATTAATGACTTAAGAAGGGCAGATGTTCCCAAGAGCAACAAGGAACTTGTAAACAAGTTTCTAGACTCTCTCCCAGAATCTTGGGATCATTTTATCACTGTGCTTAAACATGGTGAGAAAATCAAGGGTCTTACACTGGTTGGTTTGTATGGAAACCTTATGAATCATGAACAATCAGTGAAACAAAGGAAACTCTCTACCAAGGATATGAAGGAGGCTACAAAAGCTCCAACTACTGCCCTTGTATCTAAGGATACAAGATCTAGGAGTTTTGCTGCAGTGGTGGATGAATCAAGTGATGAGTAAGAAGAAGAGGAAACTTCTGATGAAGAGCAGGTGGCTAATGGTGATGAAGATCTGGAGAACATGGACAGCATTGAAGCTGCTGTTGAGCAGGCTGCCATGTTGGTAAAAAGGTTCAAACCTTTCTTGAAAAGAAAGGGTGTCAAGAGGTTTGAGAAGAAACCCTTCCAAGGAGAAAAAGCCAAGTTTAAAACAAAGGCTTCTGAAGGTGGCTTCTCCTGTGGTAAGACTGGTCACTATGCCAGTAAATGTAAGTCCAGAGGAAGCACAGGCTTCAAGGGTTCCTCAAGCTCAGACAGCAAGATTGATTATGAAGCTAAGTACAAAAAGCTTCTTGCTGCTGTCCTTGACAAAAAGAAGAAGAAGGCCCAGAATAGTGTGTTGGTGGCTGAAGAAGAAGATTGGGCTGAGGAAGATCTCTCAAGTGATGAAGATGAGGTCCTCTCTGCTCAGCTCAGTTTGATGGCCAACACTGGGAGTACAAGTTCCTTTGATGAGGACATGAAGAAAGCTGCCAAAGCTTGTACTTCTCCTGACTGGGATCCCTCTTCTATGTATCAGGTTGGGAAATTTATCAACTATGAAGATAATGAAAAGAACACTATGTTTGATTATCTGTGTGTTGAGTTTCAGTCAAATATTCAAAGAGAAAAGAAGCTAAAAATAGAAATTAAATCACTAAAAGAGATGTTAAGTCTTAAAGATGAGAAACTGAAACTAATGACAAAACTAGAAGATAATTTATCTAATCAAAAGATACTTAATCAGATATTGGTAAAAGAAACCAATGAAGCAACAATAAAGTTTAATGACCTACAAAAAGTAGTTAAATCTTGGTGTGTTTCTGCTGAAAAGACCACTCAGTGTGTCAATGAGCAGATTCCTAAACAAGTTCAAGCTATTATTGTTGGAAATTATTCCCAAGCTGCTAATTGTGTTGATTTTAGTAAGAACATTAATATCTTAGAAAAGGCTGACATTTTACCTCTTACTTTTCAAAAGATAGTAAAAGGAAAAAGTATTATCACTAACAGATTTGTCAAAAGTAAATGTCCTCAGCTAAAGGACTCAACAACTTCAAAAGTTATTGAAGATTCTATTGTTCTGTTAGATAGTAAAAGTACCAATAATTTAATGTTAGAGGAAGCAAGTAAAGGAATGGAATCATTTATTGAAACCAAAGAGACATCATGTTGTCAAACCTTGAAAGCTGATATATTAAATATAAGTACTCAGCTGACTGACATTTCATTAGCTGATGATCCTTCATCAGCTGATCAGAGAACAGATGATAGTTGCTCAGCTGATAGCCTGTCAGCTGTTCAAAGATCCTCTGTAATCTGCTTAGCTGATCCAGCATCATTTCAAACTCTTTCAATAAAAGAAACCAAGAGAAAAGGACTTAATGGTCACATAAAGTCCAAGTCTGCCACATCTAAGGTTGATCAAAAAATCCTTTTTCCTAAAGATCAAACTAAGGTGTCTGTAAACAAAGACCTAATTAGTTTACAGAATCAGCTGCAACAGTTGAATGGTGAAATCTGTCAGCTGATGACCCATAGTCATCAGAAGATAGTTAAGATATCTCCTGGGCAATCTCTAAAACATGTCAAATGCTCCAAAAGTCAAAAATGTTTTAAATGTGGGAGCAAAGGACATAAGGCAAGTGATTGTTCTCTTGAAGGTAACTCAAGACAGCGGTCTGATATTGATAACACAGTTGTTCCTATCATCTTTAAATAACCTAATATGAAGTGGATAGCTAGGTGCAATACACAGGGGTCCACTTAGTTGTGGATACCCTAAGTGTCACTAACCTTCTTTAAATCTAATCTTTGCAAGGCATTAACACATGGTATCTTGACAGTGGATGTTCAAGGACCATGACAGGTTGTAAAGCTCTGTTAAGTAACTACAGGAAGGAAAAGGGTCCTAGAGTGACCTTTGGTGATAACAATTGTAGGCAAACAAAAGGCTATGGTGAACTTCATAATGGGAATTTAACCTTGTCCAAAGTTTCATATGTTAAAGGACTTAAGTACAATCTCATCAGCATAAGTCAGTTATGTGATGGTGATCATAAAGTCCTCTTTACAAAGACAGGTGGTTCCATTTTAGATCAAGAAGGTAAAACTATAATTTGTGCAAAGAGAACTAAGGATGTATATACTCTCGATATGTCCTCTGGTGATCCATCCAAGTTAACCTGTTTGTAAACAAAATCAGTAACTGACACAAACTGGTTATGGCACAAAAGGCTTTCTCATTTAAACTTCAAAAATATAAACAAGCTGAGCAAGGGTGAACTAGTGTCAGGACTACCTTCACTGACTTATGTAAAGCCTAAACCTTGTTCTGCCTGTGAGAAGGGAAAGAAGCATAAGACATCTTTTCCATCTAAGCAAGCCTTCTTGTTGGTGCATAATTGTAAATCCCTAGTTCTTATCAATCCAATACATACATGTTTACTTGAAATGTTAATTCAAATGTGTTTTGATTAATGGTTTGCATGTTTATACATTCTAAGTGGTTACTTATGTTTGTCTTAAGCTTACAAGTACTTAATCATGTGTTGATATGTGTTTGGAAGTTTAAGTATGAGTGAAGGTCATCACGTGCGTGATGAAGCACATTACGTGCGTAGTGAATCTCACTACGTGCGTACCTGAGTCTGTGTGACAGTATTCCTAGCCTTTAGGTTCGTGCGTAGTGTGTGGTCATCCCGTGCGTATTTAGTATCTATTCCGTGCGTACATCAGTAAGTGTGAGTGTTTGTTTGTTAAAATGTCTGACATGAGTGCTATGGCTGCCAAACAAATTATAACTGCATTAAGTAATTTAATAATGGACAATGAACAAGGCGGGATAAATAAAGTACCTAGACTTCTAACCATGGAAGATTACCCATTCTGGAAACTACGTTTTGAAATATTTATCGATGGGGTTGATCCACGGTTGCACCGGGCCATTTCTGCTGATTATGTAGTGCCTAAAGGTGAAGGGAATATCGAAGTTTCATATGATCAGATGAGTGACGATCAGAGGAAGGCTTATGATGCTGAGAAGAAAGCCTACTCTTATCTAATCCAAGCTATTCCTAATGAGATCTTCCACCAGTTCCGACGGTATAGAACGTCACGTTCCTTGTGGAATGCACTACAAAAGAGGAACGAGGGGAATGCATCTCTGAAAGAGCTCAAGGCCTCACAGTTGAGAAAGGAGTTTGACCACTTCACCTCATACGTGAATGAAAAGCTTCCAGATCTGATCAACAGATACAACCATCTTCACAGTGAAATGGATAGTTTGGGGGTGCAGATCTCAGAAAGACAACAAGTAGAGACTTTGTCCAAGGCACTACCCAAAAGCTAGAGGCCGTTCATTATGATTCTTAAAAATGGTGAAGGTTTTGAGGGCATGGATCTGAATGACTTTATTACTAAGCTGAAAGAGCATGAACAGGAGGAGCAAAATCTGGACAGATTGAGCAACTATGTGCAAAATCCCTCATTATACTGTACTGGACCCATTGCTTCTCCAGTCACTTCATCAAATGCTCCACTGCAGACAGCCTTTATATCTAACATTTGTTCTTCAAGCAAGTCTGCTCCTGAAACTACAAGTGGACCGCCATATTCTGCTCCTTCAAGCAAAACGTCTATGCCTGCCTTAAACACTGAGCATTTCAAGCATGGCAGCACTGAAGAAGTAAAGGAGCATATGGGAATGCTTAGTGCTTTGGTCACATCATATGATGATCTGCTAAAGGGTAAAATCGGAAATGCCTACCTGACTCAGGAAGATTATGACCAGATAGACAACGATGAAATGGAAAGACAGGACATTCTATGGTCCTATGCTAATCTAGTAAGGAGAGCAAAGGCCTTGGTCAAGAGAACTTGGATGCAGATTACAGCAACTAAGGATACAAAGCTGGGCTTCGACAAATCAGCTGTAACCTGCTACAACTGTGGCGAAAAGGGTCATTTTGCAAGAGAATGTGAAAAGCCAAAGAACTCAGGACCCAAGTATCCATTCAGGACATCTCCTGGAAAATCATCAACTTCCACTACCCCAAAGAAAGCTGAAACATCCCATGAGGGATCATCTCAGGCAATGGTGGTTGTTCAGAAAGATAAGGGGATAGACTGGTCAGTACACTTTCAAGATAATGATGCTTTCGAAGTTGCTGAGACCAACCTGGCCAGTGTTCAAGATCTGAATGATGATTCACAATCTGAAGCAGATAGTGTGCAGGAAGCTGATGATGAATTTGTTGCCAGTAAGGAAGACTCAGTGATGCATACTGATGAGCACAATGTCAAACCAGTTTCAGTGCCAGCTGCCGAACCAACGCCAGTGATTGTTCAAACTAAATCAGAAGATCTTAAGGCGTGCATGACTGGCAAACCTGCTGATTCAAAGGTATGTAACAATTATGGCATTCCTTGTGCTTCGTGCAATGACTATGTGCAAAATATTTTATCTTTGAAATCTCAAGTCAGTGATCTTACCTCTAAATTGTATGAAAATTCAATCATTAAAGGTAGGGAAAAGACACTAAAAGATAAAATTGGAAGCCAGAACAAACAGATTAGAGAACTAGAGGTAGCATTGCTAAACAAACAGGATGCAATAGTTTTCTACATCAATCAGATAGATACACTGAAGCGAGATCTTGCTAGTTCTAAGGTAGATTATGAGACTTTAAATCAGAAACTGAAAAGTTATTCAACTTCATCTTATCTTTTTGAGCACATAATCGACCGGAGACCTCAAGGTTCCGATTCAGAGAAAGACAAAAAGGCATACACTAAATGTCCACCACCAGTTTTGAACCAATTGGTGAAAACAGATGTCTTTTCTGAAGCTGACCAACTTCCTCCTAAGGTTGATCAATTTGTTGCATCAACCTCAACATCTGATTTAAAGTTAAAAGGGAAAGTTGGTGAGCCTCAGAAGAAAGAAGTCAAACAAGAAGAAAAGCCTGAATCTGGTATGAGAAAACTTCTAGGCAATTCTTCTAGACAAGGCACATTAATGCAAAATGTACAAGCAGCACTCCGAACCATAGGAAAGGAGGGTGCAAAGTCTCCTGCAACCCGTCCTTATGAGGAAGTTAAAATTTTGCCAAAACAATGTGGTTTAGGAGTAGAGTCAAAAGATCAAGTTGAGCAAAAAGTGCCACATAATCCTGCAAAACATCTGTCAAACAGGATTTGCTATGTGTGCAGGAGATCAGGTCATCTAAGTTATGAGTGTGACCTGCAACAGCCGAGTAGTGATAGGAAAGTTGATCTTGTTCCTGAAAATTTTCAAAGAAACAAAACATTTAATCAAAATAATCAAAGATCAACTCAACATGTTCAGCCACAGAGGACTGTTGGGGAATCATCTAGTAAACCCAAAAATCCCGATGTCTGTCAAAAGGGGAAGGAAACACTTCACAAGGTGATTAATACTTCTAGTGTTTATCACAAGAATTCTCCCCGTCACGACTTTAAGTGGACCAACAAACATGAACCCAAAATGTCAAATAATTCAGATACCAATGTAGACTCCAAAGCTACTGGTATGTGGATTAATGTGCAAGTTGTTGGAGAAGATGGGAAACCCATGACCATTCGGGCATGGGTTCCCAATGCTAACTAACCTTCTACTTGTTTGTGTAGGGTGCTCGCCGGTATAACACGTGGATTGTTGATAGTGGAGCATCCAGGCACATGACAGGCGATCTGAGCCTTCTTACAAATGTCTTTCTCGTATTTGTGCCTGTGTGGCTATTTTCTGTGTGTTTATTTTCTGTGTCTGTGTGTCTCTGTTCTTGGTATTTATTTCTTTTAGTATTTTAGGGGGAGATTGGTGCAACATAGAAAATACAAAAAAATCAGAAAAACATAGAAAATACAAAAAAAAAATCAGAAAAACATAGAAAATACAAAAAAATCAGAAAAACAAAAATGAGAAGTTGATCCAACTCAAATGGAAAATGATGGTACACTGGCTTTCAATACAAAGTATGTCTAGTAAAATTAGGACTGAAGGCATGTACATATTCTTGAGAAAACTGTCTGAAAATTTGAGTCAAATCAGATAAGAAACAGATGGCGTGTAAGACATATGATGAGAGTCTACGCTGATAAGTGGTTATGCATGTGGAAATCCATCAAAGATTCAAACTATCGAGACATTCCAAGTCTTCAAGTCAATAACAGTTGAGACTAACTTAGTCTGGTGCACACACCTGTTACCATGCCAAATGTGCTTAGATGACAATGAGTAAAATGTAAAAAGAGGGTGAAAAATTAACCCCAATCTGAGATGTCAAAAGAAATAGATACATAGATCTATTAGTGTTGAATTGTCAAAGAGCATAAAATGCATTGACAAAAGCTCAACAGAAAGATCTATTAGTGTTGAATTGTCAAAGAGCATAAAATGCAGTGACAAAAGCTCAACAGAAATTATCAGAAGAGGTGAAAAATTGACCTCCATGTCAAAGAGCATAAAATGCGTTGACAAAATCACAAAGCACATAAGCATGGTGGTTGGGTACTCAAGTTGTGCATCCTACTGAGTGAGTCAAAACACTGTGAGATTTTAAAAGAGATAGTCTTAACCATGTACTCAGTTCTAGATAATCAGAAAATGTTGAAATCAAATCTGTCATTATCTGAGGAAAGTTAGATTGACAGACAGAAATTGAGAGAGTATGTTTGTGTCTAAGGTTCTGAAATGAATGATAACTAAGTATAGATGTGCTGGTACTGGTTCCATCTTGGAACCTTCTCACAAAAAGATTTAATTTCAGTAATTTAATTTTTGCAAATCTCTTTAGTGTTTTCATTTCTGTCTCTTAGTTTTTAGAATTTAATTTGTTAACAGTCTGCATTTTCATTTTCTTTATATTCAGAAAAATACAAAAAGATTTTTGGTGTGTTCTTATCTCTTGGTGTGTTTCTTGTGTTTTCGTGTGCTTAAAAGTTTATGACTTGCATTGAAGTTACTAACCGTTGTGTGCTGAGTACAGGATCTTCAAGAAAAATTCTGTTTTTATATGAGAAATTCAATCCGCACGAAGTTACAGCACCTTGCACGAACTGTATAACACAACGTGCGTTGTCTAGTCATATTTCGCGGTCAAAGATCAAGAGGCAAAATGAAGCCCAATTCGCACGAGATGAGAGGCATCATGCACGAAGTGAAATCACTTCGCACGAAGTGAAAGGGAGTATATAAGCTTGTTTCGTGCGTATTCCTCATTACGCATTCAAAATTTCTACAGTACATCTTCACTTCTCTCTCGATTTGGATTTTGATTTCTGTGTTGAAAGAGTTTTTCGCTCCATCTGTGTGATTCGCCTTTGTGTCGTGATCAATTTGTACTAACAGTATCAAGATTCACATGTGAGGATTTCAGATCATGCGTAATGGAGCCACTGCGTACGAGTTACAACTTACCACGTGCGTAGTGCAGGTAAGGTTATTGTGTTTGCTCAGTGCAATGTTTATTGATAGAACTAGGTCTTAGGGGGAGTTTGTTGGTGCATAATTGTAAATCCCTAGTTCTTATCAATCCAATACATACATGTTTACTTGAAATGTTAATTCAAATGTGTTTTGATTAATGGTTTGCATGTTTATACATTCTAAGTGGTTACTTATGTTTGTCTTAAGCTTATAAGTACTTAATCATGTGTTGATATGTGTTTGGAAGTTTAAGTATGAGTGAAGGTCATCACGTGCGTGAAGAAGCACATTACGTGCGTAGTGAATCTCACTACGTGCGTGGTGAGGTAAATGATTAAAGTTAAATTAATTATTATTAAAACACCCGGTACGTGCGTACTGGACTAACTACGTACGCAGTGCAGAGCATTACGTGCGTAGTGGAAATTAATTAAGGAAGTGACGTGTTACACTCAAATACGCGTATTCCACACTATAAATACTGATTAACCTCGTATTAGCGCGGGTAATCGTCGGGTAATCGTCCGTAATCGCATATAACTACCGGAAATCGACCTTAAGCCTTAGTGAGCCTTGGTAATCGTACGTTTAACCTCGGTAATCGCGAACTTAGTGTTAATCTCGAATCCAAGGGCAGCCTTAAGCATTATGTGTTAGTTCTTAGAGTTGTTCTTGATCCTACTCTGTGTGTTCTTCGTGTTAACTGTGTGCCGGACACCTAAGCAGATCTTAGAATCCTTAGGAGGTTTGGGAAATAGATATTCCGCACTATTTCTCATCCTAGATCGGTCCTAGCATTAGGGTGTGTTAGTTTAGAACCCCTACGGTCCTACATTCATCTACCTTCTTTGGTTCAATCATAGAAACAAAACCTGTGTGTAAACAGAAATTACAAGCTTTTGATCTTGTTAGTACAGGTGGTTCTATGTTACCTATAACCTGATCTTTTGGATGATCCTTGTGGTCTTTATAGGCATTTTGGATTCTGGGAGAGTTTGAATTATTTTGGATTATGAGAGTCGAAATTCTTTGGTTTGGATCAGCTTATGAGACTTCTGGTTGATCAGTTGACAGAATTTCAGGAATGTTATCTGATATAACTTCTACTGATGAAGGAATGTTTGATATGGAGTTAGAGTCCATTGATGTTGAAACATGATTCCCATCATTCAGTAAAAGTGTGGGTTGGTTTAGGATATGTTGTGTGGAAATGTTTTGTAAGTTTGGAACAGGTTCATCTAAGTCATATGTGTCAGCTGACGAGAGTGAATCAGCTGATGGGAGTGGCTCAGCTGATACTGGAGTGTTATCTTCAGTATGCAGCAAATCATTAAATTCCTCACCTGTAGATGGATTAGTAGAACAGGAAGCAACAAAGTCATTTTCATTAAAACTTACATTGATTGATTCTTCAATGACCTTTGTTCTGATGTTGTAAATTTTGTAAGCTTTGGAGATCACAGAATATCTAACAAAAACACCTTCATCTGCCTTGGGTGCAAACTTTTGCAGTTGATCTCTCTGGTTCAGTATGAAGCACTGACACCCAAAGATGTGAAAGAAACTGATGTTTGGCTTCCTTCCCTTAAGCACTTCATATGGAGTTTTGTTGTGCCTTTTAATCACAAGAGACCGGTTCTGTGTAAAACATGCACAGCTGACAGCTTCAGCCCAGAAGTTGAATCCTAACCCACTCTCACACAACATGGTTCTTGCAGCTTCAATTAATGTTCTGTTTCTTCTTTCAGCTACACCATTTTGTTGTGGAGTCCTTGGAGCAGAGAAGTTTTGAGATATACCTTTCTCATCACAGAACCCTTCTAGAGTTTGATTTCTAAACTCAGTTCCATGATCACTTCTGAGCATCCTTACCAGATTTCCATTTAGCACTTCCATCTTCTTTATGAAGTTTATTATTTCTTCAGCAGCCTCACTTTTTGCTTTTAGGAAGATGACCCAAGTGTATCTTGAGAATTCATCAACCACCACCAATGCATACTTACTTCCACCAATGCTAGCAGTAGCAACAAGACCAAATAGATCCATGTGCAACATGTAGAAAGGTTCAGTAATAGAGAAGTGTAGGACCGTGGGGGTTCTAAACTAACACACCCTAATGCTAGGACTGATCTAGGATGAGAAATAGTGCGGAATATCTATTTCCCAAACCTCCTAAGGATTCTAAGATCTGCTTAGGTGTCCGGCACACAGTTAACACGAAGAACACACATAGTAGGATCAAGAACAACTCTAAGAACTCACACAGAATGCTTAAGGCTGCCCTTGGATTCGAGATTAACACTAAGTTCGCGATTACCGAGGTTAAACGTACGATTACGAAGGCTCACTAAGGCTTAAGGTCGATTTCCAGTAGTTATATGCGATTACGGACGATTACCCGACGATTACCCGCGCTAATACGAGGTTAATTAGTATTTATAGTGTGGAATACGCGTATTTGAGTGTAACACGTCACTTCCTTAATTAATTTCCACTACGCACGTAATGCTCTGCACTGCGTACGTAGTTAGTCCAGTACGCACGTACCGGGTGTTTTAATAATAATTAATTTAACTTTAATCATTTACCTCACCACGCACGTAGTGAGATTCACTACGCACGTAATGTGCTTCATCACGCACGTGATGACCTTCACTCATACTTAAACTTCCAAACACATATCAACACATGATTAAGTACTTGTAAGCTTAAGACAAACATAAGTAACCACTTAGAATGTATAAACATGCAAACCATTAATCAAAACACATTTGAATTAACATTTCAAGTAAACATGTATGTATTGGATTGATAAGAACTAGGGATTTACAATTATGCACCAACAAACTCCCCCTAAGACTTAGTTCTATCAACAAACATTGCACTGAGCAAACACAATAACCTTACCTGCACTACGCACGTGGTAAGTTGTAACTCGTACACAGTGGCTCCATTACGCATGATCTGAAATCCTCACATGTGAATCTTGATACTGTTAGGACTGCACTCAGCAATAAACGATCAGTAATTTCAAGACCACTAATAAACATTTAATCACATCAAAGCGAAACGAGAAAACCTAAAGAATAACATAAAAACACACTACAAGAAACTAGAATACACCAAAAATCTTATTGTATTTTTCTGAATATAAAGAAAATGAAAATGCAGACTGTTAACAAATTAAATTCTAAAAACTAAGAGACAGAAATGAAAACACTAAAGAGATTTGCAAAAATTAAATTACTGAAATTAAATCTTTTTGTGAGAAGGTTCCAAGATGGAATCAGTACCAGCACATCTATACTTAGTTATCATTCATTTCAGAACCTTAGACACAAACATACTCTCTCAATTTCTGTCTGTCAATCTAACTTTCCTCAGATAATGACAGATTTGATTTCAACATTTTCTGATTATCTAGAACTGAGTACATGGTTAAGACTATCTCTTTTAAAATCTCACAGTGTTTTGACTCACTCAGTAGGATGCACAACTTGAGTACCCAACCACCATGCTTATGTGCTTTGTGATTTTGTCAACGCATTTTATGCTCTTTGACATGGAGGTCAATTTTTCACCTCTTCTGATAATTTCTGTTGAGCTTTTGTCACTGCATTTTATGCTCTTTGACAATTCAACACTAATAGATCTTTCTGTTGAGCTTTTGTTACTGCATTTTATGCTCTTTGACAATTCAACACTAATAGATCTATGTATCTATTTCTTTTGACATCTCAGATTGGGGTCAATTTTTCACCCTCTTTTTACATTTTACTTATTGTCATCTAAGCACATTTGGCATGGTAACAGGTATGTGCACCAGACTAAGTTAGTCTCAACTGTTATTGACTTGAAGACTTGGAATGTCTCGATAGTTTGAATCTTTGATGGATTTCCACATGCATAACCACTTATCAGCGTAGACTCTCATCATATGTCTTACACGCCATCTGTTTCTTATCTGATTTGACTCAAATTTTCAGACAGTTTTCTCAAGAATATGTACATGCCTTCAGTCCTAATTTTACTAGACATACTTTGTATTGAAAGCCAGTGTACCATCATTTTCCATTTGAGTTGGATCAACTTCTCATTTTTATTTTTCTGATTTTTTTGTATTTTCTATGTTTTTCTGATTTTTTTTGTATTTTCTATGTTTTTCTGATTTTTTTGTATTTTCTATGTTTTTCTGATTTTTTTGTATTTTCTATGTTGCACCAATCTCCCCCTAAAATACTAAAAGAAATAAATACCAAGAACAGAGACACACAGACACAGAAAATAAACACACAGAAAATAGCCACACAGGCACAAATACGAGAAAGACATGAAGTTGCAACATCAGAGACGAACTCACACTTGGTTTTCATCCCGTTTTCATTCACTAAGAACAAAAACCTGGGTTTATCAAATGCCTTTGTATACAGGTCTGCTTTTTGGAAATCAGTTTGAATAGACAAGACATCAATTAATTTCTTTTCCCAGCAGTCCCGTATAAAATGGTATTTGATACCAATGTGCTTTGTCTTATAGTGCTGTACGGGATTTTTAGTAATGGCTATAGCAGCAGTGTTATCAACATAAATGGGAGTAGTAGAGAATTGCAAACCGTAATCCCGCAGTTGTTGTTGAATCCAGATGACCTGAGAACAGCAGCTCGCCACCGAAATATATTCAGCTTCACACGTAGATAGCGCAACTGCAGTCTGCTTCTTACACTGCCATGTGACAAGTCTCGATCCGAGAAACTGACAACCCCCAGAGGTATATTTATGATCCTTTTTGCATCCACCATAGTCTAAATCACTGTAGGCCGTCAACTCAAAGTTATCATCACAAGGATACCACAGTCCAAGATTGGGAGCATCCTTCAGATAGCAAAAGATCCGCTTGACAATCATTAGATGCTTGACGTTAGGATTGGATTGGTATCTTGCCATCAGACATGTGGCAAACATGATATCTGGTCTGGATGCCGTGAGATACATCAGAGATCCAATCATTGCTCGGTAAAGAGATTGATTCACCAACTCCCCCTCAGTATCTGGAGACATGCCGTGATTGACAGGAAGAGGTGTTGCAGCAGTCTTTTCAGAAGACATTTCAAACCGTGCTAGAATGTTAGCAACATACTTAGACTGGTGTAGGAAAATCCCTGTCTCTGTCTGCTCCACTTGAAGTCCCAAGAAAAACTTCATCTCTCCCATCGAACTCATTTCAAACTTCTCTTTCATTATCCTTGCAAATTCTTCACACAGAATTGAATTTGGAGAACCGAAAATAATATCATCCACATATACTTGCACCAAGATCAGGTCTTTATCTTCACCTTTGAGAAATAACGTTTTGTCGATGGTCCCTCTCCTGTACCCATTGTCAGTCAGATATTGAGAGAGGGTCTCGTACCATGCTCGCGGTGCTTGATGTAGACCATATAAAGCCTTATTCAGTAAGAAAACTTTGTCTGGATGAAGGGGGACCACAAACCCCGGAGGTTGATTGACATACACTGTCTCTTGAATTTCTCCGTACAGGAACGCACTTTTAACATCCATATGATAGACTTTAAAACGTTTGTGCGAGGCGAAAGCGAGAAATAAACGTATAGCTTCCAGCCGAGCGACTGGAGCAAACACATCAGTGTAGTTTATGTCAGGAATTTGTCTGAAACCCTGAACTACTAGCCTCGCCTTGTTCCTGACAATCACCCCCTGGTCATCCCGTTTGCACTTCAGAACCCATCTGCAGCCAAAGGACTTAGCACCTTTTGGTTTGTTCACTAAGCGCCAGACGTTCAGCTTTTGAAATTGAAGCAGCTCTTCTTGCATTGCATTAATCCAGGAATCATCTTTGAGTGCCTCAATATGATCTTTTGGTTCAATCTGTGAGAGAAATCCCGAACATAGACATTGTGTAAAATCCACAGACTTAACCAAATTTGCACCCAGATCGGAGATTTCTTTCATCTGTTTCAGTCCCGGGGACTCTGAAGAATGAGATCCTGATAGTGTTGCCACTTGCCTCCTGGTTTGAACATGAGAATGAGGATCCCCGATGATTTGTTCAGGAGGATGGTTTCTATCAACTCTACTTGATCTCTGCAACTGAGCTTCTATATTAGTTTCCAGATTAGTAACCACGGGTGTCTCCTCAAATGTTAAAGTGTGGTTATTTGAGGAACTGTCAACACCCTATGAACCCTTGTCCGGTGGGGGTATGTGGCTCATCTTCAGAGTCTGATTCAGCATCACTATGCGTCGACGTGTGAGTACTAGAAGACGGATTTGGAGTGGTGCCCTCAGAGGAATTCTGCAGATCATACAACATCTGAATTGCTATATCATCTTCTAGAGCTACTGGTGGCAGATTAAATGAGTCAAATAGGTTATCATAATCAAATAACCAAGCATTACCAGTTTTTGTCGGAGGCGAAGTATTCCGTTGCACATCCACTTCAAACCATTCTTCCACACAGTTAGAGGTTAAGTTGAAAACCCGCTTATTCGGAATGCTGTACCCCAAGAAATATCCCTTCTCAACCTTGGAACTGAATTTACCTTCGGCTTCACGTTTTAACATTGTGCACGGAGCGACAAATGGTTCAAGATGGCTGATATTCGGTTTCCGATTATTCAACAATTCATAACATGTCTTTCCCAATCGTTTGACCACTAAGACCCGGTTAAGTGTGTAGCAAGCATTTGCGACAGCTTCGTTCCAAAACCTTACGGGCAAAGCAGAGTCAGCAAGCATGGTGCGTGCTGCCTCTATTAAGGTCTGATTCTTCCTCTCAGCAACTCCATTCATTTGAGGAGTGTATGCGGCACTGAACTGATGTTGGATACCCTTCTCATTACACAGCTTCTCCATCTTCTGATTCTTGAACTCTGTTCCATTATCTGATCTGAGTTTTCTGATCTTCAGCTTATAGATAGTCTCTAACTTGTTGATCATGATTTCTAACGTCTAAAACGTTTCAGACTTTTCTTTTAAGAAGAAAACCCAGGAAAATCTTGAATAATCATCAGTGACTACCAGACAGTACCTATCTCCATGAATGCTCTTGTACCGCACAGGACCAAATAAATCCATGTGAAGTAGTTCAAGCGGGATTGAAATGGAGTGGTACTTCTTCAACTTGTGGGGTTTCTTCGTCTGCTTCCCCATTTTACATGAAATGTATTTGTCTGGCAGATGGAAGCTTTTCAGATTGACTCCCGTTACGAGCTCATGGTGAACTAAATGATTCATCTTTCTCAAGCTCAAGTGACACATCCTCTTGTGCCATAAAATGGAGTCCTTTTCAGTTGCCTTTGTAAGAAAGCATTGATGCTCCACCTCTTTCACCGAAGCATTTGACATGTCCAGGACATAGAGATCGTTCTGTCTTGGAGTTGACATTAAAACCATATCTTCGGGAATCTGAAATTCTTTCTTTAGCACATAGCATTGTTTGTCGTCAAACATCACTTTGAACTCTTTATCACAGATTTGAGAGACTGACAGCAAGTTGTTTGCTAGCTGCTCGACATAGTTGATTTTGTCAAAGCTCACTCTCCCATTAGACAAGAAACCTTGAGCTGTGATGTGACCTCCCTTATCTCCCGCGAAGCTGACATACCCTCTTATTTTTCTAACATTTGTAAGAAGGCTCAGATCGCCTGTCATGTGCCTGGATGCTCCACTATCAACAATCCACGTGTTATACCGGCGAGCACCCTTTGAATCAGCAGGTTTGCCAGTCATGCATGCCTTAAGATCTTCTGATTTAGTTTGAACAATCAATGGCGTTGGTTCGGCAGCTGGCACTGAAACTGGTTTGACATTGTACTCATCAGTATGCATCACTGAGTCTTCCTTACTGGCAACAAATTCATCATCAACTTCCTGCACACTATCTGCTTCAGATTGTGAATCATCATTCAGATCTTGAACACTGGCCAGGTTGGTCTCAGCAACTTCGAAAGCATCATTATCCTGAAAGTGTACTGACCAGTCTATCCCCTTATCTTTCTGAACAACCACCATTGCCTTAGATGATCCCTCATGGGATGTTTCAGCTTTCTTTGGGGTAGTGGAAGTTGATGATTTTCCAGGAGATGTCCTGAATGGATACTTGGGTCCTGAGTTCTTTGGCTTTTCACATTCTCTTGCAAAATGACCCTTTTCGCCACAGTTGTAGCAGGTTACAGCTGATTTGTCGAAGCCCAGCTTTGTATCCTTAGTTGCTGTAATCTGCATCCAAGTTCTCTTGACCAAGGCCTTTGCTCTCCTTACCAGATTAGCATAGGACCATAGAATGTCCTGTCTTTCCATTTCATCGTTGTCTATCTGGTCATAATCTTCCTGAGTCAGGTAGGCATTTCCGATTTTACCCTTTAGCAGATCATCATATGATGTGACCAAAGCACTAAGCATTCCCATATGCTCCTTTACTTCTTCAGTGCTGCCATGCTTGAAATGCTCAGTGTTTAAGGCAGGCATAGACGTTTTGCTTGAAGGAGCAGAATATGGCGGTCCACTTGTAGTTTCAGGAGCAGACTTGCTTGAAGAACAAATGTTAGATATAAAGGCTGTCTGCAGTGGAGCATTTGATGAAGTGACTGGAGAAGCAATGGGTCCAGTACAGTATAATGAGGGATTTTGCACATAGTTGCTCAATCTGTCCAGATTTTGCTCCTCCTGTTCATGCTCTTTCAGCTTAGTAATAAAGTCATTCAGATCCATGCCCTCAAAACCTTCACCATTTTTAAGAATCATAATGAACGGCCTCTAGCTTTTGGGTAGTGCCTTGGACAAAGTCTCTACTTGTTGTCTTTCTGAGATCTGCACCCCCAAACTATCCATTTCACTGTGAAGATGGTTGTATCTGTTGATCAGATCTGGAAGCTTTTCATTCACGTATGAGGTGAAGTGGTCAAACTCCTTTCTCAACTGTGAGGCCTTGAGCTCTTTCAGAGATGCATTCCCCTCGTTCCTCTTTTGTAGCGCATTCCACAAGGAACGTGACGTTCTATACCGTCGGAACTGGTGGAAGATCTCATTAGGAATAACTTGGATCAGATAAGAGTAGGCTTTCTTCTCAGCATCATAAGCCTTCCTCTGATCATCACTCATCTGATCATATGAAACTTCGATATTCCCTTCACCTTTAGGCACGACATAATCAGCAGAAATGGCCCGGTGCAACCATGGATCAACCCCATCGATAAATATTTCAAAACATGGTTTCCAGAATGGGTAGTCTTCCATGGTTAACAGTCTAGGCACTTTGTTAATACCTCCTTGTTCATTATCCATAATTAAGTTACTTAGGGCAGTTATGGTTTGTTTGGCAACCATAACACTCATGTCAGACATTATGATTAAAGCCTAAAACAAACGTAAACACTACGCACGAAGTGAGAATGGTTCGCAAGAAGTGAACACACTACGCACGTAGTAAACTGTACTACGTCCGGACTGACAAAAGGTCACACAGACTCAGGTACGTACGGAATGGGGACCTAGTACGCACGAAATGGATTCACTGCGTACGAAACACGTAAATGGTTTTTTAAGAAAAATATTTAACACACAGACTCAATACGTGCGAAGTGAGCAGCACTACGCACGTGTTGATGACCCACTACGCACGCGCAGACACACAGGCTACCGAAGATTCTAGAGGACCAACCACCCAATACGCACGCACTGAAGATCAATACGCACGTAATGAAAGGCACTTCGCACGATTAAACTGCAACGATTAAGGTTAATTTACGTAAAAACAAACCTTTTTAACGCAAAGAATGACATGTTTTCAACTAAAACGAATAATAAAACACGGAAAAAGGACAAAGCTAACAAGCCTAAACGACACCTAGTCACGAAACCTAAGGAAAAATGATCAATCAAAGCACAAGGCTCTGATACCACTT
Source organism: Pulicaria dysenterica (assembly GCA_947179395.2). Classification (NCBI taxonomy): domain Eukaryota; kingdom Viridiplantae; phylum Streptophyta; class Magnoliopsida; order Asterales; family Asteraceae; genus Pulicaria; species Pulicaria dysenterica. The sequence continues at coordinate 58,406,633 of OX359292.1, read as the reverse complement.
TGTAGGACCGTGGGGGTTCTAAACTAACACACCCTAATGCTAGGACTGATCTAGGATGAGAAATAGTGCGGAATATCTATTTCCCAAACCTCCTAAGGATTCTAAGATCTGCTTAGGTGTCCGGCACACAGTTAACACGAAGAACACACATAGTAGGATCAAGAACAACTCTAAGAACTAACACAGAATGCTTAAGGCTGCCCTTGGATTCGAGATTAACACTAAGTTCGCGATTACCGAGGTTAAACGTACGATTACGAAGGCTCACTAAGGCTTAAGGTCAATTTCCGGTAGTTATATGCGATTACGGACGATTACCCGACGATTACCCGCGCTAATACGAGGTTAATTAGTATTTATAGTGTGGAATACGCGTATTTGAGTGTAACACGTCACTTCCTTAATTAATTTCCACTACGCACGTAATGCTCTACACTGTGTACGTAGTTAGTCCAGTACGCACGTACCGGGTGTTTTAATAATAATTAATTTAACTTTAATCGACCACCTCACCACGCACGTAGTGAGCTCCACTACGCACGTAGTGAGCTTCATCACGCACATGATGACCTTCACTCATACTTAAACTTCGAAACACATATCAACACATGATTAAGTACTTGTAATCTTAAGACAAACATAAGTAACCACTTAGAATGTATAAACATGCAAACCATTAATCAAAACACATTTGAATTAACATTTCAAGTAAACATGTATGTATTTGATTGATAAGAACTAGGGATTTACAATTATGCACCAACAATGAAGCTCTAAACGATCCCCACTAGATAAATGCCATGAAAAAGGAATTTTCTGAATTCACTAGGAACAATGTATGGACTTTGGTGCCAAGACCAAAGGACAAATCCATCATTGGTACTAAGTGGGTGTTCAGAAACAAAATGGGTGAACAAGGGCTGATCATCAGAAACAAAGCAAGGCTAGTTGCACAGGGGTATTGCCAAGAAGAAGGTACTGATTATGATGAAACCTTTGCCCCTGTTGCAAGACTTGAAGCCATAATACTGTTTCTAGCTTATGCTACCTTCAAAGACTTCAAAGTTTTCCAAATGGATGTTAAGAGTGCTTTTCTCAATGGAAAATTGAAGGAAGAGGTGTATGTCAAACAACCTCCAGGTTTTGAGGATGCAAGCAAACCATATCATGTATACTTCTTGAACAAAGCTTTGTAAGGTCTGAAGCAAGCTCCAAGAGCCTGGTATGATACCCTCTCTTCTTTTCTGACCAATAAAGGATTTATAAGAGGAAGCATAGATAGCACTTTATTTATAAGAAAATTCAAAGGTGATGTGATTCTTGTACAGATTTATGTAGATGATATAATATTTGGGTCTACAAATGTTGATCTTTGCAAAAAGTTTTCCAAACTCATGTCTGATAATTATCAAATGAGTATGATGGGTGAATTAAACTATTTTCTAGGTCTTCAAATAAGACAAGAGGTTGATGGAATTTTCATTCATCAAACAAAGTATGTAAATGACTTACTTAAGAAATTTGAGTTTGAAAATTGTTCATCAATGAAAACACCCATGTCCACTGCCTTAAAGCTTGGAAAGGACACTGATGGTCAATCAGTGAACATTACAGCTTATAGAGGTATGATTGGATCTCTTTTATACCTCACTGCAAGTAGACCAGATATTATGTTTTCAACATGTCTTTGTGCTAGATATCAAGCAGATCCCAAAGAATCTCACTTAGCTGCAGTTAAAAGAATTTTCAGGTATCTCAAAGGAACTCCTAATCTAGGTCTTTGGTATCCCAAAGATTCTGATTTTGAGTTAGTTGGATACACTGATTCTGATTTTGTAGGTTGCACACTAGACATAAAGAGTACATCTGGTGGTTGTCAACTATTAGGTGGAAGATTAGTCAACTGGTCAAGCAAGAAACAGAACTCTGTTTCAACTTCAACAGCTGAGGCAGAATACATTGCTGCTGGAAGCTGCTGTGCTTAATTGTTATGGCTGCAGAATCAACTCCTTGATTATGACTTACAGTTTGAAAACTCACCAATTCTGTGTGACAACACAAGTGCCATATCTATCTCTAACAATCCTGTTTTGCATTAAAAAACTAAGCATATTGAAATCAGACATCATTTTCTTAGAGATAATGTGCAGAAAAAGAAAGTTTCAATGCACTATATAAACACTGATGTTCAATTAGCTGACATTTTTACAAAACCTTTGGATGAGTCTCGGTTCAACTTCCTAATATCCAAACTTGGCATGTTAAACTTGTAATATATTCTGTTCATAAATAGTTAGTTATGTGTGAGAAAATTATTTTATTTGTGTGTGAAATGAAGTACTTATCTAAACTTCTACATGATTCACTTATGGTAGATCAGCTAATGGAATTATGTCAGCTGACGACCATCAGCTGACACTATACCTCAGCTGATAAACCATCAGCTAAGGCTTAGAAGCTCAACTAAGTGCACTCATTAGCTGACACTTAATTTATCTCAACATGGATCAGCTGACACCCTCTTTCGTCAGCTGATTATTTTCAAAAGTCATAAATTTTGTGTCCCCACACTTATTTTATTAATTTCTCATTTGTATTTATTATATTACTAGGTAGTATTTAATTTAGTTTAATTGTCCGTTACTTGTCTGTGTATTTATTAACAATTCCGTGTATCACCTTTTTGCAGATGTGACAGTTACTTTTTCAAAAAGATATTTTCGTGACAGATTAGATTTCCAAGAAAGATATAAAGACGTTTTGAGCGGTTCTTTCATTTCTTACACTTTCCAAAATTCTCAAAACTCTGTTTCTCCGAAACCCTTCTCTTTCACTACTTTCAAGTAACTGTATCGACGTGTTCTCAAGCTCTGCAACAATGGTGATGTTCAACCCTACTGAGGTTCCCAATGCTATTTCAGGTGAGAATGTTACTCCTAACTCTCTCTTCACCATTACCCCAAATAATATCATAATCAACACCGACATACCTCAATCCAAGGCAAATCAGGGATTTGAACCCTTTGTTAACTTCATAAAAGCACATCCCCTATTTCCATGCCTTTCAGCTCATCCTCTGTTTATCTTCCCTAATATTATTGGGGAGATGTGGTACACTGCCAGATACCATCCAAACAATCAAACCATTACTTGCACTATCTTAAGCAACCAAACACCCATTGTCATCTCTGTTGAAACCCTCAGACAAGCTTTATCCATACCCAACTTTGCACCATTCCAACCCTTTGCTACTGCTGAACAAACCTTGGAGGTTCTGCCACTGATTGGCTATAATGAACCTATCTCTCATGGTAGATACAAGCTGTCAGTTTTAGGTCACCCCTGGAAGTACTTGGCTGGTGTCATCATTAGATGTTTTGGTCATAAATCGGGGAGCCATGATCTACTGAATCAGACTGAGCTTATGGTTCTTCATGCTCTGGTGACTGGAAGGAATGTAGATTTTGCTCAGGTTATCTTTACTGAGTTGGTGGACAAGATAACTTTGGGAACTGTCAAAAAGACAACAAGGTCCCATGTGCCTTATATCAGATTTCTTAGTTTGATTGCTCTACAAACTTTGCAGTGAGAGGCATATACACATTTGAATGTTACACATAACACAATGCCAATCCCACAGATGGGTCAAAAAGTGTTTCACTTGATAAGAGATGATGCTGGTCTTGCAATCACTCCTGAGATGCAAGAGTTAATTGATGATGCAGAGGATGTTGTTTTGGAAGATGTGGCTGATGATTCTGAGTCCCCTGATGTTATAACTGAGGAAGTGGCTCAATCTGTTACTTATGATGAAGCCATATTTGAAGGAGGAAATTTCGATGAACTGAATGTTGATGAACCTGTATAAGGTAATGATTCAAGTGCTGATACTGATGCTGATGATGGTGATGATGAAAGTGATGACGAATCTGATGATGATTCTCCAAGTAGGACTCTTGGAGGTACCATTTCCTATCCCAACCCTCATCAACAACAAGGATCAAGTGACTCTGTTCATAAAGCACCAAGTGGTGGAGATGAAGATGTCTCTGATGTTGAGGGGGAGAATCAATATGAGGGGGAGCAACCTGCTCAAGATGAGCAGAGGCCAAAAAGAAGATTCAAACAAATGGCTACAAGGAAGAGTGCTAAAAAGCCAAGACAAGATGAATCTTGTGCACCAATAAATGTGCCATCATAAGATTCTGATGATGATGATGATGAAGATAAGATGCCTCTGTCCTCTCTGCTCAACTTGAAAAAGTAGAGCCTCTCAACTCAAGCTCCACCAGTCCAAACTTCCTCTCCAGTACAATCAAGTCAACCAACTCCCAGCAGCACATCAAGGAGAAAAGGAAAGAAAATAATGTCTGCTGAGAAGATTGAAGAAGAAGAAAGAAGAGAGGAAGAGTTAAATCAAGAAGATGAGAATCTCAGAGAGTTAAGTGAACTGGCTGCTGCTCTTGGTACAACCATTGAAGATGTTCTGAAAACCAAGGAGAGACACCAGGATTTCACTACTCCAGAAGATCTTGCTGCAATAATTGGTGTCACTGATGATGAATTGAGAGAATTACAAGAAGAAGAAATAATCATGCTATCTGCTCACTCACATCCAACACAAGTTGCACCACAGCAAGATGATCCTTCTGTCAAGAAAGTTCCTAAAAGAGGAAGAACTCACAGAGAAGTCATTCAAGCATTGCATGAGTTCAACTTTGGAGTTACAACTCAGCAATCTGAAAGGGAGATCAAAAAGGTCTTGGATAACAAGAAGAACTTGATAGAAAGAAATGATCCAAATCTCATTTCCAGAGTCACTCCATATAAGGAAACAGATGAAGGGCCATATCTCATATTAGTATGAAAATATGAAAGAAAAACACAAGAGAATGCCTATATTCATCACTGCAAACTGTTTTCCTTCACTGAGATGATTGAGACTCTGTACCACCTCCTTAAATCCAAAAGTGAAATTGCCACAAGGTTCATTACAAATTCGAATACTGGATCAGAATGGCTGTTTACCACAGGATATGCACTCATGATCAATTTGTGGAACACATTGATGTGATTGAGGATGCCTTCAAGAAATCCTCCAAAGCTTTTGTACCTGCTGAACGGACTATACTTAATCCTGATCATCCTTACCTGTCTGCATATGAAAATTTCAACACTGCTCTGCCCTCCAACATTGAGCCAGAAATGTTTAAGTACATAACTGAACCTGAAAGAGGGATATTCTTCAAGAACAGAGCTGGTGTTTAGAGATTCCTAAGAGAAACTGACTTAGGAAGAGCCCCTGGAGAATTAATCTTTCAAGCTGCACATTTAACAAGGGGAAAGACAGGAAGTGAACATTTTGAAAATCTGATTCAAGCAAGAGCTGAAGAGTTGTTGGCTGCAAATCCACTGAACAGATTTCTGGATGTAAAAGAAGAACCTTGGTGGGAAGAAAACTGAAACTTCATAACTAGATTAGATGTAATTTCAAATTCCTAGAATAGTTCAACTTCTGTACTTAGTTTAACTCATAGTTAGATTACTCTGTACAAACTCTCTGTAAATATTTGTTTTGTAATCAAGCTTGAAACTTTGATCATGGACTACTTAGCTAAAATGCTAGTATAGATGACTCTTAGTAGATAGCTCACATAGTGTAAATATAGAAAATATAAAAAATCTTAAAAACAGAAAAAGGATGAAAGATACCACAAAAACATAACATGGTACTTCATAAATGAAAAGATTCCCAAAAACAGAATATTAGGGAACATATATTAAAGAGTTACCAAAAACAGATAGCTAGGTAACCAAAAATGCACTTAAAAGTTTTATCTTTACAAATTCGAGTCAAACTGATTCTTCTTAAACAGATAAGGTTTTGTCATCATCAAATAGGGGGAAATTGTTGGGGAGATAGCTATATCAAACCTAAATCAAACATATCTATTAAGAAAAATAGCATTTGATGTTAACAAAACCATATATTCAATTTTGGACTTAGATTGATGAAAAACATGTGTTGTTTTTCATCTTAGACTTAAAGAATCTCTAAGTAAGAAATGTCAGCTGACGTATCATAGTGTCAGCTGAACACTGAGTATCAGCCAAAGGACCAGCTTCAGAAAGATCAGCTAAGAAGAAATGACAAGTTAAGAAGCATCAGCTATGCATCTACAAAGCATCAGCTGATGGTGCTAACCATCAGCTGAGGGCTCTTCAAAAGATCAGCTGAGAAGACAAATGATCAGCTGACAGTATCTCATCTATCAGCTGAGCAGACAAAAGATCAGCTGACAGTATCTCTTTGATCAGCTGATGTCTTCCACATGTCAGATAATGTATTCTATACTTATCCTTTCTTCTCTCCATAAGCTGATCACACTCAAATGATTAGCTGAGCCCTTGGGATCAGCTGACAGGTTAGTTTGATCAGTTTATTAGCTAAACTTTGATTTGTATTATTAGCTGAACATTTCAATCAGCTGAGCAAATCAAGTCAGCTGAGTCTTTCACAATTATCCTTAGCTGAACAAAATTACATTTGCAGTTCAGTGTTTATTAGCTAAGTCTTTAATCAGCTAATAGCTTTTCTGTGTAAAGATTTTCTTAAGTCAAAGGCAGAACATGTGTTGTTCTATTATGCCTTAGATCTTTATTTGTAAAAGTACTTAGCACTTTTTGTATCTGCAAAGAAACAAAAAGGATAGATCTTTATCTTCTGGAAAGGGAGAAAGATACTTTAGAAGAGAAGATCTCGAAGATATGCTTTGACAAATAAGTATGGCTGGTAACTCTATACTTGGTTAAGTCAAATCATCTGAAAGCATGGTGTTGATTAAAGCACAAGCGTGAAAGGAGAAGTTTACTTTTTCAAGATATAAAGGTAGTACTTTAATAATATAATAATAGATAGTGGGTATACTCATTACTGAAAAGTATGTTCACTTTACACACTTTGTGTATAAAGTTAACTTACTTTTCACCCACTAACTTTATCTATTATAATATTATTAAACCAAGTACCTTTGTCTCCTTCTCTCTTCATCAACCCGGACACACCTTGCTTATATATACTCATGCATGGAAACATGCTAAGTATGCGAATGCGAATAGAGTTAAATACTGAAATCTCATTTGTTGAGAACTAGAAGAGTTGGCATTTTACTTTCAGTATTACAAACTTGTTCATGTGTTGAACATCTTAGACATAAGTTGTTTAAGATTAGCTTAGTCTATGTGTTAGACAAATTTAGTTGCCACCTTTTATTGAACTTAGATTTTCCGCATCTAGTTCATGTAATTCTTGATTTACATCAATAAGAATTATATAAAAGTAAACCGTGTGTCTCTTAAATTTTAAATTGCTAAAGTTTGTATTCAACCCCCCTTCTACAAACATTTGTTGTTGTAGTATCCATTCGGGACCAACAGGCGACCGTGCAGAACTCCTACTTGTTGGTTAGAGGCGGGAGAGAAACAGTTTGCTGGGCCAGATATTGTTCAGATCACAGTGGATAAAGTTGCAGTGGCTCGAGAAAAGTTGAAAGCTGCAAGAGATCGACAGAAGATGTATGCTAATCCACGTCGTCTACCAATGACTTTTGTTGAGGGTGAGCGAGTCTACTTAAAGGTTTCTCCATGGAAGGGCGTGATACGCTTTGGAAAACGAGGGAAGTTGGCTCCTAGATACATTGGTCCATTCAGAATCAGAAAGATAGTAAATGATCAAACAGTGGCTTTGGATCTTCCTAATGAATTAGCTGGGATTCATGATACGTTCAACATTTGCTATTTGAGGAAGTGTAATGTAGAAGACCAGACTCAGGTGTTGCCAATACAAGATGTTCGTGTAGATTCTAATAAGAGGCTGATTGAGGAACCTGTTGAAGTACTTGATCGTAAGGTAACAAAGTTGAGAAATAAGCGGATTCCAATGGTTCTGGTGAAGTGGAAACACAGTTTGGGTTCGGATTTGACATGGGAAACTGAAGAAAATTTGAGAAATCGTTACCCTACCTTGTTTGAGCGCGATCAGATTCCGAGGACGAAATCTTTTTAAGGGGGGAAGATTTGTAACACCCTCCTTACCGGCCTAGTGGATTAAGGTAATTAGGTGGCTTAATCTTGATTTAATTAATTAATTGATTAATTATATGTTATTATTATGTGTTAATTGATTTTTAATTAATTAAGAGATGAATAATAATTAAATAATAGTAGTGAGTGTTAGTGGAAGAGTGACTTGTGGGTTTGACACCTATTACACTTCTAATTGCCACCTAATTGCCATTACATGCAAATTGAATTAAAGTGTTTGTGTGTGTATTGTGTTTCGGCCGAGAACATCAAAAGAAGAAAGAATTGGACTTTATTGATTCTGATTTGCGCTAACTGATTTACTGAAGTGTTTATCTTCATCAAAAGGTTAGAAATTCTAAAACAATATGTTAATTGTTGATTAATTTCGGATTTATATGATTTTATATGTGAAAATCCGATTGAATGAAATGTATGATGAATTTGTGATTTAGAATGCATGTTTGTTAGTATTTGATGTTAATATGAACAATACATGTTTAGAATTCAGTTCTGGAAACCATAGATGAGTTGCATGTCTGAAATCAGATTGAAAATTGAGTATATGCATGATCTAGAATGTCTCGGAATTACAAAGTATGAATTGATCGGGATTCATGTATGAATCGATCGGATTTGGTGAAATCCGATTAAATCTATCGGAATTGGTGAATTCCGATAATTTCTATCGGAATTGGTTAGAATCCGAGAAAACTGGACTATTTGCCTTAGCTTTTTATCGGATTAGCTTTTATCGGATTGTTGGATTCTCGGATTGTATGTTTATCGGATTTGAAGTCTATCGGATTGCTAGATTTCATCGGATTCCTTATTTAATTGAATGGAGGACTTTTCGGAATTGGCCTTTTCTCGGATTGTGAATTGTATCGGAATCCGACTAGATTGGAATTGCCTTTACTCCGATTTGTATTTGCTCGGAATTGGTTGATCGGATTTCATGTTTCATCGGAATTGACCTTATCAGATTTGATTTGATCGGAATTGAAAACAATCGGAATTCCAATAACTACTATGCTCGGAATTTGAAAGTTATGAGGAATCCGATTGAAGATCAACTCTTTGATGATTTGAAGATGAACATGAATTAGTAGCCTTGGCTTTTGAAAGGAATGTTTGAATTACCTAAGCTAAGGAGTTGGATGAATTCACAGAATTACAGTAAGTAAAGGGTAATAGTGAATTGTGGTATATTGATTGTATATACATGAGTTGATATGTACTTGTGATTGTATGTACATATGTGTTTGATTATGGTATTATGCTTATTGTGTGAATGATTAAGCAAATACTGATTGTTAGTTGTTTGTTCAGGTGGAGACAAGACTTAGTAGTAAGAAAAGACTGAGTTGCCTGAACTTGTTGAAGATATCGGTGAGTGGATATATATCTTGGATGTATAAGATATATCACCTGATTGTTTGCTCTTATTCTGTATATACATGATGTTATTGTGAGATCAGCTTGGCGGTTGTTATTCAGCTGGGCCTATGTTTAGAGATACACAGTATTAGTAGTTGTCTTGAATTGCATTTGTTGTAATCAAGAAGTGCTACTATTGTTGTCTGTTGTAACTTGGCTATCGGTAAACCTCTGCTTTGGCCGGCATTGGTGGAAGGTCCCGCAAGACCGCCGGTTCTCTTGTTTGTTTGAGCATTGTTGTTTTGGGCTTTATGCCTTGTACGTTTGTGGTATCTATTCTCTCACTTAGCTTTGTGCTAATCCCCCACTGTTGTACTCTTTTACAGGATACTCCTGGTACGAGGATGATAGGAGTTAAACTGGAAATTGGGACTGATCTATACTCTGATATCAGTAGTTTTGTTTAAGAGCCTGTTTTGTAGTAACACTGTAAATGTACTTGTACAGCAAAACCTGCTAAGTTGTGTTTAATCAAATTATATTATATTATATTTTGTTAATTAAGCTTCCGCGCGTATTTAAAATAGTGTTAGTGAGAACAGTGTTACACTAACAACCCTAAAATTTAGCTTTGTTACATTCTCCAATTCCTTATCTCTAAGATCATAATCAGCCAATATGCTTAAGATATATTACTTACACATTCGTATAGTTGGATCATATGCGTACAAAATCTTAGTAAATTAATAATTATACATCTTACATAGAATGCTTCATTATTGTTTCAAAAGTATTAAATCGAAGTGTATCAATACAATATGCAAAAATGCATCTGATGAAGTGATCGATCGATGTGTATGGATATAATGGAGTTCTTGCATCTAAATTTCTTGATGCTATTTAACCAAAACTTTTTGAAAACTAGTTTGCAAAAAATTCTTGTTAAAATGTAAAATAACGAATTTAGTGAAAATATAGACGCACATGATTTAATTTAATTTCTTAGTTATTACGATTCTTACCTACACTTAAATTCTTATTTGATTATGTTTCTACATAACCGTAGAAATATAATCCACTTTTATAGCCGGTCGAATTACCTTTATTTAATAATGACTAAAAAAATTTTAATGTGCAGTTAGCATTTGAAAACATTGCTCATACACGTAAATTTTTTAAATTGATGATAAGACATGCAACATCACCTTGTTTAGTTTTTAAATTTTCTTACTTTCCTTTTAGATTTTTGTATTTCCTTCCTAAGAACACAAGAATACAATTTTAAAATCAATATGTTAGACCCAGTCATCCAATTATTACTTAGATCACCCATAGTTATTACATGCATGGCGATTTAAATTTGTTCATCCATTTTGGATGACAAGATCATTCCAGAATGACAGACCACTACAAATGATCTTACCTACGGATAGAATTTATAGATTTTTGTATTTTAGACAAGCTTGTGGATTTTAATATACCAAAATTGGAATAATAAAATGTTTCAAAGCATTTTTTACTTTTACTTTTATATTACAAGGCATAATGGCATATATTTTACCCATTTTTCCCATTGATTAATATAATGTCATAGATGCTAATCGTACAATGTGGTTGGATTCGAGCCTTTGAGGTTCGTGAATCCCAAGATCATTTAATGTCTATCCATTCAGTCAAATCAAAAGCAAATATTAAACTGATTTTGATAGAATTTTATATCTCTTTTGATATGTCGTACTACTAAAATTTTTATGTAGCATTAAGGGATAACATTAAAAAAGAAAATTGGTAAATTACTAAATTACATATGATAATTATTAGGCCGATAGAACGATAATCCAAGAAAATATAAAACTTTTTATTTTATTAGCAATAATTAAGCATAATAATATTAGAAAACAATTGTCACCATAGCTTTAAAATGAACAGAATTCAATCATGACCTTTAACATAAACCGAGTACTTTACACAAACTTTATATTAAACTCATTATTTCAAATAAGAAAGAAAAAAAATGAAATAGATCGAATGCGTGCAAAGAAGATATTGCATTAAACAAGAACCAGATCGACGACAAACACATCATGTTCTTCGATTCATACCCATATCTACCACTAAAACCTTCATAAAAAAAGTCACATGGACTAACAAAAATTTTGATGATGAAAATTTACACCAACAAAATAGCTATAACTGAAAGGTTTTTCATAGATAGAGTCTTCATTAGCGATCTTGGATTTGGAAAATGACTTTCTGTACTTGTTTCTGAGATGGGTATTCTCAAATTTGTAAATCTTGATTTTTCGATCAATCAGTCTCGCCGGAGTTTGTTCTCAGCGATCTGAGCTAACGATTGTAGGTTGCATTTCACGATCGTGTCAACAAACACGCAGGTTTCTTCTTCTGTATTCCCCGGTGGTACGTCGACGACGTATGACTCAACGACGACTGTTCCGTTTCCGGTGGGTGTAGGGTGGAGGGTGGTAACGGAACGGTAGTTAGCAAGACGGTGGTCGCCGTCAACGACACTAAAACTGATAACGTGTTTCTCATCGTCGAGGATCTCGAGACGTTCAGTTGAACGAGCAGCGGGTAGGCCGGAGATGACGTGTATCTCTCTTAGGGTTCCAACATCACCGTCTCCGACGAGAACATGGCAGCTTTTAACGAAATGTTTGTAGGCTTGTGGGTTGTCGAAGCGGCGGACGACGGACCACACGATGGAGATTGGGGCGGCGATGTGTTGGATTACCGCGCTGCAGCACTGGTTTGGACCAACTGGGTGGAGGTGATACCGAGCGACGGATTCCGGTACCGGACCAGCAGCGGCTGAGTGTGCCATGTTATTTCCACATCCGCTAGCTCCACCGCTCACGGTGGTTGTGTTGATTCTATCTAACAAGAAAGATGACGACTTTTGTGGGTTAGAAAGCATTTTTGATGATCTAATAAGCTGAATAGATTATAGATCAAACGGAGGGTTAAATCTTTTGCAGAATCTTGATTCTTGTTGCAGATAATTAGGGATAGAACTTAGATGTTGGATGTCTTATAAGCGGTAGCTTGGAGGTGATGGCTGCCTTATTTGAAAGTGTAATATATGGCTAGTTGGCTAGTTGGCTAGTCGGTTGAACCCTAAAAGAGCCATATTTATTGGCCTTTAACATTTAAAACTATGTAAAATGACACTTATGACCATATCAAGATCGCCTATTGCTTTAACTATTCATCAACTTGCAATTTTGTGGCTTTGTTAATATATTGATGTATAGACAAATGCATAGTGCTATAAACCACCCTTAAGTATAGAATATAGTTGCATTTGACCCTTGAACTTTATTTTGTTGGCATCATGACCTTGATGTTTTTAAAGCTCGACTTAAATCGATCAAGAAGGATTTTGGTTGAAAAGGGTGTCAACAACATTAGTGAAAACTTTACGGTCATGCAAACTTTAAGACACGAATTAAACCTTTACTCAATTCATATTTTCGTTGTTTTGAAAGTTAATCAATGAATATAACATAGTTTCTTATAGTTATATAATCGCTCTTAATTTCTTACATATTGTCATATGAATTATGTAACATGTTTCAATATATGATTAAACATCTTAATTACTTTGTTAAAGTGTTGTATATAGGCCGTAAAAAATGTGTAACTAACTATTCAATAAGGAATTGTAGTTTCGGGTAATTAATTTGAATACATATGTGATAAGAAGTCTCCTTTTAAAGTATCTTTAGATTTTAATCATTTTCTTGTAGTTGATGTATGTATGCCTAAAAGACTTTAAATTTAATTACCTAACTAAAGATAATCCGTAATATTTATATCATTTGACTTAGGTAATGTTACACTCATAAATCAGTTTAACGATATGAAACGTGTTTGGGTTGAACATAAATGGGTAATGTTACACTCATAAACCAGTTTAACGAGTAATGTAACACTCGTACTATTAGCCTCACTTGACTTAGGTAATGTTACATCACATCACTTGACTTATGTGTTTATCGACACGACACGAAATATGAGAAACGTGTTTGGGTTGAACATATAAATGGGTTAGGGTCGCTTTCGGGTTGACCCGCCAACCCATATAAATAAATTGGTCGTTTTAAAATTGGTGTGTGGGTTCGCAGGTCGACCATCCGACCCTGTTGGTCCCTTGGTGAGAAGATCAACAAGCAAGTAATGTGTAGAAGGGGGGGGGGGGGGTTGAATACACTTTCTGCGGAAAATTGAACAAATCAATAAAAAGTGTTAACACACATTAAACCACAAACAATCAAATGTTTTGCTTTCATTAATAAGAAGATGATTACAGAAACAATCAAGTAAGTAACACTTGATATGTAAACACCTAATGTAAATCAAATCTCTCAATCACTCAAACTTTGCTATTTATAATCAACTTATGATTATAGATACAAACTGACTCTCTAAACAGACTTTATTCACAGATTGAATACTTACCAACTTCACAACAGACGTGAAGATTCGAACACACAAACAATTGGCAATCTGTGAATTTCTTGATCACGTTGAACTTACAAACTGTGTATCAAGATTCGTAATACATACGATCAATAGGTTGAGGTGAAATGAGTTTGGCTCTGTAACTCGTACCTCTAAACTTATCAGGAGATAAGTATTTATAATCCTGTTCCTACGGATCCTAACAAACTAGCTAGAACTTATCCTAATCTGCTAACAAACTAACGGATAACCTGGAATCTTGAATCTTGAATCTTCTATCTTGAGTCTTCAATCTTCAATCTTGATTATGGAATCTTCTTATCAACGCCGTAGATATAGAGAGTTAAAAAGGAATTTAAAACATATTTAAATTCTCTTAAACTGACTTCTTTAGTCAGGCTGAGTTACTCAGCTTGAAACTCATGAAGCTGAGTTCTTCAAGAACAAACCCGAAATCAAACATGTACTAACACGTATAATGACTAACTTATCCTTATAAGTCATAAGAGTTTAGCTAGAACTTACTTAGCAACTCTGTCGAGCTGACTCAGTCTATAAGCTGAGTCACTCAGCTTGAAACGCATCAAGCTGAATACTCAACCTATATCTAAGCTGGTCAAACATATGCTCAGCTTATATTCAGCTTATGCTCAGTCTAAAACAATATAAGTGCTCAGTCTGATCAAGCTTCATAATTCTGTTTAAGTTATATTTAGAACATATCTTACAAACTTAACTTTGTCTCATCAAATTTCAACTGATGAGATCATTTGACCAACAAACTCCCCTTATTTGATGATGACAAAACCATCAAACAGTTCTTAAGTTTGTTTAACAGAATTATGTTTTAAATCTTAAACTTATAAAGATTTTAATTTTTGAACTTATCAAATATTAATTGAACTTATCAATTTTAATTGAACTTATCAATTTTAATTTGAACATACCAACCAATCATATTAATGAACAAGAACTAATCAATTATTCATTCAATCTGAACTAATCAGACTAAGAATTATGAACACATCATAAACAGTTGAACATATCAAACAAATATTTGTATTCATTGAACATATCAGAGTACAAAATTTTGATCACTAAGATCATGCACACTTAGTGTTTACAAATTATTAGAACTAATCTAATAATTACAAATAGAACTAATCTATTAAGGATGCAGCTCTTCAAATTCGTTAATCTCCTTGTTGATTTCTTCAAGAAGTTCTTGCAGATTTGGCAAGTGTTGAAGCTTATCCTTTTGTGATCTTATTGCTCTGTTTAGCCTGTATCTAAACCTGGCATTCTGTTTAGTCTTTGCCACCAGTAATCTCAGAGCAAACACTTGAGATACCCCACATGTATATATACTTGCATCAGACTGGAAACATTGTTCACCATTTCTATCTAAGTACATAAATCCTTTCTGAGGCTTTTCAACGTAAGTATTTTCTTTAAATTCCATGCCTTCAGGAAGATCTAGACTGTATGTTGGTCCCTTGGTGAGAATAACAACAAGCAACAAATGTGTAGAAGGGGGGTTGAATACACTTTATGCGGAAATTGAACAAATCAAAATAAAGTGTTACACAAAGTAAATCAAACCACAATCGAATGCTTTGCTTTTCATTAATAAGAAGATGATTACAGACTCTATCAAGTAAGCAACTCTTGATATGTAAACACCTAATATAAATCTCTCAATCTTTCAAACTTAGCTATCTATAATCAACTTATGATTATAGATACTGACGACTCTCTAAACAGGATTTAATCACAGATTGAATACTTACCAATCTCACAACTAATGTGAGTATTTGAACACACGAACAAATTGGCAATCTGTGAATACCTTGATCACGTTGAACTGACAAACAGTGATTCAAGAATCGTAACACATACGGTTGAGGTGAGGTATTTGGCTCTGCAACACTTAGTTGTAATCATTTCAGAATCGTACCTCTTGTTAGATTGTGTGCAGAGATAGATAACATGTACCATCGTATCCAATGCTATGTAACACTAAAGGATCACACTACTACACACCCAATTAGAACCATATGGATTTTACCTTGTGTAAGAATAATTAATTAGTTAATTAATTATTAAGAGAAAAGAAAATAATAATTATTTATTATTTAAAGGAGATGTTAATATTTAGTTTAAATATTAACGGGACCAATTAATTAATAGTTATTAATTAATTAGAAGGGTCAAATGGTATTTTCTGTAATTACTTGATAGTTTAATTAAAGCTGGGCTTTAATTAAACGGGCTTGGGCTTTAATAAGGATATATATATATATATATATAGACAAAAGTTCATGCAAGAACCGTTGTTAGCGCGAGAACCGCGAGAACCAATCTAAGCCGTCTTATTCCCCCTCCTTCAATGTCATTGCCCACCCATGAATTCCTCACATGCACCCTGCCACACTCTATCCCTCCACGCTCTCCATCCATGATACTTCCCATATCCAAGGAACGGATGAGATTGGTTCTCGCAGTTCTCGCACTAACAACGGTTCTCGCATGAACCCTCCCCTATATATATATATATATATATATATATATATATATATATATATATATACCTTATTAAACCTTAGAATCACATTAAGATAATTACAATTTAGAAATCAACCATAATACTCTCCTCTCTCTCTCTCTCAAATCGGCGCAAGGCCGAGAACACCCCTAGGGGTCGGCGACGGCGACGAGCACATACACACATACGCGATCGGGTTTTTGATCATTGGTGAAATCCTTGGCGGTCTAGCAGCCTGTTCGAGGTGGTGCAGTAGCGGTGTTCTACCTTTAGCTTTCTAGGATTGAAGTATCAAGTTGAACTGCAAAGGTATAATTTTTAATCCTCTACTTCTCTTTTAGTTTCTGTACGAGTTAGATGAGATCACTGGAGGGGGTTTTGCTTTATTCCACTGTGCATGTTATTCTGATATGTTTTTATACCCTACAAAACCCTTCAGTGGTATCAGAGCCACTTCTAACCTCGTAGGAGACTAAGTAGTATTCTTTTTATCATGATGAATAGTTTTTCTTTTTATCATGATGAATAGTTTTTCTTTTTATCAAGGATTAACTTTTTCTTTTGTTTATCCAAGTAATTTGAAAATCAAGTTTTGATTTTTAAATGGATAATAAAGATTAGTTATGATAAAAGGATAAGGTTTAATGTTTTAATTTAAAATTGGTATTTTTATATTTTTGTTGTTTGCGATTTGGATGATTCGGTGGCGGAAGGCCACCGTGATCGGCGGCGGTTCACGACCGGACACCACACCAACAGCGGTGTCGGCGGTCGGCTTCGGCCTACTGTTAGCGTCGGCTGCTTCTTCGCTGCCGCCAGCAGCGTCGGCGGTGATTGAGGAATAACCAACAAATATTCCAGGATCAACTTTGGGTTCCAACTTATGGAGCTGATCTCTTTGATTCAGCGCATAGCATTTTGAACAAAAGACATGGAAATAACCAATATTGGGCTTTCTAGATTTATACATCTCATATGATGTTTTGCCATTTCTTTTGACAATGATTGACCTATTCTGGGTATAACAGGCTGTACTAACAGCTTCATCCCAAAAATAAAGTTTCAATCCTGCCTCACATAGCATTGTTCTAGCAGATGAGAAATTTTGTAATATTCCCTTTTGTTCACAGAAGCTTTCAAGGGTAGAGTTTCTGAACTCAGTCTCATGATCACTTCTGAGTTGCTTTACAGACTTACCTTTCTGCAACTCTTCCTGTTTGATAAAACTTATTATCTCCAGGGCAGCCTCACTTTTGGCTTTAAGGAATATTACCCAGGTGAATCGTGAGAACTCATCTACTATCACCAGTGTGTACTTCTTGCCACTTAGGCTTGGAGTACTTATGGGTTCAAACAGATCCATATGCAGTGAGTCTGTTATTGAAAATTTTTTATTTGATTTAAAGGACCCTTTGTGGTGTTTCCCTTGTTCACAAGCTGAACACAATTTGTCCTTGACAAATGTGATCTTTGGTAATCCAGAGACTAACTCTTTATTGGATAGCATATTTATATTTTTAAAATTCAAATGTGATAATCGTTTATGCCACAACCAACTCAGCTTAGGAACAGATTGGGAATACAAGCAGGTTTCAGTATAGGGATCAACAGAATTAAGATCAAGTAGATACACATCTCTTTCTCTTTTAGCTATTAATACATGTCTTCCCTTAGCATTATATATTGTTCCTGCTTTCTTCCTAAAAGTAACAATGTTGTCTTCATCACACAATTGGCTGATACTAATCAGATTGTGTTTAAGACCATTGACATATTCAACCTTCTGGAAAGTAACTTTGCCAGCATGCATCTTCACATAGCCTTTAGTTCTTCCATAGGAATTGTCTCCAAATGTTACTTTAGGACCTTCGTCTTCCTGGAAATCACTAAAAAGTCCTTTCCACCCGGTCATGTGCCTTGAGCATACACTATCCAAGTATCATTTACTTGAACCATGCACATGATATAAAAACTAAACATATTAGTTTTGTTTGGGAACCCACTTCTTGGTAGGTTCAGATGAGGAGCACTTAGCATCTCCATCTTGTTGAACTGACTGTTCAGCATGAGCAGGAGCTGAGTCCTGTGTAGACTGATCAGCCTGTTCTTGTTCAGGCCTTGAGATTTCAACATCACAGACCTTAGCCTCATGACCTCTACTTCTGCACTTGTAGCATCTCCTTCTTCCAATGATTACAGGAGGTAGAGTGTCTAATAATCCTTGTGAGAACTTGCTCTCAGTCTTAGGATTATATGTGGTGGATAACTTTTCAACTTTCTTTGCAAGTTGATTCACTTGATGATCACTGACGTTGGACTTACCTTTGTCAGATCTTTGTTTGTTATCCCTTTGATTAGAAGTTTGACCAACAAACTTCTTTTCCATGACCTTGGACTTACCTCTGTCATGCTTACTGGACTTACCAGATTCAACAGATTTGGACTTACCACTGTTGATCTCCTTGGACTTACCAAGGTCTACAACTTTGGACTTACCATTGTTGTGATTTGAACTCTAACTTACAGTGGTCTTCCTATTCTTGTAACTTCTCTCCGAGCCAGATAGAGAATGTTGTCTTTTGAAAGGATTTGGGTTAAGCCTTTCCACAACTGAAGTTCTTTGAATAGGCTGAGTGCCTAATCTGTCCAGCACAGACTTACTATGCTGTTTGGATGTTGAACACTCATTTCCATGACCTTTAGCTTTTACAAACATATTGTATTTCAAGTTTGGATCATGTCTTTTCTCTGAGGCTGACTTCTGAGACTCAATCAGTTGTCTATCCTCCTCAGAGTCTGTACTTGCTATCTCATCATCAGCTACATAAGCTCCTGTTTGATAGTCACCTCCAAGTACAACTTGTACCTGTTTAGGAATTTGTTGGTTTATGCACTTTTCAGCAAGCTTTAATGACTTACACCAAGACTCAGTGACCTTTTGAAGTTGGTCAGCTTTGACTTTAGCTTCCTGAAGTTCTTCACTTAGAAGTTTATTAATGTGTCTTTGACATTCAAGATCACACTGTGCTTTCTTAACAACGTCAATGAGAGATTGATTTTCCTTGATCTCATCTTTGATTTTCCTTGATATCATTCTTCATCGATGTAAGAGTAGAAATTACTGACCTTGTACACGGAAGCAGGATCTCAATTGCTAAGCTTGCTGTTTTCCTCAGCTTCCTTCATGTCAGCTTCAAAGATTGATTCGGACTGACCATAATCAACCTCATCTAATTCTAACTCTTCATCTTCTTGAGACATTAGACATACATCATCATCTGAGGTAGATGATTCATTATCCCAGGTTTCAGCATATAATCCTTTTGCATTGGGTTTGTCTTCTGGCTTTCCTTTCTTGAGCTGAGTGTATTTCTTATTGTATTTATCAGGTCTGTAAGCATTCTTATCAGTAACTGATGCTGATTCTCCCTTCTTTAATCTGCACTCAGCAGCAATATGTCACTTTCTTTCTGACAGTTGAAGCACACAACATTCTTGGGATCAAAGGAACTCTTCCATTTGCCCCTGTCAGATCTTCCTCTTCCCCGTTGAGCTCTTCTCAAACGTCTAGCTAACATTGTCATTTGCTCAGTGATTATCTGAACATCATCAGTATCACCTGAGTCTGAGTCTAAGTGGTCAGTTTGGGATTCTGACTCAGGCTCAGATTCAACAACTAGTGCCTTGGAACTTTTCTTCTTTTTCTGTGCAACCAATGCAACTTCAGCTTTATCCAAAGACGCATTGAGTTGTTGTTGAGAAGTTCTTTTGTATTCAATGATCTGGTAATGATTTAGCAAGAACCTATAAATGGACTGCAGGTTATAAAAATGCAATGTTCCTCCGGCCCTCAGTGCTGTGGTCACTTCATTGAACCTTTCTGGTAACACATCCAGAAACTTCAGCACGAGTTCAGCCTCTTCTTTCTTAATGCCTACACTTAGCAGGTCATTAATCAAGCAATGAAACCTGGTAAACACATCAGCTAGGGTTTCATTCTTCTTTGAGAAGAAGTTCTCATATGATCTGTTTAAATGATTTTTCTTCTGCTGTTTGACTAGATCTGTGCCCCATATGTAACACTCAGAGTATCCCAGATCTCTTTTGCAGACTGACACCCAGTCACAGTATGCAAGATCTCGTTGGTCAGGGCATTTTCCAGAACACTTTTTGCATTGTCATCCAGATTGTATAGTTTCCAATCTTCATCAGTCCAGGATACAGCAAGCTTTCTCATATCCTTTTCAATTCTGCCAGGAGACGTATCACTGACAGTAGCAGGTATCTTGGGGATGATAGGTCCTTTTGTAATGACATCATACATAAGATTTTCAATGGACTTGAGGAACAGCATGGCTCTGAACTTCCACATAGGATAGCCAGATCCATCAAATACGGGATAGCCTTTGGCAGACATCTGTGGAATGTTTGAAGAATTATTGCTTGTAGACATTGTAAACTTTCTCAGAATCTTGAACTTTCAACTTATAAAATCGTTCAGCCTGCTCTGATACCATTTGTTGGTCCCTTGGTGAGAATAACAACAAGCAACAAATGTGTAGAAGGGGGATTGAATACACTTTCTGCGGAAATTGAACAAATCAAAATAAAGTGTTACACAAAGTAAATCAAACCACAATCGAATGCTTTGCTTTTCATTAATAAGAAGACGATTACAGACTCTATCAAGTAAGCAACTCTTGATATGTAAACACCTAATATAAATCTCTCAATCTTTCAAACTTAGCTATCTATAATCAACTTATGATTATAGATACTGACGACTCTCTAAATATGATTTAATCACATATTGAATACTTACCAATCTCACAACTAATGTGAGTATTTGAACTCACGAACAAATTGGCACTCTGTGAATATCTTGATCACGTTGAACTGACAAACAGTGATTCAAGAATCGTAACACATACGGTTGAGGTGAGGTATTTGGCTCTGCAGCACTTAGTTGTAATTGTTTCAGAATCGTACCTCTAAACTTATCAGGGAGATAAGTATTTATTATCCTGTTCCTATGGTTGCTAACAAACTGGACTAATCCTAATTTGCTAACTAACTACCGGATAACTCGGAATCTTGAATCTTCTTATCTTGAGTCTTCAATCTTCAATCTTGATTCTGAAGTGTTCTTATCCTTCTCGTAGATATAGAGAGTTAAAAAGGTAAGTTTAAAACATATTTAAACTTTCTTTAGGCTGACTTCTTACTCGGACTGAGTTACTCAACTTGAAACTCATCAACATGAACTAACATGTATATTAATAAACTCATCCTTAGAAGTCCTAAGAGTTAGCTAGTACTTATTTAGCAACTCTGTTGAGCTGAATCAGTATATACGCTGAGTCACTCAGCTTGAAACACATCAAGCTAAAAGCTCAATATATATTAGGTGACACACACAGCTTATCAAAACACATTTATAATCTTACTAAGATATAATCTAAGCTGATCAAACATTTTTACAGCTTATACTCTGCTTATACTTAGTCTGAATCACTGTGAGTGTTCAGTCTGATTAAGCTTCATAATTCTATTTAAGTTATATGTAGAACACATCTTACAAACTTAACTTTGTCTCATCAAATCTAAACTGATGAGATCATTTTCCCAACACTGTACTTGTTTGCATTTGCTAATGCAGCTGGCTTTGTTAACTTTTACTTCCCAATTTTGTGAAAGGAAGTCAGTAGGGTTGCTATTTCAGATCTGGGTATGATTTCCATTGCATCAGCTCTTGCAAGCAGCCTTAGTATTTCATCTTTTACTTGATTTCTAGTAGAGGACTTTTCCATCTGCTTAATGAGTATAGCTACTTGCTTCCATTCTTCATATCCCAGTCTTTGAAGTTGATTCAGCTCCAGGGAAGGTGTTTCACCACTTCTTAAGACGAACTCTAGAATGACGATCCCTTAGACTGGGCTCAGTTTGAGCGATTTGATTTGAGAGGAGAAGTGTGTCGTGGTATAACACTGAGTTATATCTTCTTCCTCTTTTTGATTCTCAACGAGAAACTCTTCTACTTCTTCCTCTTTTGGCACAATAGGCAGTTTGAGTTTTGCTAGTTCCTCATTCTGCTTTCTGATCTGTTCAGCCCACGCCTGTTCCCTTGCTTTTTTCTCATGTGCTAACTCAGCTTGTACATTCTTTTTCCTTCTTATTAGTTCATTGATTGACATCCCAAGCTGGTCAGCATCCTGTTGTTCCATCCTTCTTACTGCCAACAGAGAAGCTCTTTCTTGTAAAGTCATCTTGACTGCAGAGTCTTCATCTAAGGCTGATTCACTAAGAATCATTTTCCTTCTTTTTTGCTTAGGGGATTCTGAATCATCTGAATTGACTACTACATGTCTTTTACCTTTTGCTTTTTTAGTCAACTCAGTTTCAATTTCTGTCTCCTTCTCTTCCTCCCCCTCAATCTGAGCTGGCTTTTCTGCTCCCTTAGCTAGTAGTAACAAAGCTTCAGCTTGAACAGACTCAGCTTCAGCCTCTTGAACCTTCTCCCCCTTTTTGTCATCATCAATAGGGTTCAAAGTCTGTTGTTGTTGTGTTAAAGCAGCCACTGTAGATTTTAGTTTCAGCACCTCTTCATCTAGATAATCTAGTATCAGCAACATATGCTTCTTTGTCTGTCTTCTCTTGAGATGCAACGTGTCAAACTGACCTTTAATGAAGTTCAATAGATCGTCCAAGTCAGCTTGAGAAGGTTGGGACTTGGGTACATCATTCAAGGGTTGGTTTATACCCTCAAAATCATGTGCACCAGAGTTTGGACCCTGTAATTCACCTTGGTATGGAGATAAATCATTGACAGGTCATGATGGAGAGTGTGAGAAGTGAAGAGAAGTGAGTGGGCTCGACACGTGATGTGTATGGGTTGGTGGTTGGCTTATTGGGTTAGAGGGGGGTGATTGACCCTGGGGATTGGTCATTATTTCAATGTAACCTGAGTGTGTCTGCTCAGGCACAGTAGTAGGCTCTCCTATGGCTTTGGAGAGTGTGGGCTGAGTAGTTACCACACCCGGTTTAGGCTGTTGGGTTGAAATGAGCCTCGAGGTTGGCACCTTAAGAGTAGGCGTCTCCCCCTCAACTTCTGTCGGTGGAGGAGTAAATGTGACTTCAGCTCCAATGATACCTTTAGGTGTGGTACCACTTTTGGCAGTTTTACTATTATAGGTTTGGAGATTTACCTAGGCAGCAGTGGGCACACAAAGGTTAGCTCAGAGTGGGATTTATAATGGAATAAAGGTGGAGGAGATGGGTTAGACTGAGGTGGGTGTACTGCAGTATTGTCTCCAAAGGATGATGGAGAAAAATGAGAAGAAGAAGAAAGTGGAGTGATCTTACCAGAAGCAACTTGAATGTTGGTCGGCTCAGCCTGAGCAGAGTGCTCAGCTTGAACCCCTTGATTAGCTTGAGCTTCTCCCCCTTGAATTGATCCCTCAGCTTCACTTTCAGAGGAAACTCCCTCAGCTATCCAACACATAGGATCACTGAGACCCTCCTACTCTAGAAAGATGTCATTATTGAACATCTTTGAGCTGAGTGCTGGGGTGAGGAACATCCTGCCCAGCTTCATACAGTATTGTCCCCAACTCGGCTTCAAATACCAAGGACAGGTACCTTATGAACGGTACATGAAGATCCCTTGTAGTCTTCATCACTTGGACCTTGAGTTCCTTGAAGATGAGCTATGCATAATCCAAGTTGCGAGCGAAATACATGTTGTAGAGCAGCTCCATCTCAAACTCATTAACTTGGTCCAGTCCTCCAACCTTGGTACCAAGTGAACGAATCATAGTGGACACCATGAAACCCCATCCGGTTGGAAAGGTGGCCTTTTTTATAACACCCTCTGTTTGTGGGTGACCCATTCTGGGTAGGACCGACCTTGCTATCTGTCTCGTCACAGCAGGCTCGAACACATCAGTCCGAGGAAGTTGAAGAACCTCCCTTAGCCTTTGCATTGTGAGAGCAATCGTTCTCTCCCCATTCAGCACCGTGCCGTGGATTTCGCCGCTGTCCTGGTCATAGACACACGTATACCAGAACTCTAGTAGATGCTGAGGAACCACATGTAGTGGTGCTCCAGTGAAAACGAATGCCAGTGGGCATTTGTGGATATAATCCACCCACGCTTCGTATCCACTGTTTCTCTTGCGTTCAGGGATTGCCAGAAATGCTCGTTGATTATTGATTTTAATCAGCGGCAATCCATTGTTTTTGAAGGCAACACCCCTTACCATTCTATCACCTAGATTGAGAATGGTTCCGTCCATCGTTGATTATTCGAATTCACACTGAGTAAATATGTAGTTCGCACTGAGCGATTTAGGGTTTCTCGAACGATTGAGCGGTAAATTGAACTTAGCAAATGGTGGTTGTAGAAGGTATAGACAGAATATCAGAAGTTTAGGAAGCGTAAACGACTGAATTTTGGTTACAAACGATATTTCTACCTTATTTAGGAGAGAGAAAAGTTACCGTTAGATACCCTTTTTATCCGTTACGCTAACGAAATTACGGCTTGATGTAACAGTAATAGAGTAGAAAGACATCATCTCCCAACGGATAAGTATGTAAAATAATATCCTTGACTTACAAAAATATTATTTATACTGTTGTATTACACCAATACATAATCGGTATAAAACAAAATTTGAGACCGACTCAAATACAATGACTCATGAATTAATAACACATAGTAATTAAAACGTGGTTGTGGACACACCAAGCTGAGTAAACTTATCACTCAGCGTAGGTCAAGCACTCAGCTTGAGATTGAAACTCAGCTTGAGTGGACCACACAGCTCAGAATTAATGACACTTAGTCATTTTTATTTGAGACTAACCCAAATTTATATTTTAACCACACTGATTAGTTAAAATATATTTGGAACAAACCAAAGGTGTGAACTTATCACTCAGCTTGACAAGGTAGGCAGTTTATGAAAGCATATCTATAAAGTGTGCACTCAGCTTAAGACACTTAGTCTTTGTCAAGCTGAAACTCAGTTTTAGAAACTTATCTAAGGGTTGAGCATACCCAATTCACTTAGCAGATACATAAACCTCTTTTCATCAAGTGGTTTTGTAAAGATGTCTGCTAATTGATCATCGGTGGAGATAAATTTGATTTCAACTTTTCCTTTTTCCACGATGTCTCTGATGAAGTGATGTCGAATTTCTATATGCTTGGTTCTTAAGTGGAAGACTGGATTATATGTAATGGCTATTGCACTTTGGTTATCACAGAATATGGGTGTTTTCTTGAAATTTATACGAAAGTCTTAAAGCTAATGTTGCATCCACAGGATTTGAGCACAACAACTACCTGCAGCAACATACTCAGCTTCAGCAGTTGAAGTAGCCACTGAATTCTGTTTCTTATTTGTACAGCTTACTAACTTCCCTCCAAGCATTTGACATTCTCTAGTTGTTGATTTTTTATCTAACTTGCACCCAGCATAGTCAGCATCTGAAAATCCAACTAACTCAAATCCAGAGTCCTTTGGATACCAAAGACCTAGATTTGGTGTACCTTTAAGGTACCTAAAGATCCTTTTCACAGCTTGAAGATGTGATTCCTTAGGATCTGCCTGATATCTTGCACAAACACATGTAGCAAACATGATATCAGGTCTACTAGCTCTCAAATAGAGTAGAGAACCTATCATTCGTCTATAGGTAGACTTAAATATAGACTTTCCATCTGAGTCTTTACTCAGCTTGACAGCTGGTGACATGGGTGTTCTCATGGTTGAACTAAAATCAAAACCATATTCCATCAGGCTTTTGTTGAATTTGTAGATAGTTGGACAGGGTATCATACCAAGCTCTTGGAGCTTGTTTAAGACCATACAAAGCCTTGTCTAACTTATAGACATGATGTAGATACTTTGAACTGACAAAGCCAGGAGGTTGTTTCACATAGACTTCCTCCTGAAGTTTTCCATTTAGGAAAGCACTCTTCACATCCATTTGATAGACTTTGAAGTTTTTATATGTTGCATAAGCTAAGAACAGCCTTGTGGCTTCTATTCTAGCAACAGGGGCAAACGTCTCATCATAATCGATTCCTTCTTCTTGTTTATACCCTTGTGCTACCAACCTGGCTTTGTTCCTAACAATCACTCCATCCTTGTCCATTTTATTTCTATAGACCCACTTAGTGCCTATAATTGTATGATCTTTGGGGGCTGGGACAAGACTCCAGACCTTGTTTCTCTAAAATTCATTTGATTCCTCTTGCATAGCTTCAATCCAGTCCTCATACTCTAAGGCTTCTTCAGTCTTCTTTGGTTCCATTTGAGATAGGAAACCAAAGTAAGCAGCATAGTTTGTTGTTGCCTTCGATTTGGTCATTACTCTTTTCTTGAACATTACCAATTATTTGATCTTGAGGATGATCTTTGAGGATTTTAAATGTTGTAGTAGGAGATTGTGGTTCTTGATCTGAGTGATGTTGAGGACTCTGAGGTGAACTTACATCCTCAGTCTCAATTTCAGCATTGTCATCAAACTGTTGATCACCAAGATCTTCAGTCTGAGTAGTATCAGCTCCAAAGGGATTAATGAACTCATCATCTTTCTCAGCTTGAGAGTCCCTTGGAGCTTGTGATGATTTCTTAGATGGACACACATCATCATCACTGTTATCATCCATGACATACATAGGATTTGACATTTTGGTTTCCTCAGGCTTTTCAAGCTTACTCAGACTGACCAAGTCAGCTTATCTTTTATCAGTTTGATCAAAGCTGTCTTCATCAAATGAGACATGAATTGATTCTTCTATAGCCTTTCTCCTTGTGTTATACACTATTTAAGACTTGGCGATTGAGGAATAACCAACAAAAATTCCAGGATCAGCTTTAGGTTCCAACTTATGGAGCTGATCTCTTTGATTCAGCACATAGCATTTTGAACCAAAGACATGGAAGTAACCTATATTGGGCTTTCTTGATATATACATCTCATAAGCAGTTTTGCCATGTCTTTTGACTATGATTGATCTATTCTGGGTATAGCATCCTGTACATACAGCTTCATCCCATAAATAGAGTTTCAATCCTGCCTCACATAGCATTGTTCTTGCAGCCTCAATTAAGGTTCTATTTCTCCTTTCAGCAACTCCATTTTGTTGAGGAGTTCTGATTGAGGCGAAATTTTGTAATATTCCTTTTTGTTCACAAAAGCCTTCTAGGGTTGAGTTTCTGAACTCAGTCCCATGATCACTTATTAGTTGCTTAACAGACTTACCTTTTTGCAACTCTTTCTGTTTGATAAAACTTATTATCTCCAGGGCAGCTTCACTTTTGGCCTTAAGGAATATTACCCAGGTGAATCGTGAGAACTCATCTACTATCACTAGAGTGTACTTCTTTCCACTTAGGCTTGGAGTACTTATAGGCCCAAACAGATCCATATGCAACATATGCAGTCGGTGTGTTTTTGAAAAATGTTTCCCTTGTTCACAAGCTGAGCACAATTTGTCCTTGACAAATGTGATCTTTGGCAATCCAGAGGCTAACTCTATATTGGATAGCATACTTATATTCTTGAAATTCAAATGTGACAACCTTTTATGCCACAACCAACTCAACTTAGGAACAGATTGGGAATATAAGCAGGTTTCAGTGTAAGGATCAACAGAATTGAGATCAAGTAGATACACATCTCTTTCTCTCTTTGCTATTAGCACTGGCTTACCCTTAGCATTGTATATTGGTCCTGCTTTCTTCCTTAAAGTAACAATATTGTCTTCATCACACAATTGGCTGATACTTATCAGATTGTGTTTAAGACCTTTAACATATGCAACTTTCTGGAAAGTCACCTTGGCAGCGTGCATCTTCCCATATCCTTTAGTTCTCCCATGGGAGTTATCACCAATTGTTACTTTAGGACCTTCATCTTCCTAGAAATCACTAAGAAGTCCTTTCCACCCAATCATATGCCTTGAACATCCACTATCCAAGTACCATTTACTTGAACCCTGCACATGATAAGAAAACTAAACAAATTAGTTTTGTTTGGGAACCCACTTTGTAGTAGGTTCAGATGATGAGCACTTAGCAGCTTCATCTTTTAGAACTGACTGTTCAGCTTGAGCAGGTGTTGAGTTATGCGTGGGCTGATCAGCTTGTTCCTTTTCAGGCCTTAATATATCACTTTCACAATCCTTGGCCTCATGTCGTCTACCTCTACACTTGTAGCATTTCCTTCTACCAATGACTATAGGAGATAGATCATCCGATAATCCTTTAGGGAACTTATCCTCATCTTTAGGATTATGGGTGGTGGATAACTTCTCAACTTTCTTTGCAATTTGATTCACCTGATCCTCATTGACTTTGGACTTAGCATTGTCAGATCTAGGTTTATTATCCTTTTGATTTAAAGCTTGATCAACAAACTTCTTTTCAATGACTTTGGACTTACCATTGTCATGTTTTCTGGACTTACCAGTTTCAACAGTCTTGGACTTACCACTGTTGAGCTCTTTGGACTTACTAATGTCAACAACTTTGGACTTACCATTGTTGTGATATGACCTCTGACTTACAATGGTCTTCCTATTCTTGTAATTTCTCTCTGATCCAGATAGAGAGTTTTGTCTTTTGAAAGGATTTGGATTCAGCCTTTTTATGATAGAAGTTCTTTGAATAGGCTGAGTGCCTAATCTGTCAAGCACAGACTTACTATGATGCTTAGCTGTTGAACACTCATTTTCATGATCTTTGCCTTGACAAACTTATTGTATTTAAGGTTTTGACCATGTTTCTTTTCTGAGGCTGACTTCTGAGACACAATAAGTTGTCTATCTTCCTCAGAATATGTACTTCCTATCTCATCATCATCAGCTGCATCCGCTGCAGATTGATAGTCACCTACAAGTATAACTTGTACCTATTTAGGGATTTGTTGGTTGATGCACTTTTCAGCAAGCCTTGATGACTTACACCATGATTCAGTGACCTTTTGAAGTTGGTCAGCTTTATCCTTGGCTTTCTGAAGTTCTTCAATTAGAAGTTTATTAATGTGTCTTTGACATTCAAGATTACATTATGCCTTTTTACCAACATCAATGAGAGTTTGATTTTACTTAATCTTATTTTTAAGTTTAGCTACTTTAGCTTTGAGGTCATTTTGAGACTTAAGGCTGGTCTTAAAATCATTTAGCAGATAATCAAATGCAAGACCTTTTTCTTCATCGGTGTAAGAGTTGAAATTACTAACCTTATACATGGAAGAAGGATCCCAGTCACTAAGTTTGTTGTTTTCCTCAGCTTCCTTCATGTCAGATTCAAAAGTTGAGTCAGCATACCGTAATCAACTTCGTCTATTTCAAATTCTTCATCTTCTTGAGCCATCAGACATTTATCATCATCATCTGAGGTAGATTCTGTATCCCAAGTTTCAGCATAGAGTCCTTTTGCATTGGGTTTGTCTTCTGGCTTTCCTTTCTTGAGCTGAGTATATTTCTTCTTATACTTATCAGCTCTGTAAGCATTCTTATCAGCTACTGAAGCTGATTCATCCTTCTTTGATCTGCACTCAGCAGCAATATGTCTCTTCCTCTGACAATTGAAGCACACAACTTTTTTAGAATCAAAAGAACTTTTTCCTTTGCCCATGTCAGATCTTCCTCTTCCCCTTTGAGCTCTTCTTAAACGTTTGGCTAGCATGGCCATTTGCTCAGTGATTATCTGAACATCATCAGCATCACTTGAGTCTGAGTCTGGGTCTGAGTGGTCAGTTTGAGAGTCTGACTCAGTCTCAGATTCAACAACTAAGGCTTTTGGACTTTTCTTCTTTTTCCGTGCAACTAATGCAATATCAGTTTTATCAAGATAGTCCTTTAGTTGTTGTTGAGAAGTTCTCTTGTACTCTGTGATCTGTTCATGATTGAGCAAGAACCCATATATGGACTGTAGGTTATACATATGTAATGTTCCTCCAGCCCTTAGTGATGTAGTTACTTCATTGAATTTTTCTGGTAATACATCCAGAAATTTCAGCACAAGTTCAGCTTCATTCTTTTTAATGCCTACACCTAGCAGGTCATTAATCAAGCAGTGAAACCTAGTAAACACATCAGCTAAGGTTTCATTATTCTTAGAGAAGAAGTTTTCATAAGATCTGTTCAAATGATTCTTCTTTTGTTGTTTGACCAGATCTGTGCCCTCATATGTAATACTCAGCGTATCCCAGAGCTCTTTTGCAGATTGACACCTAGTCACAGTATGCAAGATCTCATTTGTCAGGGCATTAGCTAGAACACTCTTCGGCTTGTCATCCAAAGAATACAGTTTCCAATCTTCTTCAGTCCAGGATGCAACAGGCTTCTTTACTTCCTTTTCAGTTTTGTTAGTAAACGTATCACTGACAGCAGCAGGAATCCTGGGGATGATTGGTCCTTTAGTGATGACATCGTACATACGATTGTCAATGGACTTGAGGAAAAGCATGGCTCGAATATAGGACATCCTTTAGCAGCCATCTGAGGAAAGTTTGATGAATTGTTGCTTGGCGACATTGTATACTTTTCTTAGAATCTTGAACTTTCAACTTATGAAATCGCTCAGCCTGCTCTGATACCAGTTGTTGGTCCCTTGGTGAGAGGATCAACAATCAAGTAATGTGTAGAAGGGGGGGGGGGTTGAATACAGCAGAAAATTGAACAAATCAATAAAAAGTGTTAATACACATCAAACCACAAACAATCGAATGCTTCGCTTTCATTAATAAGAAGATGATTACAGAAACGATCAAGTAAGCAACACTTGATATGTAAACACCTCATGTAAATCAAATCTCTCAATCTCTCAATCTCTCAAACTTTGCTATCTATAATCAACTTATGATTATAGATACAAACTGACTGTCTAAACATGATTTATTCCCAGATTGAATACTTACCAACTTCACAACAGACGTGAAGATTCGAACACACGAACAATTGGCAATCTGTGAATTTCTTGATCACGTTGAACTTACAAACTGTGTATCAAGATTCGTAACACATACGCTCAATAGGTTGAGGTGAAATGAGTTTGGCTCTGTAACTCGTACCTCTAAACTTATCAGGAGATAAGTATTTATAATCATGTTCCTACGGATCCTAACAAACTAGAACTTATCCTAATCTGCTAACAAACTAACGGATAACCCGAAATCTTGAATCTCGAATCTTCTATCTTGAGTCTTCAATCTTCAATTTTGATTCTAGAATCTTCTTATCCACGCCGTAGATATAGAGAGTTAAAAAGGAATTTAAAACATATTTTAATTCTCTTAAACTGACTTCATTAGTCGAGCTGAGTTACTCAGCTTGAAACTCATGAAGCTGAGTTCTTCAAGAACAAACCCGAAATCAAACATGTACTAACACGTATAATGACTAACTCATCCTTAGAAGTCATAAGAGTTTAGCTAGAATTTACTTAGCAACTCTGTTGAGCTGACTCAGTCTATAAGCTGAGTCACTCAGCTCGAAACGTATCAAGCTGAATACTCAACCTATATCTTAGGTGACATACACAGTTTATCAAACATATTGATAATCTTACTAAGATATAGTCTAAGCTGGTTAAAGATATGCTCAGTTTATATTCAGCTTATGCTCAGTCTGAAACACTATAAGTGCCCAGTCTGATCAAGCTTCATAATTCTGTTTAAGTTATATTTAGAGCATATTTTACAAACTTAACTTTGTCTCATCAAATTTCAACTGATGAGATCATTTGCCCAACAGACCCGTATATATTTTTAATATTTGATATTTTTCTATTTATTCTTATATTTTCATATTTCTTGTTTGCCTATTTGGGTTTTATCTTATTTCTTTGTCCTCATAAACTTAATGAGAAACAAATCCATCACCGTTTTGAAACTACTGAAAGTAGACATTATCGAATAAAAAATGTTTCATCACTTGTAGCTTAATCGTTTCTATAAATTATCATGTTTTTGTATTTAAATAGTTAAATTATCTAGGTAGGGGTTGAACTTTATTTACTATTTTCTTTGAATTATGTAATTTGATAATAAAAAGACAATTAGTAAAACTAGACACGTTGACCCGTTAATCCGTTTTTGACCCGCAAACTCGTCAACCCATATATTTAAATAGGTTACGTATGTCATGTTATACGTACTAGTTCGTATGACACACCTTAAACCAAATAATTATAAGGGTAATGTTTGTGTCATAATCCGTCGACTCACCAATCTAAACACGACATGATTGTCACCTTTACCTTAAACTCGAATCTTATCTTAATAATAACAGTTTATATGTGGATGGTAGTGAATAAGTCTAATTGCAATGTGAAGGGACCAAAGTGAAATGTTGCTAAACAAGTGGGGTATATATCTTTATTTAATTTTATTTTTTGAAAAAAACGTAACCTCACCAACTTTGTATATTATATAAATCAACTTGCGCAAGTTGCATGCCATTTTATATTATCAATGGAAAAGTGGGGCATACAAATCGACCAGTTCTAGACGAGTCTTCTTTGTTCCCGAATCACCCCTCTCTACTTGCCTAACTATTTATTTCTCTTATTAATATAATTTAAATCAATCACAATAATTGTACACTACTTATTTTTAAAATATTCTATGTCGATGGTATAAACTTTAATATATATAATTCATGCTTTTCAAGAGGAAGAATAGAAGTACGACTACTGAAAAAATATTACATATATAACAAATGGATATTGTTGAGTAAGATTTATATAGCATGAAAAGTGAGTTTGTAAAATATTTAATAAAGGTTACGGCCTATTTTACTAATAGTAAATTTGTTTTGAGTTTTAATCCAAATTTACATGGTATCGAAGTTAAGTTTATTAGTGGTTGGTCAAAAGTCATACGGATTCCACATAACATATAAGTATATACATGTTAGTCGTAAAAGAAAGAACGTCACAATTGAGAAAGTGTGATAATGTCTCACATTAGATAAAAAATGACTTTATGATTTGTTTAATAAAGGTCATATACTACTTCACTTATAATAGATGCTTTTGAGTTAAACCCAAAACTAACATATATATATATATATATATATATATATATATATATATATATATATATATATATATATATATATATATATATATAGGGAAGTTCCATCGAGAATCAAAAAAATACGAGAACTGCGAGAACCGATCTAAACCGTCCATCTTAGCTTCTTTCTTTTTAATTAATTACCCCATTTTTTTAGAACTAAAATATCTACCAAACGCCAAGATATTAAATTATGAAAGTTATACCAAATTAACAACAAAAATATGCTTTTTAATATGACATCCATATTGCTATATTTATTTCAACAAAAAAAATTCGTTTTTGCCGACTTTTTTTTAAGCACTATAAGGTATGTTACATATATGCATCAGTACTAACATATATGTAATCAGTACGATAAGGTATGTTACATATATGTATACATAACTTATCTTACACACATTTTAGGCTTATATTATACGTTAACAAATCTCTTGCTGCTATTAAGTTGGTATTTCTTCTGTTTCTTTTTCTAGTGTTGTGTGTGTGCGTGCTTATTTTGGAAATCCATGTGCTTTAACTCATTAGATTGACTATATTGTTATCGATCTAGTATTTGAGTACTGTTCTAGTTTATTAATCCTTTGTATTAGTATGTCTTTTTTTTGTGTAATGTATATTTTATAGGAGTACAAGAGTTATTTGAAAGTTTATGTGTAATTAATGATGCACATGTGTAACATACCTTATAGTGCTAGAAAAAAAACTCGGCAAAAACGAAATTTTTTTGTTAAAAAAAATATAGCAATATGGATGCCATATTAAAGAACATATTTTTGTCGTTAATTTGGTATAATTTTAATAATTTAATATTTTGGCGTTTGGTAGATATTTTAGTTTTAAAAAAATGGGGGTAAGAAAGAAGCTAAGATGAACGGTTTAGATCGGTTCTCGCAGTTCTGACATTTTTTTTTGTTCTCGATGGAACCCTCCCCTATATATATATATATATATATATATATATATATATATATATATATATATATATATATATATATATGGGAAACTTTAAACGATAATTGTTTTTTGTACGAGAACTGCGAAGACCAATCTTAGCCTTTAATTAAAAATAATTAATGGCTATAATTTTTTGATGGCTCATTAATGTTTCATTAATGGCTCATTAATGACAGCACTAATGAGGGTTATATCGGAAAAATCAAGTTTCGTAAATTAATGACGGCTTACACGGACGCAATTCACTGTAGGGTAAACATATAAATTACCAAAACACCCCTATTAATGAGTTATTAATGACATTAAAATAGTTCTCGCAGTTCTCGTATGAAATACAGTTCTCGATTGAACTTTTGTGTGTGTATATATATATATATATATATATATATATATGCTATTGTTTTAAGTTTCGAAGGAAATGATGGGGTAGAGGAATTTGAAAGTGGTTTGATTTTTGGAAATACTGAACTACATTTATTTCAAATGTAAACTTTTAAATCGACCCAATAACCTAACTCATATAAATAGGGAGCTAGGAAATTAGATAATTACTAATGAAATTCAAATAATACTAAATTAATTAAATAAATAAGACTAATAATTAGTGTAAATCCCATCATCTTGAGTCATATATATCAATAAGCTAGTCCTTTTTAGTTTAATTTTTAACTTATAAAATTATTATGACATATAGTTAAAAAAATAATGGGGACATATAAAAAAATAAGTAAAAAATAAGATTCTGAAAATTAAACCCTTATTAATATGTTTATGAGGAAATTATACTTATTAATATTAATATAAATATAAAACCCTTAATTGTTAATATGAATATTAATACTTATTTAAAATAGTAACAATTACCAGGAAGGTTACTGTTCAATGAACAGTAACCTCCCACTAATAGGTTATATACTTAATGGCTAGGGCAATTACAATGCACATGTTTTGACCGAGTGGTATTGTCTATTGCCTTTAAGCATCAAGTCCCGTGTTCTAGTCCCGGCTACAGCAAGCTTTTTTCTTTTATTTTTTTCTTTATGGGCTTAACTAAGACTAGCAGCCATTTAACATTTTAACTTCTTTTATAGGCTTTTTTTTATTATTACTATTAAAAAATCAAAATTATATCTTATTTATTATCATCATATAACTTTGCCTATTTAACATTTTAATTTTTTTTATAGAGTTTTTTTTATTATTATTATTAAAAAATCAAATATATATCTTATTTATTTCATCATATAACTTTTGCTATTTAACATTTTAACTTCTTTAATAGAGCTTTTTTAATTATCATTATTAAAAATCAAATTTATAGCTTATTTATTTTCATCATATAACTGTTAACAGATAATGTGCGTTACAAATATGAATATATATATATATATATATATATATAGTTATATAGTTATTTATGATCATCTTTTTTTATATATTGGGCTAATTTTTTTCGTTCGTGATTTTTTTAATATAAATAATAAAATTAATAAAAAAACTTGAAAAATTCATATCTAAACAAGATGATGTGAATACGCGATTCTTTCAACTTAAAATTCACTAGATTTTTTATCCGAAATATTTAATTTTTGCCTAGCTTATCTTAAATAGTTGTGTTTACATGTTAGTCTATAGATTTTATTTATCAATACTTTTTGTTTCCCGCCGCAGTACGCGGGTAACAAATACCTCGTTGTTGCTTATAAACAGAGTTAGTTTAAAAAATATAAAATATTCAACATTAATAAAAAGATATTTATAATTATAAATCGTGAATAAAATAAGAATTTAAAGAAATAGCACCAACTCTTAGACTATGGTGGAAACATCAACACAAGGAAGTATTATGATGCGAATAGACATTATTATATTTCTTGTACAAGTCATTAATCATTATTATTATTAGGGGGGTTAAGCGTTTATTGGTTATAATAATTTTTTTTAACAATTATAAATTATTTTAGAATGATAAAATTAAGAATTTGTTGAATATGATATTTTAAAATACTATAAATGGTAAATATGATATTTGTAAATTAAGGTGGGTAAAATACAACATTTTAAGGTTTAAAAAGGCATGTTTGAAATTATTTTTAAATTTTTTTATTTAAACGTCAAAATTGGATCCAATTTTAAATAAAAAAGTCAAAATTAAATTTTAGTTTATATCAAATTAAATGGTTAAAATTTGATAATTAACTTTTATTTAAATTAATTAGGATTATCTAATAGATATAATTAAAATTAATTTTTTGTTTAAATGAAAGATAGAAAGAATATAACCAAGCAAATCATGATTTCATTAATACCAACGAAGGACTTAAGAAGCAGAAATGGAGCCCTAGAGTTTCATTTTTTGTGTTAATTATGAGTCGAATTGTTAAAAAGATTAATAAAATTGAAATTTCGTTAATTTATTAGATTTAATTCTGATTTATGTTAAACACTAAGGTTTATTGCAAACCAACTTTTCTTTAGTAAAAATATTAGTTTGTTAACCAAATTTAAAAACTATTTTAGCTAAGGATAAATAGTCGAGAAAGGTAATATATATATATATATATATATATATATATATATATATATATATATATATATATATATATATATATATATATATATATATATATATATATAAATTTGTTAATAAATGTAACGTGTAATTTTTTTTGCCAATAAAAAACTATAAATTTAAATTTTATTACAAAAAAGAGAATCTCGATCAAATAATTTTAATTTTTAAAATGTCACGATACTTTCTTAACAAATTGAAATTTATAATCTCTTTTTTGCAAACTTGAAATATATAATCTTTTTTTATAACATATTAAAATTTATAATCTTTTCTTGACAAAAAAATTATACATTACATTCATTGACAAATTTTAATATATATGTTATTTTTCTCAACCATTTAACCTTTTAGCAATTTTATCTGAAATATCTTTCATGTAAGATTTTACTTGTAAATTATTTTGTGTAACATGTACGACAATTTTATGAGGCCGACATTGTAAGCCATGAAGCAGTGTATTAAAATTTCTATTTTAGTTATGGAATTTTGTCCTTCTTGAATTACTTTGCTCTGATCGGCTATATTCTGAAACTAACTTCTTTTGTAGCGTCGACTAAAACTCATCCATCTCTTTCCAATACTTCCCACAATTTAAGATGCTTTCAATGTCCATCAAGATAGTATGTGGTGATTAGAAATGAAAGCTACAAGCTTTCTTTTCATAATGTAGAGAATACGTTTGTTCAAAATTCTAGAAGTTTCAAATCTTATACATGGACAAGTAGCAAGAAAGTTTCGTCAAAAAAAACTTTGTATTCAATGTTTTTTCAATTTTAGTTATTTTACCAAGTTAGTATCTTTGCTTATTTGCTCTTGACCACAAATTGACACTAGTTTTCACTCTTTCTTGGAGATTGATTATATATATATATATATATATATATATATATATATATATATATATATATATATATATATATATATATATATAAATAGCATCAATAAAGAACCATGTATTAAACAAAGAACCTAAAGAACCAATTTGGGCCTTTAAATTAACTTGATCAATGTCTCATATTAATTTGTGGCAAAATTGTAATTATCATATATTAATTAAGAAGAAAAAGGGCAAATATGGAAAATTTCTTCCTCCCACCCCAAACTCACGACAACAGCCACCTCCCCCAATTCAATTAAAAAAATTCCTTCAATTTTATAAATGATCATAACTATTTAACTTTTGTGAATTTAAATAAAAAAATTATACCAATCTTTTAGTTTTTTAATCCTCTTTCAATCAAGACCACTCTTCCCATATTTTTCTATATTTTTTTTGAAAATGCAAATTTTGTTTGCATTTTAAGCTGTATTGTAGTGTTATGTATGAATTTTGCATTTTGGTTTTAGATATGAATTTTGCTTTTATAAGTACCAGGTTAGATAACAATGACATAAACAAAAACATGGTGATGAAACCATACTTGCACCCACATTTAATTGAAAAATATGGTCCAAGAGAAATGGCTCCATCTCAAGAAGTCACTAGGGTACGCAAATGCACGAACCAAAACTCAAAAGAGGCTATTTTTTTTTGAAGTGCAAGTTCTCCATTAGTTGGTAATAGAATTCATACAACAGCTCACATAGTTACACACTCTTACATATAGTGTTCACCTAAGTCAATAAGACACAACAATAATAAAGAAAAAGCACATCACATTCTTGTTTGTTGCCATGATACTGTTAACATTCCACACTTTGTCGTCACTATTGTCATTTTGTTTTGCTTCTGAATTATGAATCTTCGCATATCTACTGTTGTTATTTTAAAGATCACCATGAGACCAAGTTCTCCACATACGGTCCATCAATCCTGTTCGATCCGCATTTAATTACAATTTCCAGCGCCTAAATACAACTTTATGTTGTACATTTACTTCTCAATAAGCAGCCCACACTTTCCAACTTTTGCGCAATGGTTCCGGGTCATTATTTGAGAACACGTAGAACCTCCACTTCGGAGATTACACCCGGCAGCTACAACTAAAAGGCTTTACATATGAGAGTCTTGAGCATGCATCCTTACTGGTTTTTTAATTAAAAAACAAGGTTGATGAAGATTCAACATAATATTAATTCAGGAGCATCAGATCGAGTTTGTACCTAAATGAATTGTAATATATTTTATGGCAGGAATCAACCAAATCAACTGATGTGTATAGGGGTGAAACATATTGTTGACTAGGCTCACTTCCTGCTAGGTATCTCAAAGCTCCTTTCTCTCGTTGGACCATCCAGAAAACTGCACGCCTCTGATATGGTCGAAGCTTAGGAAGCAAATCAGGCATGTCAATAGTTAGCATCTGGATATCCCTACAATCATAAGTACAACCCAAACAAACATTATATAGTATTTTGAAAGCATTTGCATGATCTTCAATTTCGATATTTTGCATTTTTTTCTTTTTTCATTTTGCATTTTTGAATCAAACCCAACTTAATAAAGGTGGTGGTTTTAATTATGTAATTTTGTATTTTGGGTTTCAATATATAATTTGCATTTTGGGGCTGCATTTTCATTAAATCAGATTGTGAAAATGCAAATAAGAGTTGTGGGTTTGCAT
Organism: Pulicaria dysenterica; assembly: GCA_947179395.2. Classification (NCBI taxonomy): domain Eukaryota; kingdom Viridiplantae; phylum Streptophyta; class Magnoliopsida; order Asterales; family Asteraceae; genus Pulicaria; species Pulicaria dysenterica. Next base: position 58,366,948 of record OX359292.1, on the reverse strand, counting down.
TTTGCATTTTGGAAGCTTGCATGACCTGCAATTTTGATATTTTGCATTTTTCTCTTTTTGCATTTTGCATTCTGCATGTTTACATTTTGCATTCTGCATGTTTGTATTTTGCATTCTTCATGTTTATATTTTGCATTCTGCATTTTACGTTCTACGGTTCTATGTTTACGTTCTACAGATTTTTGCATTCTGCATGTTTTTTATTTTTTGCATTTTTGCATTTATAATGAACACAACTCAAAATGCAAAATGTGCATTTTAAAAAAAAAAGTTTTTGAAATATATCAAGCCCGGTCTTGTTTGAAAGAGGACGAAAAACTGAATCTATCGGTATAATTTTTTTGTTAAAATTCTTAAAAACGAACGAGTTATGATCATTTAAAGTAAATGGAGGTTTTTTTTATTTTTGTTGTTTTGGTCGCTGGAGGAGACGCTGAAATTGTTTTTTTCTTTCAATTTTCCTTTTTTGCCCCTAAACTATATGTCACGTGTCATCATAAGAGGAGGTTCTTTAGGTTCTATGTTTAAGGGGGGTTCTTTGTTTAACCATACCCTATATATATATATATATATCTATACATATATATATATATATATATATATATATATATATATATATATATATATATATATATACTAATATATAAAGCATTTAGCTTTCTCTCTCTTAAAATTTTTAAGACTACTTAATTTTAAGTAGTACAAATTTTTTTGCTTAAGATACAAACACTCAAAGCACTAGCCTAACCAATCATTCCCTTGATTATCTCAACTAATTTAAGGTAATTATTACTTTAATAAATCATTAAACATTACAAAAATTATTTAATTTATCTCATTATGGCCGAATTACTTACATCAATACAATTTTAAAACTATAATATATTTTTCTCTAAATATTCAATAATAATATTTATTTGTTGTTTTTCAAAAATAATTTAACAACTAATAAAATGGTTGATTGTAAAAAAAACAAAGTAAATACATGTGGAAAAGGTAGAAAATACATGGATAGGTTGACTAACATCGCATTTCACATACCATACCCTACTTTTTAAATCAAACATGTTATTGAGCACAAACGATTGTCATCGCCGCCGCATTGCGCGGGTGCTATGCTAGTATATTTATAAAACATTTAACTTTCTCTCTCTTAAAAATTTTAAGACTACTTAATTTTAAGCAGTACAAATTTGTTTACTTAAGATACAAACACTTAAAGCAATAGCAAACCAATCATTCCCTTGATTATCTCAACTAATTTAAGGCAATTAGTACTTTAAAAAATCATTAAGTACATCACAAAAATTATTTAATTTATCTCATTACGGCTAAATTACTTACATCAATACAATTTTAAGGCTATAATATCTTTTTCTCTAATTATTCAATAATAATATTTTTTAGTTGTTTTTCAAAAACTATTTTAACAACTAATAAAATGGTTGATTGTAAAAAAAAGTAAAGAAATCAGAAAAGGTAGAAATTCATGGATAGGTTGACTAACATCGCATTTCACATATCATACCATACTTTTTAAATCAAATATGTTATCGAGAACAAACTATTGTCATCGCCGCCGTATTACGCGAGTGCAATGCTAGTATGTGTGTGTGTGTGTGTGTGTGTGTGTATATATATAGGGGAGTATCATGGATGGAGAGCGTGGAGGGATAAGGTGTGACAGAGTGCATGTGAGGAATTCATGGGTGGGCAATGACATTGAAGGAGGGGGAATTGGACGGCTTAGATTGGTTCTCGCGGTTCTCGCGCTAACAACGGTTCTCACATTAACTTTTGTCTCTCTCTCTCTCTCTCTCTCTATATATATATATATATATATATATATATATATATATAGAGGGAAGTTCCATCGAGAACAAAAAAAAAGCGAGAACTGCGAGAACCGATTTAAACCGTAAAATATCTACCAAACGCCAAGATATTAAATTATGAAAATTATACCAAATATGCTCTTTAACATGACATTCATATTGCTATATTTTTTTCAACAAAAAAATTTCATTTTTGCCGGGTTTTTTTTCTATCACTATAAGGTATGTTACATATATGTAATCAGTACTTAACATATTTGTAATCAGTACTATAAGGTATGTTACATATATGTAACGAATTTTTTTTGTTGAAAAAAATATAGCAATATGGATGTCATATTAAAGAGCATATTTTTGTCGTTAATTTGGTATAATTTTTATAATTTAATATCTTTCCGTTTGGTAGATATTTTAGTTTTAAAAAGATGGGGATCAGTTCTCACAGTTCTCGCATTTTTTTGGTTCTCGATGGAACCCTCCCCTATTATATATATATATATATATATATATATATATATATATATATATATATATATATATATATATATATGTTGGGAAAATGATCTCATCTGTTTTGATTTGATGAGACAAAGTTAAGTTTGTATGATGTGTTATACATATAACTTAGATAGAATTATGAAGCTTAGTCAGACTGAACACTCATAGTGATTCAGACTGAGTATAAGCTGTACATATGTGTGATCAGCTTAGACTATATCTTAGTAAGATTATCAATGTGTTTGATAAGCTGTGTGTGTCACCTAAGATATATATATTAAGTTTAAGCTTGATGAGTTTCAAGCTGAGTGACTCAGCGTATATACTGAGTCAGTTCAACAGAGTTGCTAAATAAGTTCTAGCTAACTCTTAGGAATTCTAAGGATGAGTTTATTAATATACGTCTTAGTTTATGTTGATTTTCGAGTTTGTTCTTGAAGAACTCAGGTTGATGAGTTTCAAGCTGAGTAACTCAGTCCGAGCAAGAAGTCAGTTTAAAGAGAATTTAAATATGTTTTAATATTATCTTTTTAACTCTCTATATCTACGGGAAGGATAAGAAGACTCCAGAATCAAGATTTAATTTTGAAGACTCAAGATAAGAAGATTCAAGATTCAAGATTCCGAGTTATCCGATAATTAGTTAGCAAATTAGGCTTAGTCTTAGTTTGTTAGATTCCGTAGGAACATGATTATACATACTTATCTCCTGATAAGTTTAGAGGTACGACTACAACGACGATTACAACTAAGTGTTGCAGAGCCAAATACCTCACCTCAACCGTATGTTTTACGATTCTTGAATCACTGTTTGTAAGTTCAACGTGATCAAGATATTCACAGATTGCCAAGCTATTCCTGTGTTCGAATACTCACATTAGTTGTGAGATTGGTAAGTTTTCAATCTGTGATTAAATCCTGTTTAGAGAGTCGTCAGTATCTATAATCATAAGTCGACTATAGATAGCTAAGTTTGAAAGATTGAGAGATTTATATTAGGTGTTTACATATCAAGATTTGCTTACTTGATAGAGTCTGTAACCATCTTCTTATTAATGAAAAGCAAAGCATTCGATTCTGGATTGATTTACTTTTTGTAACACTTTTCTTTGATTTGTTCAATTTCCGTAGAAAGTGTATTCAACCCCCCTTCTACACATCTGTTGCTTGTTGTTATTCTCACCAAGGGACCAACAACTGGTATCAGAGCAGGCTGAACGGTTTCATAAGTTGAAAGTTCAAGATTCAGAGAAAGTTTACAATGTCTACAAGCAATAATTCTTCAAACTTTCCACAGATGTCTGCCAAAGGCTGTCTCGTATTTGATGGATCTGACTATCCTATGTGGAAATTCAAAGCCATGTTGTTCCTTAAGTCCATTGACAATCGTATGTCCGATGTCATTATCAAAGGACCAATTATCCCCAAGATCTTAGTTGTTGTCAGTGATACGTCCGCTGATAAAACAGACAAGAGTGAAAAAAAGGTAAGGAAGCCTGTTGCATCCTGGACAGATGAAGATTGGAAACTGTTCAATCTGGATGATAAGGCAAAGAGTGTTCTGGCAAATGCCATGACTAACGAGATCTTGCATACAATGACTGGGTGTCAAACTGCAAAAGAGATCTGGGATACACTAAGTATTACATATGAGGGCACTGATCTGGTCAAGCAGCAAAAAAAGGGTCATCTGAACAGATCCTATGAAAACTTCTTTTCAAAGAAGAAAGAAACCCTGCTTGATTTGTTCACAAGGTTTCACTGCTTGATAAATGACCTGCTAAGTGTAGGTGTGAAGAAAGATGAGGCTGAACTTGTGCTGAAATTTCTGGATGTGTTACCAGAAAGGTTCAATGAAGTAACCACAACACTGAGGGCTGGAGGAACACTGCATGTGTACAACCTACAGTCTATCTATGGGTTCTTGCTCAATCATGAACAGATCACAGAGCACAAGAGAACTTCTCAACAACAACTTAAGGAGTCCTTGGATAAAGCATTAGTTGAATCTGAGACTGAGTCAGAATCTCAAGCTAACTACTCAGACTCAGACTCAGGTGATACTGATGATGTTCAGACTATCACTGAGCAGATGGCCATGCTAGCCGGACGTTTGAGAAAAGCTCAATGGGGAAGAGGAAGATCTGACAGGGGCAAAGGGAAGAGTTCCTTTGATACCAAGAAAGCCGTGTGCTTCAACTGTCAGAAGAAGGGACACATTGCTGCTGAGTGCAGATCAAAGAAGGAAGAATCAGCATCAGTTGCTGATAAGAATGCTTACAGAGCTGAGAAATACAAGAATAAATACACTCAGCTCAAGAAAGGAAAGCCAGAAGACAAACCCAGCGCAAAAGGATTATATGCTGAAACCTGGGATACTGAATCATCTACTTCAGATGATGATGTATGTCTAATGGCTCAAGAAGATGAAGAGTTTGAAATTGGCGAATTTGATTATGGTTTGTCCAAGTCAACTTTTGAAGCTGACATGAAGGAAGCTGAGGAAAACAGCAAGCTCAGTGATTGGGATCCTGCTTCCATGTATAAGGTTAGTAATTTCAACTCTTACACCGATGAAGAAAAGGGTCTTGCCTTCGACTATTTGTTAAATGATTTCAAGACCATCCTTAAGTCTCAAAAGGACCTCAAAGTTGAGATAGCTAAACTAAAGAGTGAGATTAACGAAAATCAATCTTTCATTGATGTTGGTAAGAAAGCACAGTGTGATCTTGAATGTCAAAGACACATTAATAAACTTCTAAATGAAGAACTTCAGGAAGCTAAAGTCAAAGCTGACCAACTTCAAAAGGTCACTGAGTCTTGGTGTAAGTCATCAAAGCTTGCTAAAAAGTGCATAAACCAACAAATTCCTAAACAGGTACAAGCTGTACTTGGAGGTGATTATCAAACAACAGCTTATGTAGCTGATGATGAGATAACAAGTACATATTCTGAGGAGGATAGACAACTGATTGAGTCTCAGAAGTCAGCCTCAGAGAAAAGACAATATCCAAACTTGAAATACAATATGTTTGTGAAAGCTAAAGATCATGGAAATTAGTGCTCAACATCTAAAAAACATAGTAAGTCTGTGCTGGACAGATTAGGCACTCAACCTATTCAAAGAACTTCAGTCATAGAATGGCTTAACCCAAATCCTTTCAAAAGACAACATTCTCTATCTGGCTCGGAGAGAAGTTACAAGAATAGTAAGACCACTGTAAGTCAGAGGTCAAATCACAACAATGGTAAGTCCAAAGTTGTAGATCTTGGCAAGTCCCAGAAGATCAACAGTGGTAAGTCCAAACCTGTTAAAATTGGTGAGTCCAGTAAGCATGACAAAGGTAAGTCCAAGGTCATGGAAAAGAAGTTTGTTGGTCAAGCTTCTAATCAAAAGGATAACAAACAAAGATCTGATAAAGGTAAGTCCAAAGTCAGTGAGCACCAAGTGAATCAACTTGCAAAGAAAGTTAAAAAGTTATCCACTACATATAATCCCAAGACTGAGAGCAAGTTCTCACAAGGATTATTAGACACTCTACCTCCTGTAATCATTGGAAGAAGGAGATGCTACAAGTGCAGAAGTAGAGGTCATGAGGCTAAGGATTGTGACATTGCAATCTCAAGGCTTGAACCAGAACAGGTTGATCAGCCTACACATGACTCAGCTCCTGCCCAAGCTGAACAGTCAGTTCAACAAGATGGAGATGCTAAGTGCTCCTAATCTGAACCCACCAAGAAGTGGGTTCCCAAACAAAACTAATGTGTTTAGTTTTTATATCATGTGCAGGGTTCAAGTAAATGGTACTTGGATAGTGGATGCTCAAGGCACATGACTGGGTGGAAAGGACTTCTTAGTGATTTCAAGGAAGATGAAGGTCCTAAAGTAACTTTTGGTGACAACTTCCATGGAAGAACTAAAGGCTATGGGAAGATGCATGCTAGCAAGGTGACTTTCCAGAAGGTTGCATATGTCAAGGGTCTTAAGCATAATCTGATTAGTATCAGCCAATTATGTGATGAAGACAACGTTGTTACTTTTAGGAGGAAAGCAGGAACAATATATAATGCTAAGGGAAAGCCTGTATTAATTGCTAAAAGAGAAAGAGATGTGTATCTACTTGATCTTAACTCTGCTGATCCCTATACTGAAACCTGCTTGTATTCCCAATCTGTTCCTAAGCTGAGTTGGTTGTGGCATAAACGATTATCACATTTGAATTTTAGTAATATAAATATGCTATCCAATAAAGAGTTAGTCTCTGAATTACCAAAGATCACATTTGTCAAGGACAAATTGTGTTCAGCTTGTGAACAAGGGAAACACCACAAAGGGTCCTTTAAATCAAAGCAACATTTTTCAATAACAGACCCATTGCATATGTTGCATATTGATCTGTTTGGATCCATAAGTACTCCAAGCCTAAGTGGCAAGAAGTACACACTGCTGATAGTAGATGAGTTCTTAAGATTCACCTGGGTAATATTCCTTAAAGCCAAAAGTGAGGCTGCCCTGGAGATAATAAGTTTTATCAAAGAGGAAGAGTTGCAGAAAGGTAAGTCTGTAAAGCAACTCAGAAGTGATCATGGGACTGAGTTCAGAAACTCTACCCTTGAAAGCTTCTGTGAACAAAAGCGAAAATTACAAAATTTCTCATCTGTACGAACTCCCCAACAAAATGGAGTTGCTGAGAGGAAAAATAGAACCCTAATTAAGGTTGCTAGAACAATGCTGTGTGAGGCAGGATTGAAACTCTATTTTTGGGAGAAAGCTGTCAGTACAGCCTGTTATACTAAAAATAGATCTATCATTGTCAAAAGACATGGTAAAACATCATATGAGATGTATAAGTCTAGAAAGCCCAATATAGGTTATTTCCATGTCTTTGGTTCAAAATGCTATGCGCTGAATAAGAGAGATCAACTCCATAAGTTGGAACCCAAAGCTGATCCTAGAATATTCGTTGGTTATTCCCTAATCTTCAAATCATACAGAGTGTATAACACTAGGAGAAAGGCCATAGAAGAATCAATTCATGTCTCATTTGATGAAGACAGTCTTGATCAAGCTGAGAAAAGACAAGCTGACTCGGTCAGTCTGAGTGAGCTTGAAAGGCCAGAGGAAACCAATATCTCAAAGCCTATGTATGTCATGGGAGATGATAGTGATGATGATGTGTGTTCATCAATGAAATCATCACAAGCTCCAAGGTATTCTCAAGCTGAGAAGGATGAGTTCATCAACCCCTTTGGCGCTGAAGTCACTCAGACTGAGGATCTCAGTGATCATCAGTCTGTTGACAATGCTGCTATTGAGACTGAGCAGATAAGTTCACCTCAGGACTCTCCACATCACTCTGATCCAGAACCAGATTCTCCAACTACAACATTCAAATTCCTCAAAGACCATCCTCAAGATGAGATCATTGGAAATGTCCAAGAAAGGATCATTACCAGATCAAGGGCTACAGCTAACTATGCTGCCCACTTTGGTTTTCTATCTCAAATGGAACCAAAGAAGACTGAAGAAGCCTTAGAGGATGAGGATTGGATTGAAGCTATGCAAGAGGAATTGAATGAATTTAAAAGAAATAAGGTCTGGAGCCTTGTCCCTGCCCATAAAGATCATTCAATTATAGGCACTAAGTGGGTCTATAGTAATAAAATGAACAATGATGGAGTGATAGTTAGGAACAAATCCAGGCTGGTAGCACAAGGGTATAAGCAAGAAGAAGGAATTGACTATGATGAGACCTTTGCCCCTGTTGCTAGAATTGAAGCCATAAGGCTGTTCCTGGCTTATGCAGCATATAAAGACTTCAAAGTCTATCAAATGGATGTGAAGAGTGCTTACTAAATGGAAAACTTCAGGAGGTAGTCTATGTGAAACAACCTCCTGGCATTGTCAGTTCAAAGTTTCCACATCATGTCTATAAGTTGGACAAGGCTTTGTATGGTCTTAAACAAGCTCCAAGAGCTTGGTATGATACACTGTCCACTTATCTAATATCGGTGCATTTCATCAGAGGTATTATAGATAAGACACTCTTTATTAAAAAGAGTAAAGGACAAGTGATTCCTGTACAAATCTATGTGGATGACATTATCTTTGGTTCTACTAATGAATCTCTGTGTGAATGGTTACCCAAAATAATGTCACAAAAGTACAAGATGAGCATGATGGGTGAGATGACATATTTCTTAGGCCTACAAATTCAACAAAAGCCTGATGAAATTTTCATTAATCAAAGCAAGTATGTTCTTGATTTGATAAAGAAATATGGTTTTGATTCTAGTTCAACCATGAGAACACCCATGTCACCAGTTGTCAAGCTGAGTAAAGACTCAGATGGTAAGTCTGTGTGTCAGTCTACCTATAGAGGAATGATAGGTTCATTACTCTATTTGAGAGCTAGTAGACCTGATATCATGTTTGCTACATGTGTTTGTGCAAGATATCAGGCAGATCCTAAAGAATCACATCTTCAAGCTGTGAAAAGGATCTTTAGGTACCTTAAAGGTACTCGAAATCTAGGTCTTTGGTATCCAAAGGACTCTGGGATTGAGTTAGTTGGTTTTTCAGATGTTGACTATGCTGGGTGCAAGTTGGACAGAAAATCAACAACAGGAAGATGTCAACTACTTGGAGGGAAGTTAGTAAGCTGGACCTGTAAGAAGCAGAACTCAGTGGCTACTTCAACTGCTGAAGCTGAATATGTTACATCAGGAAGCTGTTGTGCTCAAATCCTATGGATGCAGCATCACCTTCAAGACTTTCGTATGAGTTTCAAGAAAACTCCTATCTTCTGTGATAACCAAAGTGCTATAGCCATAACTTACAATCCAGTCTTCCACTCAAGAACCAAGCATATTGAAATTAGACATGACTTCATCAGGGATATCATGGAAAAAGGTAAAGTTGACATTAAATTTATCTCCACTGATGACCAAGTAGCTGATATCTTTACTAAACCACTTGATGAGAAGAGGTTTATGTATCTGCTAAGTGAATTGGGTATGCTCAATCCCTAGCTAAGTATCTAGAATCTGAGTTTTCAGTTTGACAAAGACTAAGTGTCTTAAGCTGAGTGCACAGTTTATGAAGTAGTCTTCATTAACTAAAAATTCTGTCGCACTGAATGATGAGTTCACACGTTTGGTGAGTTTCAAACATTTTGTTAACTACTCAGTATGGTTAACATATAAGTTTGAGTTAGTCTTGAACAAATGACTAAGTGTCATTGAGTCTGAGATATGTGCTTAACTCAAGCTGTGTGATGAGTTCACATGTTTGGGTGGTTCCAAACAAGTTTTAACTACTCAATGTAGCTAATATACATGCTTGGGTCAGTCTCAAACAAAAATGACTCCGTATCATTAAGTCCGAGGGATGTTCTAGTACACCTGTACCTACAACCAGAACATAGGAGAGATCATTGGCACTGTTCTAAATGGCGATAGAACAGTTGTTATTACTGTCCAGAGGCTGAGGGATGTTCTTCAACTCCCTGCTAATGATGTGTTCGAGCCTGCTATGACAAGGCATGTGGCAAGGTTGGTCCTACCCCGTATGGGACACCCACAAACAAAGGGTGTAATAAAAAAGGCCACCTTCCCAACGAGTCGGGGATTTATGGTTTCTACGGTTATTCATTCACTAGGAACAAAGGTTGGAGGCTTGGACCAGGTCAATGAGTTCGAGATGCAGATGCTGTACAATATGTTCTTTGCCAGAAATCTAGACTATGCACTACTCTTCTTCAATGAGCTCAAGGTCTAAGTGCTAAATACACCAAGGGATCTCCATGTGCCTTTCATAAGGTACTTATCCTTGGTGATTGAAGCTGAGTTGGGAGATCAACTATACGAAGCTGGGCAGGATTTGTTCCCTGCTCTAGCACTCAGCTCGAAGATGTTCAATAGTGACATCTTTCCAGAGCTGGAAGGTCTGAGTGACCCAATGCGATGGATAGCTGAGCAAGCTTCTTCAGAAAGTGAAACTGAGGGATCCAATCAAGGGGGAGCTTCCCAAGCTGACACCGAAGTTCAAGCTGAGCACTCTGCTCAAGCTGAACCTGCACAAACTGAAGCTGCTTCTGGTAAGACCTCTCCACTTTCTCTTTCTTCTCATTTTTCTTCATCCACCTTTAGAGATAAGGCTGTGGTAAACCCAACCCAGTCTAACCCATCTCCTACACCTTCATTTCATCTACAATCCCACTCTGAAGCAACCCCTTGTATGCCCACTGCTGCTAGGGAGAATATCCGAACCTATACAAGAAAAACTGCCATAGGTGGTGCCACTCCTAAAGGCATCACTAGAGCTGAGATCACGTTGATCCCTCCACCAGCAGGAGTTGAGGGGGAGATGCATACTCTTAAGGTGTCAACCTCGAGGCTCATTACAATCCAACAGCCTAAACCGGGTGTGGTGTCTACTCAGCCCACACTCTCCAGTGCCATGGGAGAGTCCATTACTGTGCCTAAGCAGACACACTTAGGTAACATTGAAGAAATGACCAATCCCCAAGGTCAATCACCCTCCTCCAAACCAATTAGCCAACCACCTACACATACACTTCACGTCTCGAGCCCCATTACTTCTCTTCATTTCTCACACCCACACGCACGACCTGTCAATGTTTAATCTTCAAACTAAGGTGAATCACAGGGTCCAAACTCTGGTGCACATGAATTTGAAGGTAAACACCAACCTTTAGACGATGCACCCAAATTCCAACCTTCTCAGGCTGACTTGGATGATTTAATGAACTTCTTTAAAAGTCAGTTTGAAAAGCTGCACCTCAAGAGAAAGCAGACCAAAAAGGAAATGATCATGATTTTGGACTCTCTAGATGAGGAGGTGGTACAATTCAAATCTACGGTTGCTGCCCTACAACAACAAAAGACTTCAACCCCTATTGATGATGACAAAAGGGGGAGAAGGTTCAAGAAGCTGAAGCTGAGTCAGTCAAAGCTGAAGGTTCTACTACTATTGGTAGAGGGAGCATATCAGATTGAGGGGGAGAGAGGAATAGAAAAAGAAGTTGAGCTGACTGAAATAGCAAAAGGAAAGAGAACAGTTGTGGTCAGCTCAGAAGAGTCAGAACCCCCTCAACAGAAAAGAAGAAAAATGATTCTAAGTGAATCATCAACCTCAGATGAAGATTCTGCGGATAAAATGACCTTACAAGAGAGAGCTTCACTGATTGAAGTAAGAAGATTGGAACAAGAGGATGCTGACCAGCTTGGGATGTCGATTAATGAATTAAGAAGAAGACAAATGGATGTTCAAGATGTGTTAGCAGATGAGAAAGAGAGAAGAGAAAGAGCTTGGGCTGAACAGATCAAGATGCAGAATGAAGAGCTATCTAGACTCAGACTGCCAATCGTGCCCAAGGAGGAAGAAGTAGAGGAGCTTCCTGTCCAGGATCAACCTGAAGGGGAAGACATAACTCAGGGTTATACAAGGACCTATTTCTTCTGTAAAATAAATACCCTAAGGTTGAGTTCAGTTCAAGGGATTATCAATCTAGAGTTTGTCTTAAGGAATGATAAAACACCCTCTCTGGAACTGAGTCAACTGCATAAACTGGGATATGAAGAATGGAAGCAAGTGACCGTACTTATCAAGCAGATGGAAAAGTACTCTGTTAGAAGTCAAGTTAAAGATGAACTGTTAAGGCTACTTGCAAGAACTGATTCGATAAAACTCATACCCAGGTCTGAGATTGTAACCCTACTAACTTCCTTTCACAAAATGGGGAAGGATTAGTTGAAAAAACCAGCTGGATTAGTAAAAGCAGATAAGTACACTCTGAATCTTCCTGAAGGCTTGAAATTTAAAGAAAACACCTATGTGGAAAAGCCTGAGAAAGGATTTATGTACCTGGATAGAAATGGAGAACAATGCTTCCATTCTGATGCAAACATATACACATATGGGGTATCTCAAGTGTTTGCTCTGAGACAAATTATGGAAAAGACTGAACAAACTGCAAGGTTCAGATACAGAATAAATAGACCAATCAGATCTCAAAAGGATCAACTTCAACACTTGCCTAATCTGCAAGAAATCCTTGAAGAAATAAATAAGGAGATCAAGGAGTTTGAAGAGCTGCATCCTGATTAGATTAGTTCTAATATTTTTTAAGCACTTAGTGTGCATGATCTATGTGATCAATACTTTTGTATTATGATGTGTTCAATTAATACAAATATTTGTTTGATATGTTCAACTGTGTTATGATATGTTCATAATTATTAGTCTGATAAGTTCAGCTTGAATGAATAACTGATTAGTTCTTATTCATTAATGTATTTAGTTCGTGTGTTCAACTAAAAGTTGGTTTGTTCCAATTATAATTGATAAGTTTGTTCCACTTATAATTGATAAGTTCAATTACAATAAAAAAGGTCAATTAATATTTGATTAGTTCAAATTTAAAATCTTGATAAGTTTAAGATTTAAAACATAATTCTGTTAAACAAACTTAATAATTGTTTGATGGTTTTGTCATCATCAAATAGGGGAGTTTGTTGGGAAAATGATCTCATCTGTTTTGATTTGATGAGACAAAGTTAAGTTTGTATGATGTGTTCTACATATAACTTAAACAGAATTATGAAGCTTAGTCAGACTGAACACTCACAGTGATTCAGACTGAGTATAAGCTGTATAAATGTTTGATCAGCTTAGACTATATCTTAATAAGATTATCAATGTGTTTGATAAGCTGTGTGTGTCACCTAAGATATATATATTGAGTTTCAGCTTGATGAGTTTCAAGCTGAGTGACTCAACGTATATACTGAGTCAGCTCAACAGAGTTGCTAAATAAGTTCTAGCTAACTCTTATGACTTCCAAGGATGAGTTAATTATTATATGTGTTAGTTCATGTTTGTTTTCGGGTTTGTTCTCGAAGAATTCAGCTTGATGAGTTTCAAGCTGAGTAACTCAGTCCGACTAAAGAAGTCAGTTTAAGAGAATTTAAATATGTTTTAAATTCATCTTTTATCTCTCTATATCTACGGCAAGAATAAGAAGATTCCAGAATCAAGATTGAAGATTGAAGACTCAAGATAAGAAGATTCAAGATTCAAGATTCCGGGTTATCCGTTAGTTAGTTAGCAAATTAGGATTAATTCTAGTTTGTTAGGATCCGTTGGAACAGGATTATAAATACTTATCATCCTGATAAGTTTACAGAGCCAAACTTATATCTACGACTACATTCAACGAGTTACAGAGCCAAACTCAGTTTCACCTCAACATTGATCGTATGTGTTACGAGTCTTGATTCACCGTTTTTCAGTTCAACGTGATCAAGATACTCACAGATTGCCAATTTGTTCATGTGTTCGAATGTTCACATCTGTTTTGAAGTTGGTAAGTTTTAAATCTGTGATTAAATCCTGTTTAGAGAGTCATCCTGTATCTATAATCATAAGTTGATTATAGATAGCAAAGTTTGAGAGATTGAGAGATTTGATTTACATTAGGTGTTTACATATCAAGTGTTGCTTACTTGATAAAGTCTGTAATCATCTTCTTATTAATGAAAAGCAAAGCATTCGATTGATTGTGTGGCTTGATGTGTGTTAATAATGTCTACAAGAAACAATTCATCAAACTTTCCTCAGATGGCTGCTAAAGGATGTACCATCTTTGATGGATCTGATTATCCTATGTGGAAATTCAGAGCCATGCTGTTCCTCAAGTCAATTGACAATCGTATGTACGATGTCATCACAAAAGGACCTATAATTCCCAAAATTCCTGCCACTGTCAGTGATACGTCTCCTGGCAGAACTAAAAAGGATATAAGAAAGCCTGTTGCATCCTGGACTGAAGAAGATTGGAAACTACATTCTTTGGATGACAAGGCAAAGAGTGTTTTGGCAAATGCCCTGACCAATGAGATCTTGCATACAGTGACTGGGTGTCAAACTGCAAGAGAGATATGGGATACGCTAAGTATTACATATGAGGGCACTGATCTGGTCAAGCAGCAAAAGAAGAATCACCTGAATAGATCTTATGAAAACTTCTTTTCGAAGAAGAATGAAACCTTGTCTGATCTGTTCACAAGGTTTCACTGCTTGATAAATGACCAGCTAAGTGTAGGTGTTAAGAAAGATGAAGCTGAACTTGTGCTGAAATTTCTGGATGTGTTACCAGAAAGGTTCAATGAAGTAACTACAGCACTGAGGGCTGGAGGAACATTACACATGTATAACCTGCAGTCCATTTATGGGTTCTTGTTAAATCATAAACAGATCACAGAGCACAAGAGAACTTCTCAACAACAACTGAAGGATTCTTTGGATAAAGCTGATGTTGCATCGGTTGCCCAGAAAAAGAAGAAAGGTTCTAAAGCCTTGGTTGTTGAATCTGAGACTGAGTCAGAATCTCAAGCTGACCACTCAGACTCAACCTCAGCTGATACTGATGATGTTTATACTATCACTAAGCAGATGGGCATGCTTGCAAGACGTTTGAGAAGAGCTCAAAGGGGAAGAGGAAGATATGACAGGGGCAAAGGGAAGAGTTCTTTTGATCCCAAGAAAGCTGTGTGCTTCAACTGTCAGAGGAAGGGACATATTGCTGCTGAGTGCAAAGTGAAGAAGGAAGAATCAGCTTCAGTAGCTGATAAGAATGCTTATAGTGCTAACAAGTATAAAAAGAAATATACTCATCTCAAGAAAGCAAAGCCAGAAGACAAAGGACTCTACGCTGAAACCTGGGATACAAAATCATCTACCTTAGATGATGATGATATTTGTCTAATGGCTCAAGAAGATGAAAAGTTTGAAATTGATGAAGTTGATTATGGTTTGTCCGAGTCAACTTTTGAAGCTGACATGAAGGAAGCTGAAGAAAACAGTAAACTTAGTGACTGGGATCCTTCCTCCATATACAAGGTAAGTAATTTCAACTCTTACACCGATGAAGAAAAGGGTATTGCGTTTGATTATTTGCTAAATGATTTCAAGACCAGCCTTAAATCTCAAAATGACCTCAAAGCTGAGATAGCTAAACTGAAGAATGAGATTAAGGAAAATCAATCTCTCATTGATGTTGGTAAGAAAGCACAATGTGATCTTGAATGTCAAAGACACATCAATAAACTTCTAAGTGAAGAACTTTAGGAAGCCAAGGATAAAGCTGACCAACTTCAAAAGGTCACTGAATATTGGTGTAAGTCATCAAGGCTTGCTGAAAAGTGCATCAACCAACAAATTCTTAAACAGGTACAAGCTATACTTGGGGGTGACTATCAATCTGCAGCTCATGCAGCTGATGAGGATGAGATAACAAGTACAGACTCTAAGGAAGATAGTTAACTGATAGAGTCTCAGAAGTCAGCCTCAGAGAAGAAACATGGTCAAAACCTTAAATACAATATGTTTGTAAAGGCCAAAGATCATGGAAACGAGTGCTCAACATCCAAACAACATGGTAAGTCTGTGCTGGACAGATTAGGCACTCAGCCTATTCAAAGAACTTTAGTCATAGAAAGGCTTAACCGAAATCATTTTAAAAGACAACATTCTCTATTTGGCTCAGAGAGAAGTTACAAGAATAGAAAGACCACTGTAAGTCAGAGGTCAAATCACAACAATGGTAAGTCCAAAGTTGTGGACCTTGGTAAGTCCAAGGAGATCAACAGTGGCAAGTCCAAGACTGTTGAAACTGGTGAGTCCAGAAAGCATGACAAAGGTAAGTCCAAAGTCATTGAAAAGAAGTTTGTTGGTCAAGCTTCTAATCAAAAGGATAACAAACAAAGATCTGACAAAGGTAAGTCCAAAGTCAGTGAACATCAAGTGAATCAACTTGCAAGGAAAGTTGAAAAGTTATCCACTACATATAATCCTAAGACTGAGAGCAAGTTCTCACAAGGATTATTAAATACTCTACCTCCTGTAATCATTGGAAGAAGGAGATGCTACAAGTGCAGAAGTAGAGGTCATGAGGCCAAGGACTGTGACATTGAAATCTCAAGGCCTGAACAAGAACAAGCTGATCAGCCTACATAGGACTCAGCTCCGGCTCAAGCTGAACAGTCAGTTCAACAAGATGAAGATGCTAAGTGCTCATCACATGAACCCACCAAGAAGTAGGTTCCCAAACAAAATTAATGTGTTTAGTTTTCATATCATGTGTAGGGTTCAAGTAAATGGTACTTGGATAGTGGATGTTCAGGGCACATGAGTAGGTGGAAAGGGCTTCTTAGTGATTTCCAGGAAGATGAAGGTCCTAAAGTCACTTTTGGTGACAACTCCCATGGAAGAACTAAAGGCTATGGGAAGATGCATGCTGGCAAGGTGACTTTCCATAAGGTTGAATATGTCAAGGGTCTTAAACACAATCTGATCAGTATCAGCCAGTTGTGTGATGAAGACAACATTGTTACTTTTAGGAAGAAAGCAGGAACAATATATAATGCTAAGGGTAAGCCTGTATTAATAGCTAAAAGAGAAAGAGATGTGTATCTACTTGATCTTAGTTCTGCTGATCCCTGTACTGAAACCTGCTTGTATTCCCAATCTGTTCCTAAGCTGAGTTGGTTGTGGCATAAAAGATTATCGCATTTAAATTTCAAAAATATAAATATACTATCCAATAAAGAGTTAGTCTCTGGATTACCAAATATCACATTTTTCAAGGACAAATTGTGTTAAGCTTGTGAACAAGGGAAACACCATAAAGAGTCCTTCAAATCAAAGCAAACCCACTGCATATGTTGCATATGGATCTGTTTGGACCCATAAGTACTCCTAGCCTTAGTGGCAAGAAGTACACACTGGTGATAGTAGATGATGTAACACTGTACTTTTTAAACATATAATATTACTGCACGCGGAAGCTAATTACATATAAATATCTTAATTACATAATAGATACAAAAGGATTTCACTTGTTTGATGTACAAAGACCGATATAGTGTTAATACAAAAACAGGCTCTTTCAAAAACTTGACATCAGAGTTTGTTCTGTCCATATTCCCAGCCCAAAGCATCAAGATCACCTCAGAGGATCTGCAAAACAATCTAGTGGGGAATTAGCACAAAGCTAAGCGAGGGAACAAATATCTAAACATACACAAGGCATTTATGCCCAAACCAAATAACTCATGAATCCCAGGAGAACCGGTGGTGTTGCAAGCAGCTACAACCAAGGTCGGCCAAAACCAATGTTTACCGATAGCCCAGCTAAAGTGATAACAACACCAGTCTTCTTGGGTACAATGAATGCACCACAAGATCTGATAAGTTACACCCCCAAGCAAAGGCCCAGACTAAACTGGTCTCCAAATTAACATGTATATACAATCCAAACAAGAGCATTCCAAATAGGATATCATATCCTGTATATCCTAAGATAAAAATCCACTCACCAAAGTCTTCAAAACTTTGGCACACTCAGATGACTAAATTCACCGAGTCTTCTCAGTTCGTTGGATTGAAGTAACCCAAGTCAGTATTCAATTCATAATACTGATCCAATAATACATATCATATTTACCCATGTAAATAATGTATGTACACCATTTCATATATATATATATATATATACATAACCCAATAGATATACAATTCATGTTCATCTTTAAATCATCAAATCCGATAATGCCCCAAATCCGATTACACCAAATCCGATCATCATTACCCAAATCCGAGCATAGGCGGATTCCGAGTAAAAGTTCAATTCCGATAGAATAGGGAATTCCGATTAACTCCAAATCCGATAAAACCACAATCCGGTAAAGTCACAATCCGGTAAAGTCATAATCCGATAAAATCATAATCCGGTAAAGTCACAATCCGGTAAAGTCACAATCCGGCAAAGTCACAATCCGATAAAGTCTCAATCCGATAAAGTTCACAATCCGATAAAGTTCACAATCCGATAAAGTCTCAATCCGATAAAGTTCACAATCCGATAAAGAGTTAGGGCCAAATCCGAGTAACTTCTATCGGATTACGATACTTCTATCGGATTCCGAGTCATTCAACCACAAATCCGACAGAATCATAACTTCATGCAAAAATCTATTTCTAACTTAAATCTTACTGATTTCATGCATACAAGTTATATATGTTTCCAGAAATCATTCTAAACATATAACTAACACATATTGATCATAAAATCTAGCATGCATACATCCTATGATCATCAAATCATCATATATGCTGCAATCGGAATTCATACATACATACAAAACCGAAATTAAAGAACAATCAACAATTACATTTCAGTAATCTAACCTTATGATGATATCAAATAAGCAACTTAAATGCAAACAAGATGGAAGTTGATTTCTTTATTTCCTTTCTTCTTCTTCTCCTTCTCGGCCGAAATACACACACAAGACACACACAACACACTTGTCTATTTTTACACACAATGAAGTATGGTGGTCAGAGTGGTTGCCTATACAAGGCGTGACCAACCCAACAAAAGGACAACCCCCATCATTTTATTAATTTATCATTTCCAAATAAATAATAAAATAAACCAATTAAACAAACAACTATTAAATAACATATAATAGCAAGTAAAACACATAATTAAATATAACTCCCAAGATTAATTAATTAATTACCTTAATTAATCTAGGCCGGCAAAGAGGGTGTTACAGATAAGTTCTCACGATTCACCTGGGTAATATTCCTAAAAGCCAAAAGTGAAGCTGCCTTGGAGATAATAAGTTTTATCAAACAGGAAGAGTTGCAGAAAGGTAAGTCTGTAAAGCAACTCAGAAGTGATCATGGGACTAAGTTCAGAAACTCAACCTTAGAAGGCTTTTGTGAACAAAAAGAAATATTACAAAATTTCTCCTCAGTCAGAACTCCTCAACAAAATGGAGTGTCTGAAAGGAGAAATAGAACCTTAATTGAGGCTGCTAGAACAATGCTATGTGAGGCAGGATTGAAACTTTATTTTTGGGATGAAGCTGTCAGTACAGCCTGTTATACCCAAAATAGATCAATCATTGTCAAGAGACATGGAAAAACAACATATGAGATGTATAAATATAGGAAGCCCAATATAGGTTATTTCCATGTCTTTGGTTCAAAATGCTATGTGCTGAGTCAAAGAGATCAGCTCCATAAGTTGGAACCTAAAGCCGATCCTGGAATATTTGTTGGTTATTCCTCAATCTCCAAATCTTACAGAGTGTATAATACACGGAGAAAGGCCATAGAAGAATTGATTCATGTCTTATTTGATGAAGACAGTTGTGATCAAGCTGAGAAAAGACAAGCTGACTTGGTTAGTCTGAGTGAGCTTGAAAAGCCTGAGGAAACCAATATATCAAATCCTATGTTTGTCATGGGAGATGATAGTGATGATGATATGTGTCCATCAAAGAAATCATCACAAGCTCCAAGGGACTCTCAAGCTGAGAAGGATGATGAGTTCGGTAATCCCTTTTGAAGCTGAAGTTACTCAGACTGAAGATCTTAGTGATCAACAGTTTGATAACAATGCTGCTATTGAGACTGAGGATGTTAGTTCACCTCAGAGTTCTCAATATCACTCAGATCCAGAACCAGATTCTCCAACTACAACATTTAAATTCCTCAAAGATCATCCTCAAGATCAAATCATTGGAAATGTCCAAGAAGGAGTAATGACAAGATCAAAGGCTACAACAAACTATGCTGCTTACTTTGGTTTCCTATCCCAAATGGAACCAAAAAAGACTGAAGAAGCCTTAGACGATGAGGATTGGATTGAAGCTATGTAAGAGGAATTAAATGAATTTGAGAGAAACAAAGTCTGGAGTCTTGTCCCAACCCCCCAAAGATCACACAATTATAGGCACTAAGTGGGATGGACAAGGATGGAGTGATAGTTAGGAACAAAGAAAGGCTGGTAGCACAAGGGTATAAGCAAGAAGAAGGATTCAATTATGATGAGACCTTTGACCTTGTTGCTAGAATTGAAGCCATAAGGCTGTTCTTAGCTTATGCAGCATATAAAGACTTCAAAGTCTATTAAATGGATGTGAAGAGTGTTTTCCTAAATGGAAAACTTCAGGAGGAAGTCTATGTGAAACAACCTCCTGGCTTTGTTAGTTCAAAGTTTCCACACCATGTCTATAAGTTAGACAAGGCTTTGTATGGTCTAAAACAAGCTCCAAGAGCTTGGTATGATACACTGTCCAACTATCTACTATCAATGGACTTCACCAGAGGTAGTATAGATAAGACACTCTTTATTAAAAAGAGTAAAGGACAGGTGATTCTTGTACAAATCTATGTGGATGACATTATTTTTGGTTCTAAAAACGAATCTGTGTGTGAATAGTTCTCCAAAATTATGTCACAAAAGTACAAGATGAGTATGATGGGTGAGATGACATACTTCCTAGGCTTACAAATTCAACAAAAGCCTAATGGAATAATCATCAATCAAAGCAAGTATGTTCTTGATTTGATAAAGAAATATGGTTTTGATTCAAGTTCAACCATGAAAACACCCATGTCACCAGCTGTCAAGCTGAGTAAAGACTCAGACGGTAAGTCTGTATGTCAATCTACCTATAGAGGAATGATTGGTTCATTACTCTATTTGACAGCTAGTAGACCTGATATCAAGTTTGCTACATGTGTTTGTGCAAGATATCAGTCAGATCCTAAGGAATCACATCTTCAAGTTGTGAAAAGGATCTTTAGGTACCTTAAAGGTACACCAAATCTAGGTCTTTGGTATCCAAAGGACTCTGGATTTGAGTTAATTGGTTTTTCAGATGCTGACTATGTTGGGTGCAAGTTAGATAGAAAATCAACAACCGGGGGATGTCAAATACTTGGAGTGAAGTTAGTAAGCTGGACTAGTAAGAAACAGAACTCAGTGGCTACTTCAACTGCTGAAGGTGAGTATGTTGCAGCAGGAAGCTGTTGTGCTCAAATCCTGTGGATACAACATCAGCTTCAAGACTTTGGTATGAGTTTCAAGAAAACTCCCATCTTTTGTGATAACCAAAGTGCTATGGCCATCACTTATAATCCAGTGTTCCACTCAAGAACCAAGCACATTGAGATTAGACATCGCTTCATCCGGGACATAGTGGAAAAAGGTAAAGTTGACATCAAATTTATTTCCACTTTTGACCAATTGGCAGATATCTTCACAAAACCACTTGATGAAAATAGGTTTAAGTATCTGCTAAGTGAATTGGGTATGCTCAACCCCTAGCTGTGTGTCTAGAATTTGAGTTTCAGTTTGACAAAGACTAAGTATCTTAAGCTGAGTGCACGGTTTATAAATAAGTTTTCATAAACTGAATATTCTGTCAAGCTGAATGATGAGTTCACAAGTTTGAGTTAGTCTTAAATAGAATTGACTAAGTGTTATTGAGTCTGAGCTATGTGCTTACCTCAAGCTGTGTGATTGGTTCACACGTTTGGTAAGTTCCAAACATACTTTAACTACTCAGTGTAGTTAAAATATCAGTTTGAGTCAGTCTCAAACAAAATTGACTATGTGTCATTAATTCTAAGCTGTGTGCTCCACTCAAGCTGAGTTTTAATCTCAAGCTGAGTGCTTGGCTAAAGCTGAGTGATTAGTTTACTCAGTTTGATGTGTCCAACCTATGATTTAATTACTAAGAGTTCTTAATTCATAGGTCGCTGAGTATTTGAGTTAGTCTCAATACAAGTTTTACACTGATTATGTATTGGTGTAATACAACAGTGTAAGTAATATTGTTGTAGGTCAATAATATTATTTTACATATTTAACCGTTGGGAGATGATAAGTTTCATCTCGATTACTGTCACCTTGTGCCGTAAAATTGTTATGAATAACGGATAAAAAGGGATTCCAACGATAACTTTTCTTTCTCCTCGAAAGGTATATGGATCGACCCTAACCGACTTTCAGAGGTTTACGCTTACTAAACATCTGAAATTCTCTCTATACCTTCTACAACCACTAGTTTCTCAGTGCAATTCTTCGTCTCATCGATCACGAAACCCTAAATCGCTCAATGCGAATCCAAAATCGCTCAGTACGAACTCACTATTTACTCTGTGTAATCAACGATGGACGGAACCATTCTAAATCTCGGTGATAGAATGGTAAGGGGTACTGCCTTCAAACAGAATGGATTGCCGTTGATCAACACTAATAATCAACGAGCATGCCTTGCAATCCCTGAACACAAGAGAAACAGGGGATACGAACCTTGGGTGAATTACATTCGTAAATGCTCATTGGCTATTGCTTTCACTAGAGCACCATTACATGTGGTTCCTCAGAATCTACTGGAGTTTTGGTACACTTGTGTATATGACCAAAACAATGGTGAAATATGGGGCACGGTACTGAACGGAGAGAGGACCATTGCTCTCACAGTGTACAGGGTAATGGAGGTTCTTCAACTTCCTCAATCTGATGAGTTTGAGCCTGCTGTGACGAGGATGGTAGCTAGGTCAGTCCTACCCAGGATGGGTCATCGGCAAATAGAGGGTGTGATAAAAAAGGCTACCTTTCCAACCGGATGGGGTTTCATGGTGTCCACTATGATTCGTTCACTTGGTACCAAGGTTGGAGGACTGGACCAGGTTAATGAGTTCGAGATGCAGCTGCTCTACAACATGTACTACGCGAGAAACATGGATTATGCTTAGCTCATCTTCAATGAACTCAAGGTCCAAGTGATGAAGACCATAAGGGATCTTCATGTACCATTCATAAGGTACCTGTCCTTGGCATTTGAAGCCGAGCTGGGGACAGCACTGTACGAAGCGGATCAGGATGTGTTCCTGTCACCCACACTCAGCTTAAAGTTGTTCAATAATGACATCTTTCCAGAGTAGGAGGGTCTTAGTGATCTCATGCTTATGATAGCTGAGGAAGCTTCATCAGAGAGTGAAGCTGAGGAGTGGATCAAGGGGGAGCATCTGGAGCCGAACCAGATCATCGAGCTGAGCAGACAGCTCAAGCTGAGTCTTCTTCTCACTCTGGTTCTAAGTGTTCTTTAGAGTCTGCATTCATTGCACGACCAAGGAAAGGTACCAGTCTCCTCTCTCAACTTCTTCTCACTTCTTTTTTGGAGATAAGACTGTGGTAAACCCAACCCAGTCTAACCCATCTCATCCACCATATTTTCAACTCCATTCTGCTGCCACCCCTAGTATGCCCACTACTACTAGGGAGAATCTCCAAACCTACAACCGAAAAACTGCCAAAAGTGGTACCACTCATAAAGGTATCATTGGAGCTGAAGTCACACTGACTCCTCCACTGGCAGGAGTTGAGGGGGAGACGCCTACTCTTAAGGTGTCAACCTCAAGGCTCTTTTTAACCCAACAGCCTAAGCCGGGTGTGGTGTCTACTCAGTCCATACTCTATAGAGCCATGGGAGAGCCTGTTACTATGCCTGAGCAGACACACTCACGTAACATTGAAAGAATGACAAATCCCCAGGGTCAATCACCCCCTCCAAACTAATAAGCCAACCACCTACCCATTTACTTCATGTTTCGAGCCCAATTACATCTCTTCACTTCTCACACCTACATGCACGACCTGTCAATGTTTCATCTACATACCAAGGTGATTCACAGGGTCCAGACTCTGATGCACATGAATTTGAGGGTATACACCAACCCTTAGATGACGCACCCACATACTCACCTACTATTGTTCTTGACTCTTTTTCTTCACAGGATAAACATGTTGAGTCTAAGGACAAGGGTCAGTCTCCTCCAGAAGCATCTGCCTTCTCAGGAATTCAACAATTTAAGCAATATTTAGCAGCTCAGTTTGGTCTGTTCCATCTCAAGCAGAAGAAGAAAAAATGCAAGATTTATCAAAGACTTGAGAAGCTGACTAATGATGTTAAAAAGGAAGAGAAGGTTCAAGTTGACGCTGAGTTAGTTCAAGCTGAAGCTTTACTGGTACTAGCAAAAGGAGCAGAGAGGCAAGCTCAGTTTGAGGAGGAGCTGGAGTTAGATGAAGAGGAACCTGCAGCTAAGAAACAAAAGGTGATAAAATCTGAATCAGAAGATGAAGCTGACAGTGTTCCTAAGACTGAGGAAGAAACGAAAGAAGAAAAAGCCACTAGGCTTATGATTGAAATGCTCGAACAAGAGAAGCCCAATGAGTTAGGCATTTCACTTGAAGAGCTTAGAAAAAGAAAAGAGAAGGAGGCAAAGGACCAAGAAAAGGAAAAAGAGATAAAAGCTTTGGCTCAAGCTAAAGCTGACTACACTGGTCTGAGACCTGATCATATCCCATATACAGACACAGAGATTCAGGAGTGCAACTTCAGAAGGAGCGGAAGCGAAGAGATCAAAGGCATGACCTTGAGCAGAATTGATGAAGCTATCATCCTCAACTTGGAATCTGATGATAAGTGTACAATGGGGGTGGACCTGAGATTTGTTCACAGGATGGGCTACATAGAATGGAAGAGAATAATAATGATGCTCAAGAAGTTTAAAAGAAGTCAAATTAAGCAAAAGATCTTTGCTGAAGTTTCTAAGCTGATTAATAGAGCTGAGAAACTGAGATATGTTCCAGTCCCTAGTCTGCAATGGGAGAAATTATTTGAAGTTCCTGAAGGTGTGGAGTTTAAAGAAAATCAGAGTATTGATGCACCTGTTCAGGGGTTTATGTTTAAGGATCAGACAGGCAAACATAGTTTTATCAAACTGAATGAAATTTGCTATTTAAAAGCTAGGGATGCCTTACACATTCGAAGTTGCTCTAGTGGTGATAGTTCAAATCAATTTGTGAGATACAAGCTGAACAAAATCATCAATGTCTAACAGAAGGAACTCAAAGGAAATGTAGAAGCTGAGAAGTTGCTATACGAAATCACCAAAGAAATCATCAACTGGGAACTTCTACATCCTGAGTTCATAATATAATAGATTAGTTCTATTAAATATTAGATTAGTTCTAATTTTTAAGCACTATGTGTGCATGATCTGAGTGATCAAAAACTTTTCTATTTTAATATGTTTAATTAATACAAATATTAGTTTGATATGTTCAACTGTGTTATGATATGTTCATAATTATGAGTCTGATCAGTTCAGCTGAATGAATAATTGATTGGTTCTTATTCATTAATGTGTTTGGTTGGTTTGTTGAACAATAAAGTTGGTTTGTTTCACTTATAATTGATAAGTTCAATTAATATTTGATAAGTTCAAAAATAAAATCTTAATAAGTTTGAGATTTAAAACATAATTCTGTTAAACAAACTTAAGAACTGTTTGATGGTTTTGTCATCATCAAATAGGGGGAGTTTGTTGGGAATATGATCTCATCAGTTGAGATTTGATGAGACAAAGTTAAGTTTGTAAGATGTGTTCTAAATATAACTTAAACAGAATTATGAGGCTTGGTCAGACTGAGCACTTATAGTGTTTCAGACTGAGCATGGGCTGAATCTAAGCTGAGCATATGTTCGATCAGCTTAGACTATATCTTAGTAAGATTATCAATGTGTTTGATAAGATGTGTATGTCACCAAAGATATATATTGAGTTTTCAGCCTGATGAGTTTCAAGCTGAGTGACTCATCGTATATACTGAGCCAGCTCAAAAGAGTTGCTAAATAAGTTCTAGCTAACTCTTATGACTTCCACGGATGAGTTAATTATTATACATGTTAGTTCATGTTTGTTTTCGGGTTTTGTTCTCGAAAAACTCAGCTTGATGAGTTTCAAGCTGAGTAACTCAGTCCGAGTAAAGAAGTCAGTTTAAGAGAATTTAAATATGTTTTAAAAATCTTTTGTCTCTCTATATTTACGGCAAGGATAAGAAGATTCCAGAATCAAGATGGAAGATTGAAGACTCAAGATAAGAAGATTCAAGATTCAAGATTCCGGGTTACCCGTTAGTTAGTTAGCAAATTAGGATTAATTCTAGTTTGTTAGGATCCGTAGGAACATGATTATAAATACTTATCATCCTCATAAGTTTTGAGGTACGACTACATTCAACGAGTAACAGAGCCAAACTCAGTTTCACCTCAACATTGATCGTATGTGTTACGAGCCTTGATTCACTGTTTGTCAGTTCAACGTGATCAAGATACTCACATATTGCCAATTTATTCGTGTGTTCGAATCTTCACATCTGTTGTGAAGTTGGTAAGTTTTCAATATGTGATTAAATCGTGTTTAGAGAGTCGTCATGTATCTATAATCATAAGTTGATTATAGATAGCAAAGTTTGAGAGATTGAGAGATTTGATTTACATTAGGTGTTTACATATCAAGTGTTACTTACTTGATAGAGTCTGTAATCATCTTCTTATTAATAAAAAGCAAAGCATTCGATTGATTGTGTGGTTTGATGTGTTTTAACACTTTTTTATTGATTTTTTCAATTTTCCGCAGAAAGTGTATTCAACCCCCCTTCTAAACATTACTTGCTTGTTGACCTTCTCACTAAGGGACCAACACATTTATCGATGCTCCAAGATCAAGCATAGGTCTGTCAACCATAACATCCCCCAACTTGCAAGGAATGGTGAAAACACCAGAGTCCTTGCACTTTGGGGGTAGCTTTTTCTGCAACACAGCTGATACATTTTCGCTCACTTTGACAGTTTCATTCCCTTTTAATTTTTTTTATTTGTGCAAAGGTCCTTTAAAAATTTGGCATAACGCATTATTTGTTTAATTGCATCTAAAAGTGGAATGTTCACTTGCACTTTCCTAAAAGTTTCCAAAATTTCTTTTTCCTCTTTAATTTTCTTTGATGGTTGAAAACGAGAGGGGAAAGGCGGGGGAGTTACCTTCGCAAGTGGACTTGCCTTTGTTGAGTCACCTGATTGTTTTTCAATTTGGACATGTGCTGGTGACATCTCTTTTTCTTGCACCATCTGGTCATCAGCATCACCTCGTGACATCTTGGGATCTTCATATTTCATACAACTTCTTATGGTAATTGAGCTTGCATTTTACCTCGGATTGGTCTCCGTTTGAGAGGATAACTTTCCTTGAGATTCTAAGTGATTCATTGATGTATCAAGCTTGGTCATTTGAGCTTCCAAGTTTTGAATGCTTGCATCCATTTTCTGTTGAAAAGTCAAGGTATTGTTAGCTAAAGATTTAATGCTCGAGTGATGTACCTGAATTACTTGGTGATCCATGGTTTGGATTGATTGGAGCTCGTTGCTGGAATTGTTGTTGAGGCCTTGGCTAAAAATTCTGAAATTGAGGAGGCCTTAGGTTACCATAGGAGTTATTATTGAAGAAACTATCGGGTGAGGGCTGTCCCAAATATCCTCCTACTGCATTCACGTCCTCGGTTGGCACAAACTTCTCCTCTTGAAGTGTGGGACATGTATCCATAGGATGAGTCACGTCACTACATATTCCGCATGCACGAACCTGTTCTTTTCCTACAAGTAGCTATTTAACAAGGTTAGTCAAATCAGATAATCTATTTTCAATGCCATTTATATTAACCTCGTTTACCCTTTGTGGTTCACGTCGCATGTCATTTCTCGCATTAAAGTGCTGAGAATTTTCAGCCATTGTGGTATTAGGCTTCTAGCCTGGGTTGGGGTCTGGTTGAAGATTACACCGCCACTGGCAGCATCAATCATTCTCCTCTCCATGGGAAGCAAACCCTCATAGAAATACTGCAACAATAATTGTTCCGATATTCCATGTTGGGGACAACTAGTACAAAGCTTTTTAAACCTTTCCCAGTATTCATGGAGTGTTTCGACATCTCTTTGCTTAATGCTACATATATCTCTACAAATGCTCGCGGCTCTAGAAGCTGGAAAATTTTTATCAAGAAATAGCCTTTGCATTTGGTCCCACGTTGCTACCGTGTTAGGTGGTAGTGAGTACAACCAATCAGTTACGCGATCTTTTAGAGAAAAAGGGAATGCCTTTAATTTTATGAGGTCCTCAGTAACATCATTAGGTTTCATACTCAAACAAATGACAGGAAATTCTTTTAAATGTTTATTTGGATCCTCATATTTTTACCCATGATAAGTTGGTAAGAGATGGACCAGCCCGGTTTTTAAAATGAACATACCATGATTTTCCGGATACCTGATGCAAATAGGCACTTGTGCAACATCCTGTGTTGCCATTTCCCTCGATGTCCGTTCCTGTGCAGCCATTGATATTACCTTTTCTTCCTCTTCAGATGAGGAGCTGCTGTTTTTTTCTTCTTCAGACTCGGAGGATAACTAAATATCCTTCCAAATATTGATGACGGGTGAGTTTGATGAGTCTCCTTGTTGCTTTCTTATTCTTGCTTGTTTTCAAAATTTTTTTTTGCTGTTTTTTCTATTTCTGAGTCAAATGGCTCCGGTGTACTTGTATGAGAAGACCTTGGCATAAAATTTTAGAACCTTAGTCCCCGACAATGGCGCCAAAAATTTGACGGATGCCGAGTCCACCAAATAATAATACCAGCTGAACTACAACGACTATAGATAAATATAGTAGCAATGACAAGTCGGGTCGAACCCACATAAACTAAGTTTAAGTATAAACACCTAGATTACTTGAAAAGGGGTGGGGGGGGGGGGGTTAGTTTTGAGTACAAAAATAAAAAGATCTAATGTTTAAATATAATCGAGTATGTATTAAACTAAGAATTTTGAAAGAAACATAGATAGCAATAATCATTCAAGAATGGAATTAGGTAATTAATCAAGTGATCAAAACAGAATCTTAAAAACCATCTAAAAACAAATTGCAATTGCTTGAAACCCTAGAATTGAATTGTAGAAAACTAGCCAAACATGGCTGAAATCATACGTAAATCAAAAGAAATATATATGTCTTCCTTTTCTTGATTTCCTCCTGATATGCAAGCGAAAATCACCACAAAAAAAAAGTGCTCTCGTTCCCCCCTTTGTTTATGCCTACGTGTGTGTGTCCAGGCCCCCTTTTTTTCTTTCTTTTTGTTGTTTGCGTCCAAACCACCAGGTGCCCCCCTCCACCACGTTTTTCCTTCTTTTATTTGCTATCATTCCTTTTAAAAATTTAGTTATGACATAAATGGTCCTTTGATTTTGATAGCAATGTCAATTTCCTATTTTTTTGGTTTCACGCTTTAAAGGGGGTGCAGGTGTCACGGTCGCGAGCAGGTAGCGACCGTGACATGTTAAGTGGGCCTGACTAATTGTTCACTTCAGCCCTGAAGGCCACGACGAGACTGCGACCAGGTCACGACCAGGGAATGCAAAATTCCAGTAGTGACTGTGTTCACTTCATTCAGCCATCAAGGCCACGACGAGACTGCGAGCAAGTAGCGACCAAGGGATGCAAACTTCCAGTAGCCACTGGAATATGAGGGAGGCTATCGTGACTTTCCTCGTGGGTGTGAGCACCTAGTGACATGCAACCGAGGGCACGAGGAGGCTGCGACAAGGTCTCTACACAAACTTGAGAATTTATATTTTTTTTCTTGCGTTTTGCTCTAACGTTTCTCCAAAATCTTCCATCTCGGGCCCAACTCATATCACTTAGGCAGTATTGGAAGACTTTGCATCCATCCTCCGTCACTTATTTAACCTAAAATTATAAAGATAATATGAAACTAAGCATCTTTATCATGATTAAAACACTTTAGCAAACATTTTCACTATTTTGCCCATCATGGAATATTTAAGCACTAATGCATACAAAGTGTAGTATATTTAATCATGTAAATATGTGAATATAAGCATTTATCATGGGACTGAGTTTATGCCAGGCCTGGGGTGAATGTTGTGGAGTTCAGGCTACAGGTGTGGGCTTGTTTTGGCTTCATGATGGATGCTTCGGTTTTATTGTCGGGCTCTATCTAGGCCTGTAGTGGTTTTGGGCCTAGCTGAGGATCAGGATCTATCCAGGCCTGTAGTAGTTTTGGGCCTAGCTGAGGATCAGGCTCTATCCAGGCTTGTAGTAGTTTTGGGCCTAGCCGAGGATCAGACTCTTTCCAGGCCTGTAGTAGTTTTGGGCCCAGATATGCCGGGCCTGGACGTGGGTACGTCATCAAGTCCCCTAGTCCAGTTTGTCATGACTAGTTATGGTAAGCTAGACTCCATTTTGCATAATGAGGCCTATTTTGTCGTTTTCTTTGGACAGTTGTTTCCCAATGGATTTCTTGACAGCTAGGTATGGCGCGTGGTGAGTGCGCGTGGGCCGTTTTCCGGCGTGTGTCAGTTACGACGTCATGATTGACGGGGACGCGTAACGGCTTGTCTTTTCCAATTCCACCCATATAAATTTCCCGCCCAAGGGAGTAGTCGGGCGACCTGCCTTTTCGATTCCCTGGGTCGGATCTGTGGCTTGTTATATATTGCCCTTACCGTTGAGTCTTCACTTTTCTGCGAACAAACCCTATCAGATCTAATTCTTCTTGAGTCCTTTCTTCTTCAAGTTTCTTCTTCGGAGTTTTCAGCTTGCATCCCTTGAAGGCACCCTTCTAATCCTTTACTTCTCTTTCTCTTTTGTTAAATATGAGCAAAGCTGGTTTTCCCGTGGCGGAGGTTTTTCCCGACGTCACGCAGAAACGTTTCAACACCTTCATCCATGATCATCCATGGATTACTCGCTTGCATCCTTCCATTCCTCTTGCCCACGATAGGGCTGATAGGCCTCCGGCCAATCGTTGGCCTTTTATCTTTCATATGCCAGGGAGGGTAATCTTCGCCTTCCGTTCACCCCTTTTTTCCTAAAATCCCTTCGTCACTACGGCGTAGGGTTTTCTCAGCTTCACCCTCTAGGGCTGTCTAAGTTAACAGCTTTTGAAGCTTCCAGCAAGGGAGTCCTCAGCAGGGCAAGTGTGACGGTTTTTCGGGCCCTCTTTCGCCCGCTCGCCTCTAGAACCTGGTTTACCTTCGAGAAGAGGAGGCACCTGGGGAAGAAGTTCATGCTGAAGAGCAAGGATAAGGGCTTGAAAGATTGGAAGAAGCACTGGGTTTGGGTCGACGCTACCACCGACGTCTTCCCTGAGGGGTATGAGAGTCTTTTAATCTGGAGAACTGAGGACGAGGTCCTGATGAGGGTTAATCGTGAACCGGTACTTACTGGCAATCGGATGTTAGTGTTTGAGCACCTGGCAGACCTGACACTATACCTTCGTCCCTTCAAGGAGGGTTTCCTAGTTATGACTAGGATTATCCAGCACTGGCCTGATACTCGCATGCCTAAGATCCGCCGTGCAGGCAGGGGTAAATACCCCTTTCGAAATTTGAACTGTTTATTTGCTTTTATTGACACTGACCCTGATGTTTATTGTGCAGCAATGAGCATTCTGGAGTATATGCAGGCCGCCGATGAGACTGTCATCCAGGTCATCCCCATGACCCAGGATGAGGAGGAAGAGGCTCTTCAGGCCGATGTTGAGGCCGCCGCTGCTGCTGCTACTGCCACTTCTGGCAGTGTTGTGAGAGAGAGAGAGGAGGAGGTTTCCAGTGATGAAGAGCATCTGAACGAGCTGCGGCGGCCTGCACTACGCGCCAAGCGACGTGCTAATGAGGCTGCGGGAGGTAGCGGTAAAAAGGACCTGTACCCCGGAGCCATTTCTTCCTTATCATGCTCTTAACTGTCTTGTTTTCTTATTTCTTCCTTTTGTGTAGGTGTTGAGGTGCTTGAGATGCCAACTTCCCTCTCCGCGGTCCCGTCGTCAATCTCCGCTCCTACCGGCGGTGTTGCCTCTGGGAGAGGACCTGTACGGCCAGAGGAAGGTGGTGGTGATAGCATCATCGACCTCAATAAGACCGAGTTAGGGGCTTCCGCACCTGTCGGCCCCGGAGCCATTTCTAGGACCTTTATTCTGACAAGTTTATTGATTCCAGCGAACCGCCTTCAGGGTGCTCTCTGTCCCCAGGAGCAGGGGGATCAATGGGCACCCAGGTTCTCCCTTCCTGCTTCCTCTTCACACCCGTGGAAGAGGGCCCAGTGGAAATGGGTCCGGGGGCGACAGGCGAGGAAGCCCCTAACTCAACCCCCGCCAGTTGTTGAGCAGTTGGTGAAGGAGCTCACCTCCCGATGTAAGCCTTTTGCCTTTTTTTCTAGTTTATTCCGAGGACCTTTATTCTGACAAGTTTATTGATTGCAGCGAACCGCCTTCAGGGTGCTCTCCGTTCCCAGGAGCAGGGGGATCAATGGGCACCCAGGTTCTCCCTTCCCAGCGTTGTGCCTTTTTTGATAGGTTGCTGCCTTCTGCTCGACTGAACCAGACGTCTTCGATGAGATTGTGCATGTTTGAGATGCTCATCAGTTTTGCGGATACCCGCTGTCGTTTGGTTAACTCAGGCCTGATGGCGGCGCGAGAGATGGCCAAAGAGGGGGATATTCACCGTCAGGTGGAGGCAGCCAATGCTAAGTGTCGTGCCACTGAGGAGAGCCTAGAGAAGGACAAGGCGGCATTGTTGGACCTGTCTCAGAGGTTTCGGGAGGCGGAGCGCAGGGCTCATGCTTCCGCTAAGGAGGTTGAATCCTTGAAGTTGCAGCTTCAGGATCCTGAATCCTTAAGGTTGCGACTTCAGGCAGCTGAGTGGAGGGCGCAAGAGGCGGAGGAGAGGGAAAACATATTGGGGATGGAGAACCTTAACCTAAAGCGGGATTCCCTCGTCATGGGCAAAGAAAGGGATGACTTGTTTTTTTGCTTGGAGAATGCCAAGGAGTCCTATCAGTCCCTGAGCGAGGCTTTTGAAAGTCTTCAAGGGATTTTTCTTCAATGGTGGGAGGTATTCCATTTCTTTTTTCCAAGCTGCGGGGGTCCAGGCAGTATCGTAAGCCGTATGGTGCTCTATATGATGTGGCCATCCACCTGGGCTGACATCAGGCTGCTTCAGAGCTGAAGAAGGCAGTCCCAGGCATCCCGGATGACTTAGTGTCGAAGTTTATAGATGCAGGACTACGCCAAGCACTGGGGGAGGGGGCGGAAAGGATCATAAATATGCAATACCCCTACCTCCGGTAGTTGTCTGGGATTACCAACAGCACCTGGCCGACCTGGAGAAAGTAGAGCCTGATGACCCTGCCTCTTCTAGCAGTGCTCTATCTTGAAATGTTTTTGCTTTTTTTATTATTGTAACCCTGCGGGGAGTTCTCATGTAATTATTCCTTGTTATGAATGAATAGGGGCAGTCCACCAGCTTTTCTCACAAGCGTATTAACTGTTTAGCACTAGTGTTGGGCAATGCCCGTATTTATGCATGCAACTGTTGATTTTATAGTCTAGGGCTAGCGGAGATCATGGATCTTGCCTACATAGGCCTTGCTAGACTTTCCGGAGCTAGTGATGGCCAATGGCCATACCTGCGCCTTCGGGGAAACCTATGGCTCCGCCCTACCAGTCTTTGCGTTTACATAAAAAAATGTTTTAGATAGTGGCATGCGAGTGCCTAGCTTTCATATATTAGATAATACTAGATTGTGATATGGGTTTAGTACAACGAGTAGTACCAAGTTAAGATCTGGGTTTTATACATAACATTTTATGAGATTCATAACATGTCACGACCGGGGAATGGGGGAGCCGTCTACATTGCTGAGAAGGTAAGAGCCATTCAGGCTATCCTCTCTTATGATGTAGGGTCCTTCCCATGTCGGTGTGACATTTTTAGGCGCTATGGCCAAGCTTGCTTCATTCTTTCGGAACACGAAATCTCCAGGCTTGAAGGTTAAGGGTCGTACCCGCTGGTATTAGTACTTGGAGATTTCTCTTTTCCTTTCTGCTTCTCAGATTGCTGCCCTGTCTCGTCGTTCCTCCGTCAACATTGCATCGATACAGAGTTCTTCATTATTGTTTTCTTCAGAGTTTATCTGAGTTCGACTTATGGCCACTAGTAGCTCGGCTGGAATGACCGCTTTTGTCCCGTACACTAGGCTACAGGGAGTCTCACCTGTGCTACGTTTTGGCGTTGTTCGGTGTGCCTACAAGATACTTGGCAGCTCATCTACCCAAGAGGACTTGTGACGACCCAACCTGGTTTTGATTCCGTGTACCAGCTCCTTGTTAGTGACCTCCACTTGGCCATTGGCCTGAGGATAGGCGATGGAGGTGAATACTTGTGTAATGCTTATGTATTGACACCAGGAAATGAGGGGTTCACCTACAAGCTGTATTCCATTATCGCTAACCAAGAAGTGAGGGAGGCCGAACCTGCAGATGATGTGTTCCCAGATGAAGGCTAGGGCTTTTTGTCCCGTGATGGTTGCTAAAGGTTTGGCTTCCACCCACTTGGTAAAGTAATCAATGGCCACTACCAGGAATTTTATTCACTATGTCAATTCCCCATTTGTAGAATGGACAGGCCGAGGTTACCGGTATCATGTCTTGCTTTGGTTTTCGGGGAATAACTGTGTGAATCTGGCATGAATCACATTTGGCCAACTCTGATGTGGTGTCTGCATACATCGTGGGCCAATAGTATCCTAAGCGCATGATTTTAGTGACCAATGATCAGGGACCTGTGTGGAGGGCGCATGCTCCGCTGTGTACCTCTTAGATGATACTTCTGGCTTGCTCGGGACCCAGGCAATGTAACAGCGGCCTCAGGGATAACATTCTTTATAAGTGGCCATCTTTCAATCTATACATCGGTGCCTTCATTCGCAGCGCCCTTGCTTGCTCTTTGTCAGTTGGGAGGAGACTGGCTGTTAGGTAGGTCTTAAATGGAGATATCCAGGTCTCTCCCTCCTCTACCTGGCTGACTTCTTTTGTACCTCCGATCGACTTCTTCTTTAATACTTTAACCAGTAATTCTTTGGTTAGGTGCTCAAAAGCGAATGTGGCCAGCTTGTTGAGTGCGTCAGCTCTTTTGTTTTGTGACCTCCTGACTTGGGAAATCAAAGAAGATGTAAAGTTTTTTAGTTCTACCTGCACCTGTGCCCGATAAGCCTTCATGGATTCCTCCTTTGCTTCAAAGCATCCGTTGACCTGATTAGCTACTAATTGAGAATCAACGAAGACCTGTATGTGTGAAACTTTGAGCTTGACTGTGAACCTGAGGCCTGCTAACAGTGCTTCGTATTCCGCCTGTCGGGCATAGGTGTTCTCTCCGCCTGTCGGGCTTATCAGTATCAGGCCAGCCCCTGACCATTTTGAGCTGGCCGCTCCGTCTGTGTAGAGAGACCAGATGTGTTCTTTGGGTTGTTCCTGATCCTGGGTACATACCTTTTCCTTTTTAGGTCCTTGTTCATCGGTTTCGGCCATGAAATCAGCGAGTTCCAGGCCTTTAATTGATGTTCTTAGTGAGAACTCGATCACATGTTCACCAATCTCTATTGGCTACTTGGCTAGTCTTCCCGAGTTTTCGGGTCTGGATAGTACCTGCCGGAGAAGTTTGTTTGTTAGGACCCTGATGGGGTGTGCCTAGAAATAATGCCTCAGTCGTCGAGAAGTATGTACCAGGGCATATGCCAATTTCTCGATTTCCGGATAGTTAACTTCTGGACCCTGAAGGGCATTGCTGACAAAATAAATAGGCATCTGTTTGTGTGAACTAGCCAAATACAGGATGAGGGTCTCTCCTACCTTAGAGGCTGTTAGGGTTGGTAAAACGACCAAGCATTTCTTGATTTCTTGGAAAGGCTGTTCGGCTTCGGCAGTCCAGGTGAATTCATTCTTCTTGATACACCCTTTGAGCGTGTGAAAGAAAGGAATTGATTTTGCTGCTGAGTTCCCTACGAACCTTCCCAGAGCTGCTAATTTTCCATTTAGGCTTTGTTCATGTTTTTTTGTCGTCGGGTTTCCCAATGCCATGATCGCCTGCACCCGCTTAGGGTTGACCTGGATTCCCTCAGGGGTTACTATGTGGCCTATGAACTTTCCTTCTTCCATTCCAAAGGAACATTTCGATAGGTTCAACTTCATATTGATCGACCGAAGGGTGCAGAAAGTTTCCAGGATGTCTGCTAGTGACGACTTCTCTGTGGCACTCTAGATAACCATATCGTCTACGTAGGCTTCCATGTTTTTTCCAATCTGATTAGCAAACGCCCTACCAATCTTTGGTAAGGAGCCCCTGCGTTTTTAAGGCCAAACGACATCTTAGTGTAACAAAAGATTCCCATATCAGTGTGAAAGGCTATTATTTCTTCGTCTCTTTCAGCCATCTGAATCTGGTGGTATCCTTTATAGGCATCAAGAAAGCATTTGTAGCGAAATCCAGCAACAGATTCTACCTTCCAGTCTATCTCAGGCGGCGAGTAATTATCTTTTTGGCAGGCTTTGTTGAGGTCAGTGAAATCCATGCATATCCTCCAGAATCCATCTTGCTTTTTGACCATCACTGGGTTGGCCACACATGCTTGGTATTTAACCTCACGCATAAATCCCGCGTCTACCAACCTCTTTACTTCCTCACAGACTGCCCTGCTACGATCCGGGGCCAGGCCCTGTTTTTTTGTTTGACAGGATGAAGGTTTGGGTTGATTTGTTGACGGTGTTCAACCTGGTGCCTTGGGACACCAGTCATATCAGCAGGAGTTCAGGAGAAAATATCTACGTTTCTTTTAAGTAAGCCGATGTGGCTTACCCTGACACCTAGACTGAGGGTACTCCGTACTTGCACAATTTGATTCGGGAAATAGCTATTGACCACTACCTTGTCTTCAGTTGTCGCAGGTTGGCTGGGAGGCCTTGCCTGTTCTTGCACCTGAGTGCATTCGACCATCTTGAGCGGCATGCTTATCATAGTAGCAATCCCCCTAGGGGGCTGGAAACTTTACCATTGCATGTATTGTGGATGGTATGGCTCGAAATTCCGACAATGCAGGTCAACCCAGTATAGCGTTATACCTGGAAGGGGCTCTTACTACGGAGAATTCTAGGACCACCTCTCGATAGTAAGGTATGTTCCCAGCTGCACAACTAGGAGCACATATCCTTCTAGCCATACTAAATCCCCAGCGAACCCTGTTAGCGGAGTGTGGGCAGGCTTCAGCTGGCTTCTGATACGCTCGGGTAATTGATCGAAACAGTGGTCGTAAAGGATTTCAGTGGAACTCCCCCCATCCAAATATATCCTCGATACTTTGAAGTTATCTAGTCTGGCTATGATAACCAGGGGATCCACGGTCCTGCTGTTAGAGGGGGCGTTTGGGAATGCCTCAGCTTTCTGCCATTCTGCCTCTTCCCTAGGTCTTTTGCCGCCGCTGTTGTAAGCCTGTATCATGTGGATCTGTCCCTCCGGTGGTGGAGGAGTAGGCGTTATGCATCTATTCCACTATTGTCGGTTTCTGTTGTTTTTGCCCCCTGGGCCAGGTGTTCCAACCTGCCAGCTTTTACTACTGCCTCTATCTCCCTTTTCAGCTCCTTACAATCGTTAGTGACGTGTCCATTATACCCATGTAATTTGCAATACTTCTTAGTATCTTTTCACCATCTGGACATCGGTGGTGGGGGCCTGAAGGTGTTACTGATGCGTTCGGTCTGTTGGATTTCCAGCGGAGTTTTGGATAAAGAAGCAACTAACCTGGAAGTATCTTCAATTGCTTTTGAGTAGGGGCGGTGGTGAGAATAACCGGGAAGGTCATACCTCCCCTTTCTGCTGTTTTTCTCTTTCCAAGACTTCCCTCTGGAACTCTCTTGGTTTGACTTCATTGACGGAGTGTAACGCCCCAAAGTTCGTAAGTACCTAGATACGACTTATATCAAGTATTGTGTCAAGTGTTAGACATGGTTAGCAAGTTTCCCTTATGCGAGATGTGTCTGGTGTTTTTAAAGTAGAAGGGTTAGATTTGTCAAATGGTGAAAGTTACAAGTGAAGGGACTAATTGTGCCAAGTTATGAAACTTAGAGCTAAGTGGCTACATATTTGACTCTTTTGTAGTCAAACTTTCATGAAACCTCAGTAACCAAATACACACTCACGTTCACACACATAAGCTCAAGTTTGATTGTTGATTTCAATCAAAAAGTGAAGTCTAGATAGCTGTAAATCGATCAGATAAAGAATCAACAACACCAGGTATGAACTTTAGTTTGATTCTTGAAGTTTTAGGTCAAGAATGGATTCATAAGTTGAATCCTTGGTTTTTGTGTGTTTTAGTGATGTTTGGTTATGTTGTGTCGGTAGCTTATGTTATAGAAGTAGTACGGAGGTTTGAATGTGAGTTTTAGTTGTTTTTCATGTGAAAACCCGAGTTTTCTGTGGCTGTCGTCTAACAGAGCAGAAGGTCCGCTGTACCGACTTTACTTGCGGCCGTAAGGGGGTTCCTTGCGGGCGAAAGCAAGTGTAAAGAGTTGCGGTTGAGAAGTTCCTTGCGGCCGTAAGGATTGGGCCTTGTGGGCTTAAGGATGGTGATTGTGTCACTTGCTAGAAAGGCCCTTGCGGCCGAAAGGATTATTACTTGCGGTCGCAAGCAGTCTTCCAGAATTCAGTCCAGTTGTTTGATTGATGTTTAGTCAGTATTGTCCATATCAATGTATAGAAGTTAATGCAGTATTGTTTATTGCTTGTAGGCAATAAGAGTTGATGTTTGTGATAGAGTGGAGCTGTTTAAATTGCTGCTAGGGTGAGTGTACTTACCTTTAATCAGATTAGCATATGTACGTGCACTAAATGAATAGTATATCAATTGTATGTTTGTTATGTGAAGTTAAAAGCTGCTGTTCAGAGGTTTAGTAGCACTATGTTATAGTATTTGATATGATTATTATGCATTTATCTACAAAGTGAATAGTATGATATTTATGTTTTGATATGTGATATGTTTGTGTACAAATAGCAGGTAAATGGCTTAGAGAAGCCTTGTACAAATAAAAGTGGATAGTTTGTATCCAGGAATGTGATAGGGGTATATTGAGATCCTTACACCCAAACAGAGTGTCAGGAATTTGATTGCGCGGGAGGTATGATCATACCCTGGGCCAGATAACAGTTAGAACAGTTTTGCAGGTGTTCAGCTTGGATGTGAGACATCCCAGAAGAGTTACTCATGCTTTAAGTGTTTATCTGTTCAGTTTGTATGCTCACTAAGCGAAAGCTTACGTTTTTAGTATGTTGTGCACGCAGGTAACCAGGTTCCAGCAAGGGAAAGGCCCCAGTGCTCCGTAGAAATGGATAGCTCCAAGCTTTTGAAAAGAGTACTTTTAACACTACTTTTTATGAAATTGTTAGCACTAAAGTGACGTAAGCTTGTTTTCCGCAACCTCTGATGCTTTAGAGTGCTAATCAGTTTGTAAAAGCTATTTTAGAAAAAGTGGTGTTACAACTTGGTATCAGAGCCAAGGTTTGAGGGATTTGGGCACACATGAGTGTGATGTCTGAACTTAAACCCTGGTTTTGAGGTAAAGTGGAGCTATCCCTGGGGCAGTAACCTTGGTGAGCATACAGTAGTAAGAAGTTATGAATTGTTATCTGTTTTACAGTTTGAGCATGAGTAGTAATGATTATGCATGCATAGTTGATTTTGACATACGTAACCTAAGCTTGTGAATCGGGGTATTCCATGATGGTACCAAGAACAGTTTTGTATAGTATGTCCCTTACAACACCTGGCCAGTGTGTGTAAAGAACGTATGGCATGCAATTGAGCTTGAGATTGTTATGGTAGTACCTTGTGAATCAAGTGATGGGTAATACGTGACTGTATAGAGTATGTGAAGAATACAAGAATTGAATAGGAGAAAGATGTAGTATTAATAATATTACATACCTTGTTATGAGAAACAGAGAAAGAAGTTATTTTATTGTATGATAAAGATATATGATCCAGAGAAAGTAGTATGTGAAAAGAGTTAACACGTGTTACTATAGTAGTTTGAGGTTAGCATACCTTGGGAGACCAGAGATGCTTATGTTCAGATGTATGTTCTATTTAAACTAATAGACCTATGAGTAACCCTATAGAGGGAGTTGTTACAGAAGAATTTGCAAGATTGAGAGTACGATTTAGTAAAAGAGATAGTAGTAATAGGGTTGAGTAAAGTCCTACAAGCAAGCGTTTTAGATAATATCAACCAAGTGGTTAAGCAAGTTACAAAAAGGATGAAAGTCCAGTGACAGTAACACGCGGATACAGCCGTATAGATTACGATTAAGGCACCAGTAAGAGTTAAAGCTAGAATTGTCCCGTTGTAGGGGTGTACGTGTAAAGACTTCAGAGTGTAAGCCACCTCGCTCCGAGGGGGTTACAGATTCGATTGTGGGTAGTTGACGGTTAGTAGAGACGGGAAGAGGTCTTCCGTACCAGTAGGTGTCTACCAGAGAGAGAGAGAGAACAATTACAAATGTTTCTAATTTTGTGAGTAGAACAGTGAAAGACAGGTGCACCAAATTATTGTAGATAAAGGTAGAAACATATATTAAGGCCATGACTAGGCCTAGTTTAAAGAATTGTTAAAGTAGTACTAAAAGTTCGTATAGATCAGATCACAGACTAGTTTCAAGATGGGTGACAGAAGATAGAGTTGGTGAATGATATCACCAAGAAGTTTTTAGAAATGTGTAATTTTAATTAGAACAAGTTGGTGCAGGGGTTATAGTTCTATGTTAAAAGTGTATGTATGAAGTTTAATGACAGTTACTAGTAATACAGTAGGCGAGATAATAAGTCTTGCACAAGAGAAAGGATAACGGTGAAGTAGGAAAAGAATAGGAAAAGAAAAGAGAAAGGTTGAGCCGACTAGTGTGTTAAGTAAGAGGTCATCCGTTGTATTACAACAGGGGAAGTTACTTTCTCCACTCAAATGCAGGAAGTGTGAAAATCAGAGATATGTGACCAAAGATTTGAAATAACCATTTTAAGTGTGCAATCAGTTTATCAGTTTAAATACAGTAAGTTCGTTGTTCTAAGCTATCAGCGATAGAGAGAAGGTCAATAAAATATTTACACTAGTTTGTTGCGACGAGGGTCAGTACCAGAAAGTAGATATACCCTGGTTAAGGGGGGCAGAGTTTTCTAGATTATAGGTAAAGAAGTAAAGGTAAAACCTGATGTGATTACAGATAGACGTAGCAGATAAGACTACTATTGTAAATAGTATGCGTAGATAAAGAGTAATAAAGATAGAAATTGCCAGTTTCCATTGAGTATACGTAAACCACGATGAAAGAGTTTCAAGAAGTTATTGAGATTAATTGGTTAAGTTAGTAGCAAGTCCAAGTACACAGTGGTCGGAGGACAGTATGAGTTCAGACCCCAAGTGGGGAAGAACTGTTGAACCGAAGTGACAGTAAAAGAATAGGTATTCTAGTTTCTTGTTAACAGAAATGAGAAAGTATTCGGGGCATAAATGTATAATGTTTTAGCTTATGTGAAATAAGGTAGTATAAAAAGAGAGTTACAAGAGATTTAAAAGATACCGGTAGTTGTAACTGCGTAGATGATTTACCAGAGATCCCACCTGCTTGATAAGTGGAATTCCAAATTTATGTAGTGCCTGGAACGATACCAGAAAAATTAAGGCCCCGTATAGATTGGCCCCGCTAGAGATGTAAGAGTTGATGATTCAACTGCATTTAGTTGACAGATAAAGATTTCAATTGACTTAGTAGTTTATTGTGGTGGGCGCGTATTAGTACAGATTGTGAAGAATAAAGGTAGTACATATAGAATGTGTCTAGATTGTAGAAAGTGTAACAAGGCTACAAGCAAGAACAAGTATTCAATTCTCAGGATAGATGAATTGTTTGATCTGCTTCAGAATAAGTCATGATGTTCAAAGATAGATTTGCAGTTAGAGAAGAGAATAGAACCAGATTAGTGTTACCCCTGCATGAGTAGCAAATAGGGGTGTAAAGCTTAACTGAGAAGGTGAACAATAGAGAGTATATGCTATTTCGAAACATAAGTTATGTGATGCTTCAACACACACGTCTATAGATGAAATGAGAGATGAGGTAGTTGTTGTGATACGTTATACAGAGCAGTAAGGCTATCACTTATGTTTTCCCTCAGCTAGATGAATACAATTAGTTACCCTTCCCATGATTTAGAATTGGAGCGTAAGAGTCTGAACAAGCGTCAGAGTCGGTGGTTAGAGCTTTTAAAGGATTAGTAAAGTGTGGTTTTAGACCATTTAGATGAAGTTAATATAGTAGTAGATGCTTTGAGCAGAAAACCAGACACTATACAGATAAGGAAGTACCGAGTAAGAAGGTCAGTTGTCACTGCAATACTTGATACGATTAAAGTAGTTAAAGATAGAAGCTAAGATTCAGTGTATCAAAGATCAGGCGGTAGAGTTAGTAAGAGATGGTCGAGATCTATTAATCCGGTATGACCAAGTGTGAGTACCCAGTTTAAGGAATGTGTGAGACAAGTTCGTTTAGAAGAAGCAGAATGCTCTCAACTTTCAACGCGCCTAGTGTCGACAAA
Source organism: Pulicaria dysenterica (assembly GCA_947179395.2). Lineage (NCBI taxonomy): Eukaryota > Viridiplantae > Streptophyta > Magnoliopsida > Asterales > Asteraceae > Pulicaria > Pulicaria dysenterica. The sequence continues at coordinate 58,324,330 of OX359292.1, read as the reverse complement.
GATGGATAGACATGTGGATGAAGTGGTAGTGATCAGAGTTTATATGTGTTATAGAGAGACATCTTAATCTATGTTTGAATTATCTACAGATAAAGACAGAGTACCAGAATCCTTATAAAGAGTTATAGTTTCTTGATGTTCCAGTTTAAGGGTGGGAACATGAGTTGATGCCATTTGGGTAACAGTAGACAGACTCACGAAGAGTGTGCATATTATTTTGATAAAGGAAGAGTACTCTTCAGGAAGAAAGATGAATGTTAGGTGGAAGAGATAATGGACAGACAGAAAGTTTTAGTTATAGTTGTTCTAGAGAGATGTTCGATTTACCTCCAGGTAATGGAGTAAGTTGAAAATATATATTGGGGACTGATTTATATGTTGATCGAGTGTTCCACCCTCAGACGGATGGACAAACCAAGAGGATTATACAAATACTAGAGTATATGTTCAGAACTCAGTGTTCTTATGTAGTAACAGTTAACAGTAGAGTGTTGGTGCGCCATGATATCAGATATTATATGTTAGGGTGTGGTTAGTCAGAAAGAGAGAACTGAGTAGATGATCGAATGTAAAGATAGTAGCACAAATATACGAGCGGCTTAAAGCTGCACAAGATAAACAGACTAGTTATGTAGAGAAGAAGAGATTGTTATTAAAGCTCCAGAGTGGAGGTTATGTGTAGTGGAAAGTGTTAACGTGGATATGGTTTATTAGATTCAGAAATAAGGGTAAGTTAGGGCCTCGGTTTAAAGGTCCTTTTGAGATTATTGCGAAGAAGGGAAAGTAGTGTGCATACTAGAATTTCCAGATGAAGTTACTCAGATTTCGTGATACCTGTCATGTGTACTACATTCGTAAGAGTCCAGCTGATGTTGTAATAGTTGTCCCTCCATAGAACGGGACAAGAGATGAGAAGTTTAGTTATATAGCAAAGCCAGTGGCTTTAGTAGAGAGAAAAGTTAAGGGTTGTGTAACAAACATATGAGATTTGTAAAGATACGGTAAAAGCACAAGGAGAGTTCAGATTACACTTAGGTGTTTATGATAAGTGATTTTATGTTCAGCATGGTATAGACCTTCTACGTTAGTAACGAGTAGATGTGTGATGTAAGACTATCGTCAGTGCGCTGCGATAGCATTCAGAGTTGAGGAGATGTAAGACTGCCGTTAGTGTGCTACGGTAGCATTCGGTATGATTTGACCCACAGTTAGTTGTTCAGTAGATTTCGGGGACGAAATCGTCCCAAGTGGGGAAGAGTTGTAACGCCCCAAAGTTCGTAAGTACCTAGATACGACTTATATCAAGTATTGTGTCAAGTGTTAGACATGGTTAGCAAGTTTCCCTTGTGTGAGATGTGTCTGGTGTTTTTAAAGTAGAATGGTTAGATTTGTCAAATGGTGAAAGTTACAAGTGAAGGGACTAGTTGTGCCAAGTTATGAAACTTAGAGCTAGGTGGCTACATATTTGACTCTTTTGTAGTCAAACTTTCATGAAACCTCAGTAACCAAATACACACTCACGTTCACACACATAAGCTCAAGTTAATTTCAATCAAAAAGTGAAGTCTAGATAGGTGTAAATCGATTAGATAAAGAATCAACAACACAAGGTATGAACTTTAGTTTGATTCTTGAAGTTTTAGGTCAAGAATGGATTCATCAGTTGAATCCTTGGTTTTTGTGTGTTTTAGTGATGTTTGGTTATGTTGTTTCAGTAGCTTATGTAATAGAAGTAGTATGGAGGTTTGAATGTGAGTTTTAGTTGTTTTTCATGTGAAAACCCGAGTTTTCTATGGCTGTCGTCGAACAGAGCAGAAGGTCTGATGTACTGACTTTACTTACGGTCGTAAGGGGGTTCCTTGCGGGCGAAAGCAAGTGTAAAGAGTTGCGGTTGAGGAGTTCCTTGCGGCCGTAAGGATTGGGCCTTGCGGGCGTAAGGATGGTGATTGTGTTACTTGCTAGAAAGGCCCTTGCGGCCGAAAGGATTATTACTTGCGGTCGCAAGCAGTCTTCCAGAATTCAGTCCAGTTGTTCGATTGATGTTTAGTCAGTATTGTCCACAACAGTGTATAGAAGTTAATGCAGTATTGTTTATTGCTTGTAGGCAATAAGAGTTGATGTTTCAGTGATAGAGTGGAGCTGTTTAAATTGCTGCTAAGGTGAGTGTACTTACCTTTAATCAGATTAGCATATGTACGTGCACTAAATGAATAGTATATCAATTGTATGTTTGTTATGTGAAGTTAAAAGCTGCTGTTCAGAGGTTCAGTAGCACTATGATATAGTATTTGATATGATTAGTATGCATTTATCTACAAAGTGAATAGTATGATATTTATGTTTTGATAAGTGATATGTTTGTGTACAAATATAGCAGGTACATGGCTTAGAGAAGCGTTGTACAAAGAAAAGCGGATACTTTGTATCCAGGAATGTGATAGGGGTATATTGAGATCCTTATACCCAAACAGAGTGTCAGGAATTTGATTGCGCGCGAGGTGTGATCATACCCTGGGCCAGATAACAGTTAGAACAGTTTTGCAGGTGTTCAGCTTGGATGTGAGACATCCCATAAGAGTTACTCATGCTTTAAGTGTTTATCTGTTCAGTTTGTATGCTCACTAAGCGAAAGCTTACGTTTTTAGTATGTTGTGCACGCAGGTAACCAGGTTCCAGCAATGGAAAGGCCCCAGTGCTCCGTAGAAATGGATAGCTCCAAGCTTTTGAAAAGAGTACTTTTACACTACTTTTTATGAAATTGTTAGCACTAAAGTGATGTAAGCTTGTTTTCCTCAAACTCTGATGCTTTAGAGTGCTAATCAGTAGTTAATGATTTGTAAAAGCTATTTAGAAAAAGTGGTGTTACACGGAGATATTCCTTCCATCTGTGCATTTACCTTCTTACCCCTTGCGAAGGCATATGCTATATCTATGCACTCTTGGAATGTTTGAAGAACTTTCATGGACAGCTCTTTAGTGAGGGCCCCTTTGCGCAAGCCAAAGATGAAACCAAAAATCCTCTGGGATTCCACTAAACCCTTGATCTGGGAACATTCCTTGGTGTATCTCACAATATACTCTTCGAGCACCTCCCGTAGTGACTATCGGATCATGTGAGCCTCCAGGTGGGTTCTATTATGTTTTTTTTGTTGCATGAAATGTGATGAGAACCCGGCCCTCAGGTCTTCTATTCCCGTTATCGACCCTTTTGGCAGTGAGTTGAACCATTCCCTACCTGCTCCTTTGAGTGTCATTGGGAACATGTGGCAGGCTACTGGATCTACCTATTTTTGAGTCTTCATTGCTCCCTCGAACAGGCTCTAGTGCTCATCTGGATCGTCTTGACCGTCGTAGGTTCCTACATTGCTTGGCATTTTGAGCCCCATTGGGAGATCCCATGTGGCGATCCAGGACACAAATGGGGAATTTGCAACTACTGTGGGCATTCCATGGTTCACAGGTGGTTTGAGTCTAGCCATCCCCCCAGAATTGACGAACTATATTATCATAGAGAGGGCCTGGGCCAGCTCTGCCTAGTCCATCTGTGCTGGCTGACTGGGTTGGGCATAGTTTAGGTTTGTGAAGGCATTTCCTCCCGCCCCTCCCGGGTGTGTGTAGGGTTGATTACCATAAGGGAAGGGAGTTTTCCCCGGGAATGGTGGGGTACACATAGGATGGTTTGCGACTTGGGGAAATGTGGGTGCGAAGGGATTTGGCCCCTGATGTGCATATGGCAGCCCTGGCTGGAATAAGTTTTGAGGAAGTTGGTGAGAGTTGAAATGACTTACCACTTGGTTTGGTTACCCTAGGCCAGAATTGTGATATTGTTCCCCTACTCCTTGTATGCTCGTAGCATTGAAATATTGTGCAAGCGTTGCTAGCGCAGCTGAGACCTCTGCGCTTACACCCTGTCCCTGATTCGACGTGCTGGATGGTGGATGACCGAGACAAGGGACGAGTGGGGGGAGACGCCTCAGGCCTTGATCCTCCGCTCTGTAATAGCTGCAACAGGTTAGTTGGTTGTATGGCCGACGACCCCTCCAAGGCATTACACTAGACAGGGGTTTCTGTTGTTGACATCTATGAGAACCATGGGGGATTAGGGCCAAGTAGGCTGGTACCACTGGGTGGAACGCTCTATGATGCGCCTTAGGAGGTTTTTCGAGGAGTGTTCGGCTGGCTGAGAACAGTGGTGAATATGAGAGCTTCTCCTACAGACGTGACTGTGGAACTGGTTGGGCCATATTAAAGGAAGTAGGTTTCTCCATGTTTCTAGGGGATGAGGAAATCTTATACTGAAAGAAGTAAGTTCTATGTTGCGCCATTTCTTTTCTCATAAATATGAACAAGTGCAATAGTAAGATAAGAGAGTGTATGTTTGGCTTCTGGTGAATATCTTTGAGAGAGGTGAGGACCTACAAAACAATGGAAACACTACGTTAGAGAACTTACAGGGACGATGCCCTGTAAGCCACATTGTTTGCTCATAAAGATGAACAAGTGCAATAGTAAGAGAAGAGAGTGTATGTTTGGCTTCTGGTGAATATCTTTGAGAGAGGTGAGGACCTACAAAACAATGGAAACACTACGTTAGAGGACTTACATGCAGGAGGCCCTGTAAGCCACTCCGATGCTGAAGTTAGCAATGGATATGGTAAAGAGCTTAGAGGAGAGTTTAGGGCTGAGAGAGGTGCATACCTTGGGAAGAGGCGGTAGTCTCTTATTTATATATTGGGAATCTCTGAATGGACCGCTGAGATGATGGACATGTGTCACGATCTCTCGTGGGAGACCAGAAAGGTTAGACCTTTCTGCTACAGATGGGATCTGCTCCCTACTATCAGTGTCAGCTAATCACGGGGCTGTTAATAGTACTTTTTGTACTGCTGAGGATTTGCTCCCTACTACTAGTGTCAGCCAATCATAGCGAGCCTTCGTGTCTCTTATTTCAGACATCGCATGCCTGATTTGGCGAATGTCATGGAGGCACGTGTCTTGGTTTGCTCCATGAATGAAGTCATTCTCGTAGCTTATTACTGCGCCAGGCTTGCGATGGTGGGAATGAGTTTATGCCAGGCCTGGGGTGAACGCTGTGGAGTTCAGGCCACAGGTGTGGGCTTGTGTTGGCTTCATGATGGATGCTTCGGTTTTATTGTCGGGCTCTATCCAGGCCTGTAGTGGTTTTGGGCCTAGCTGAGGATCAGGCTCTATCTAGACCTGTAGTAGTTATAGGCCTAGCTAGGGATCAGGCTCCATCCAGTCCTGTAGTAGTTTTGGGCCTAGGTGAGGATCAGGCTCTATCCAAGCCTGTAGTAGTTTTGGGCCTATATATGCTGAGCCTGGACGTGGGTACGTCATCAAATCCCCCAGTCTTGTTTGTCATGACTAGTTATTGTAAGCTAGACTCCATTTTGCATAATGAGGCCTATTTAGTCGTTTTCTTCGGACAGCTGTTTCCGAAAGGCTTTCTTGACAGCTAGGTATGGCGCATGGTGAGTGCGCGTGGGCCGTTTTCCGGCGTGTGTCAGTTACGACGTCATGATTAATGGGGACGTGTAACGGCTTGTCTTTTCCAATTCCATCCGTTTAAATTTCCCGTCCAACGGAGTAGTCGGGCAACCCGACTTTTCGCTTCCCTGGGTCGGGTCTGTGGCTTGTTATATATAGCCCTTACCGTTGTGGCTTGTTACTATATGTGTAAGATAGCATACAAAGTGATCAAAACAAATCCTAGATGGGGTGGTAATCTCTTTGTTTTTAAACAAGTGTACAAAAGTTCGATACTCAACATAATACAATTATTTTGTCATTAGTATTTATAGCCTATTTTTCTTCCCAAATTTTATATTATAAAATTCTAATTGATTTTTTGTGTACCGTGTTTTCTTTTGGTTATTGTATATCTTTTTATTGTCTATATTTCCCAATTTTACTCTTCAACCTATTTTCCCTTTCAATCTATTTGATTTTCACCGGGTTAATACTTTCTTCAAATAGATATTATACTATCACCAGTAGAAAAACCTGATTTCATCACACCAAAAATGTGTGACGATATGCGTATAGTCACACTTGCTTTTTCAGCGCATGTGTGACCAAAGGTCGAGTGACCATAGGTCATAAATGTGTGACAATATACTTTTTAAAGTCAAGCATATATGTGTATGTGCGACTATTCTTCATGTAATGGCCATATGAATTTAATGTTTGTGTGGCGTTTTGTAATATTTACTCACATAATTGTAATTAAAAAGTTACCAAATGTGTTAAAATGTGCAACCGTATGCTTTTTAAAGTCCAGTGAATGTCTATTTCGTGTGATTATAGTTCACATAATGGTCACATTAATTTAATATTTGTGTGACGTTTTGTAATATTCAGTCACACAGGGCATTTTAATTTTGATGATTTAGTCACATAGTTGTATCTAAAAAGTGACCAAATGTCTTAAAATGTGTGACCATATGCTTTTTAAAGTCAAGTAAATGTCTATTTCGTGTGACTATTGTTCACCCAATGGTCACATGAATGTAATGTTTATGTGGCATTTTGTAATATTAAGTCACACAGGACATTTTAATTTTGATGATTTAGTCATATAGTTGTAATAAAAAAGTGACCAAATGTGCTAAAATGTGTGACCATATGTTTTTTAAAGTCAAGTGAATGTCTATTTCGTGTGACTATTGTTCACCCATAGGTCACATGAATTTAATATTTGTGTGACGTTTTGTAATATTCAGTCGTACACGGTATTTTAATTTTGATGATTTAGTCACATAGTTGTAATTAAAAAGTGA